>CM028351.1:22448559-22633656 GCA_016618105.1 Dendrobium huoshanense | reverse complement strand
AGAGCAAAAAGCATCCCTACAGAAAATAAGGCTATTGAGGAATATAATCCATACCTATGCTGCACAATCTAGGCAAACAAAAGAGCAGTAACTGAAACAGATAAAGGGAGTGATCTCTCATCGCTGTCAAAAGAAGTATTGAAAGAAGAGACATCTGAGGCAAAGAATTTAACTCCACAACCTGTTCAGGAGAAACAGAGTATGTCAGACAGCCCGCTACTTCAGTACTGGTTGATGGATACCACTGGGCGCCACGCCCTCCTTCTTCCAAGACAGAGGGTATTGTGTTGACTGGGTCTGAGAGAGGCCACCATCTGTTGGTAGACCCCGGTACACCCTTCCAAAGCTGTAAGGTTTGGCCTCAGTAGTTATTAAACTAAAGGGAATGAGACTTTAAAACATCCGACATCAAGGGCAAGAGGCCCAATCCCCTGAGAAGAATTTTGTTCCAAAAAGGACTAAGTTGGAGGATTTACCACCACCTCCAAGAACCTCTAAGTTCATTCTCCAACTCCAACGAGTCTCAACTAGACCTCCTCCAGTTTTGATTGAGTCGACGAATGATCAATTCAGTACCCCAGTTGTTACAGTAGATAGTTCTCTTACAGTCAGTCCAGTTCCTGATTCAGTAATGATTCCAGTTGATGATCCAGTGGTTGATAGTTTAGATCCATGTGTCATTCCTAGGCTTCCAACATAGGAGTCTGAGGACCTTACCCTACCTGATATAGGAGCTATTTCCCTACAGGCTCCTCCTTCACCTCATGAGGATACAATCATATCCTAACCCAAAACTTACAGGAATCATTGCCCTCCTGGATTCTGAAGAATTATTTGACATGGCTGAATACAAGGGATACTTACCCCTCGATCCTAAGTCAATTGGGGATAGACCAGTCGAGGAGGTAGTACAAGAGATAAGAAACATTATGCTAAACAAAGAGGGACTGGCTTCTTTTGACCCAGACATGGATGACCTCCTTGGAGAGGAAGATGACTATGTTGGTAGTGTCTCCATGGTCGAAACTAGAGGTTCCAACAAGGAGGCCGAACCTGGTAGGCGTCGGCTAGCTAGAGACGATGACCCATAGGTTGCTGAGTCCGATTCAGATGAGTCCATAAGGGCTAGGGGTGAAGAACATATTAAAGATTTGGAAAACTAGTTGACAACTATGATATCACAAGTCAGAGAAATGCAAGAAAGATTTGATAAGTCAGAGCAGGATTCACTTAAGATTCAACAAACAGCTCGAGAGATTATAGAGAGGGTTAGAAAGACAGAATCTGGTCCCAAACCTCTTGAGTCAACACCAGTGATTCCTCCTTGCCTATCAGAGGCATCTCCAGCACACCTACAGTTCCCCCTATTCCTTTAACTCTGCCCTAGAAAGACATTAAACAACTGATTGAGGACCAGGTAAGGGAGGCCTTAGCCTTTTCCCAAGGAACCACATCTATTCCAAAGGGTAGACCCTACCCTGAAGAATATAATTCAATTCCTTATCCAAAAGGCTTCGTGCCACCAACTTTTAAAATTTTCACTGGAATAGAAAACCTGAGACAGCATCTAGCCCACTTCAGAGCAAGTTGTTGCAATGCGGGAGGGACAGATGCTCTACTATTTCGCCAATTTGTAAGTAGTCTATCCGGCATCGCTTTTGAATGGTACGCCGATCTGCCCAATGGTTCAGTTAAAACTTTTAGCGAGCTAGAAAATATTTTTCTTAAAAGATTTTCTGGAGCGCAACAACGAACTACTGTGGGAGATCTTGTTATTGAGAAACAAAAGCTAGGAGAGTCTCTGGTTGAGTACATCTTGAGGTGGAGAAACCTCTCGATGAAGTGTGAACCCCAGTTGCAAGAGCAACATGCGGTGGAGATCCTTCTTAAGAATATCCACGGCCCTGTTGCTTTTCTCCTGAAGGGTTTCACTATTAAAACTTTTGAAAAACTTCTTAATAAGGCTAGCAATTTGCAGGAAGAGGCTTATAAGATGACATTTCTACGAGAGCTGTCTGAAGACAAGAAGGGTCCTAGATTGGTTAAGACTTTTGAGAAGAAGGCAGTAGTGTCGGTAGTTGATAAGGGAAAAAGGCCAATGACTAGTCAGCCCAGTGTTCCTCCACCACCGCCACCACAACCAGTTCAGAGATAGCCCTTTCAAGTTACTCCCTAGTACACTAGAGATCCTAACTATGTCCCTTTTAGAGAGAGATTGGCAAAACATATCTATTTAAGAGGGAAGCAGTTAAGAAGATTTTCAGGAGTCTGTTAAAGAAACCAGATTTTCAGTTGCCAGAGGCGAGGAGGCCTGAGGATGAGAGCAAGAAAGACGATCCCAAGTATTGCCCATACCACAGGATGCTTAGTCACCCTCTTGAGGACTGTGTTGTGTTCAAAGATTGGCTTGAGAGGAACTACACCCAAGGTAACATCATAATACCTAAGGAATACTTAGTCGATCCAGAAAAGGTTTCAATTAAAACCATTTCAGGTAATCCTCTTAACTCTTTTTGTCTTGTTGAAGATGGTTGGGACATTGCTTTATCCCGGGCACTTAAAAAGTTGATTAACAAGTTTTTTCGTCTTTCTCAACAGCTGACTACGATAGCCCAGGCCCCGACGTGGAGGGTTGACCTGGACGCTTCGCAGGAGGATGTTGAGCCGCTTTCCCCTCTAGTAGTCACAAGAACTACTGTCGAATGCTTAAAAGAAAAAGAAGTTGATTTTGTAGAGAGGAAGTGTGTAGATGAGAGATGTATTAGGATGGCGGATGGGGGCGTTAAAACCCTCTCCCCTCTTTTGTTATCTGACTTTTACTTTGCCCCATCAAAAGCGAAGGGTCAGAAGATGAATAAAAAATATTCTTCTGCTTCTGTCTTGATGATTAACCATGGAAATTAAATGCAAGTTGACGACTCTCCTGTTTTAAATCAAAATTCTGGTGAAGAAAGTCTTAATATCAAAGAGATTGACCTTCCCAAATCAGCTATTCAAGAAGAGGTCGAATGTAAAGCTTTATCAGAAAGTGATTTCCCTCAAATCAATTTCCAAGGAAATCCTATCTTGATAGAACTTTCAGATTCTTACTCGCTTTCGGGAAGTGATGATCCAACACCTATGGTGTGCGTAGACACTGCCCTAGTTTGCCCTCCCAAAGATATTGAGCAGGTGCAACTCCGTGGCGGTAAAGTCTTACCCCCTAGGCTTCCCCCTCAGGAGAAAGGAAAGCAAATTTCCTTCGAAGATTTAAATCCAAACTCCCCTCAACAACCAGACTTTCCTTTAATTCCTCTGGGGTTTTGAATCAGTCGTTCCTAAGGTTGATTACAACGTTTTAGCCCACCTTAGGAAGTTGCCAGCGAAATTAAGCATTTATGACACCCTCCTTCTCTCCAAGGAAATGAGGGAGTCTTTAATTAAAGCACTTCTCGACCCCGAGATTTGTTTAACTCAGTTAGCTGCAACTTTAAAAGGTGTGGCATTTTACTTCAAAGAGGTTCCTGGAGTTACCTTTTCAGATGAAGACTTGCTCTTGAGAACTGCTGACCATAATCGTCCCCTTTACATTACTGTAGATGTGGGAAACTTTAAGTTATCAAGAGTTCTTGTTGATCCGGGTGCATCGGTCAACATAATGAACTTAAAGACCCTCGCATACCTTAGAATTGATATTAGAAAGCTCTCAACCGACAGGTTGGTGCTTCGCGGGTTCAATGAAAAGGGCGAGAGGGCTCTAGGTTCAATCACCTTGCTCTTACAAATAGGAGATTTGAAAACTGAAGCTAAATTTCATATAATTGATTCGGCAACGTCCTTTAATGCCCTTTTAGGTAGGCCTTGGATTCATGAATATAGAATGGTTCCGTCTACCCTTCACCAGTGCATCAAGTACCAATGAGATGGCATTGAACATGTGATTAAGGGTGATCTGCAACTATTTTCTATTCAAGAAATTGGGATCTACGAAGAAGCTACATATTTTGTTCCAAAAGGGTCCTCATCCCGCTCTAAGCTAGAGATCAAAATTGAGGAGAAGTTTGCTGGACAAAAATCCAATCAAAAGAAAGAAAAAGAAAAAGAAAAATATGTTGATCAAGAAATGTTACAATTAAGTAGTGAAGATGACTCTGACATCGTTGTCCTTAGGCCTCCAAACACATTACCTCAAAGAGGTGGGAGGATGGCCTTAAGAGCACGAGGTCGAGGTCGTGCTTCATTAGAGAGGAGAACAACACCTATTTATATTGATTTTGGAATCAGATTCCGATATTGAGTCCAAGACCAAGGTGCTGCCTTCTCCCTCAATTATAAAAATGCAAATACTTCTCCAAAATTTGATCTCACTTTAGAAGAGGACAATGACATTGAGGAAGAAATTATAAAAGTAAAAAGTGACAAGCCTGAATTAACAATGTACGAAAAGCTCAGTAGAAGGATTGAGGCCCTTTCTCTGACCCCACTGTCAGCTGGCAGGATTGTAGGGTTGGAAGTTAAAGTGGCCCCCAACTTGAATAGTGAAGTAAAGAAAGTCCATAAATTCTTCCCTGGCTCCTCCTCCGCAAGGGATGAAAGTGATGTAACCCTTGAGGAGGCAGATTTTAATGAATTAATGGAATTACCTTTCGACTACTTCCCTGTTTGTGTGAAAAATACTTTCTCTAAAGGTTCTGTATCATACCGATGGACTAAGGGTTAGGCTAGATACCACGAAAATATTTGGAAAACAAAAATTAAGGATAATCCTACAAGTGGTATCGGCTTTGGAACTGTTAGTTTATTCGATGATGATGAGTATTGACTAATGATAACTTACCATCTTGAATCACCAAATGTCCCTGCAGATCCTTTCTGTCCTCTTGATGGGCTCTGTTTAGAGACTTTAGATGATCCTGATGATCTTCAAGTTCGGGATGCACCCCCTGAATTAGAAGAAGGAATCAAATCGATAGTCGATAAATTATAAGAAATTAATCTGGGAACCGATGATGATCCCCGTCCAATCTTCATAAGTGCTCTATTGAGCGAGGGTGAAACCCAAGATTTGATCCAACTTTTGTCTGAATTTAGGGATTGCTTTGCCTGGACATACGACGAAATGCCAGGTTTACCTGCTGAGGTAGTAGTTCATAAACTTGGAGTTCGACATGATGCTATTCCTGTCAAACAAGCTCCTCTTGAGTAGCCAGCGTCGTGCCGGTCCAAAAGAAGAATGGTCAAATTCGAATTTGTGTCGATTATAGGGATCGGAATAAGGCATGTCCCAAAGATGAGTTCCCTTTACCAATACAAGAACTCATGGTGGAAATTGCCTCCTCACATGCCATTTTCTCATTCATGGATGGCTTATCGGGTTATAACAAAATCAAGATGGCTCCAGAAGATGAGAGAAATACGGCGTTCAGAACCCCTATTGGAATCTTTTGTTATAAGGTGATGCCATTTGGCTTAAAAAATGCCGGAGCAACCTACCAACGGGCCATGACCCATATCTTTGATGACTTAATTCACAATCAAGTTGAGTGCTATATTGACGATTTAGTTGTCAAGAGCAAGGTTAAAGAGGCTCACCTGTGTAACTTAAGAGTTATTTTAAACGGTTGTGCCGCTACGATTTGAAAATGAATCCCTTGAAGTGTGCCTTTGGAATCACCTCAGGGAAGTTCTTAGAATTCGTAGTGAGGCACCGCGGAATCGAAATTGACCCTGCTAAAATTGAAGCCATCTTAAATATGCCATCTCCTAAGAGCCTTACCCAGTTAAGGTCTCTACAAGGTAGATTGGCGTATATAAGGAGGTTTATTTCTAATCTTTCCGGGAGATGTCAACCCTTTTCTATCCTTGCGAAGAAAGATGCTAAGTTCGTATGAGACGAGAAGTGCAAAATGCTTTCGATGACATTAAACAATATCTTTCTAATCTGCCAGTTTTGGCAGCTCCAATTCCGGGAAAACCGTTAATTCTCTACACCGCATCCTTAGATGAGTCGTTAGGCGCCCTGTTGGCTCAAGTCAACAACGAAGGGAAAGAGAATGCTCTCTATTACCTCAGTCAAAGACTTCTTCCTACTGAAATTCGATACCCATCAATTGAGAAGCATTGTCTTGCTCTAGTTTTTGCATCTCAAAAACTGAGGCACTACATGCTCTCCCACTCAATTAGTTTAATTTCAAGAGTTAATCCTTTATAATATCTTATGACCCGACCTACATTGTCAGGATGCTTAGCTCGTTGGTCTATGATATTGCTGCAATTTAAGATTACTTTTACTCCCCTTCGTGCTGTGAAAGGACAAGTTGTCGCCGATTTTCTAGCAGCACACCCGCTGCCGGCAGATTCTCCTCTGAACGATGATCTACCCGACGAACAAATCATGAGTTTGAGGGAATCTGGCGAGGCCATCTGGGAATTATATTTTTATGGGGCAGCATCCTCTCATAGGAATGCAAACCAACAATTTGTAATTCCTGGAAAGGCTGGAGTCGGTCTAATTTTCATAACGCCGGAGAAAGGAATGATGCATTTTTCTTACCATTTATCGGAGCCCTGCACAAATAACGAAGCTGAATACGAAGCTCTGGTAACCAGTTTGAAACTTGCATATTTAATGAAAATTAAAGAGATTAAGATATTTGGAGATTCCCAGTTGGTGATTAACCAAGTGGCCGGAACTTATAAAGTCTTGAATCCTAATCTCCTAAGATATCACCAATACACACTTCACTTGTTGGAACAAATTCCTACTGCTACTTTGTATAGGGTTCCCCGTGGAAGCAATTCTGCGGCGGATGCCTTAGCAAAACTCTCAAAGGAATTTGCCTGTCCTGAGGAGGATTCCATCCCTATAGAGATTCAGGGTCGTAAAGCCCTCTCTCTTATAGATTTGGAACACATAAGTAAGACTCCCCTTCAGATCCTTTCTGCCTCTTCGACAACCGACGAAGAAGGCGATTGGAGACGACCCTTAATCGACTACCTTAAAGAAGGGAAGCTTCCCTAGGATAAGTCACTCTCCAACCAGATTAAGAAACGTGCCCTATCATACGCACTAGTCAACAATTTGTTATACCGTCGGTCCTTAGGTCATATGTGGCTGCGCAGTCTGGATAAGAGAGAAGCCCTGAAGATTGTTAATGAGGTTCATTCAGGACTATGCGGTGCACATCAATCGGGTCCAAAAATGAAATTGAAGATTAAAAGACTTGGATACTACTGGCCTACAATGATTGGCGATTGCATGAATACTGCAAAGCACTGTCATCAATGTCAGGTCCATGGCGTGGTTTTACATCAGCCGCCTAATGTGTTACACCCTACGATAGCCTCGTGGCCCTTTGAGAGTTGGGGCACATATATCATTGGGCCAATTGACCCTCCCTCCACGAGAGGTCATCGTTTCATATTAGCAGCGACTGATTACTTTTCGAAGTTGGCGGAAGAAATTCCCCTATGCAACGTAACATCACACCATGTTTTAAAATTCTTTTGTGACCATATCATATATCGATTCGACGTACCCCGCAGAATCATATCCGATAATGGGTGCCGCATTCAAGTCTACAAAAATCAACAGTTTTGTAAGGCACCATAATATTGATTAGAGATACTCGACAATCTATTACCCTCGGGCAAATGGATTGGCCGAGGCCTTCAACAAAACCTTGGTGCAAATTATTAAAAAGACCCTTGATGATAACAAACGACAGTGGGATGAGCGGTTGGTGGAAGCTTTGTGGGTTTACCATACCACTTATAGAACCCCGACCCAATCCACCCCATTTGCACTAATGTATGGATCTGAGGCCGTTCTACCCTTGGAAGTACAAATCCCTTTGCTTAGGATTGCAGTTCAGAATCAAATCACAAATGAACAAAATGAAAAACTGCGATTGGAAGAACTCGAAGGCCTTGAAGAGCGACGTCTCCAAGCTCAACAAAGTTTAGAGTTATATAAGTCTCGTATGGTTTAAGCCCATGATAAGCTAGTGCGACCTAGGACCTTACAAGCAGGAGACTTGGTGTTGGTCCTTCGGAGGCCTATCTTAGCCCATCAAAAGTTGGGAGGCAAATTCGAACCTACTTGGGAAGGACCCTTCGTTATAGAGACTATCTACGAAAGAAGCTTGTATCAGTTAGTAGATTGTAAAGGAAACCACCAAATGCTACCTGTCAATGGGCGTTTCCTTAAGAAATACTATGCTTGATGTAGCTCATCTTACCAATTAATAAAATTTCCCTTTCTTTATGCGCCACTCGATTCTTTCCTTTTTAAGTTCTTTCACTTGTTAATGCTTTTTCACCTTCTCCTTAGGGTCGGATCGTTCCCTCCCTTAGGATCGCACCTCACTAGTGGTGGAGTACGCCCTCCGTGGCACCACCCTAGCATTTGACCCGGGGATTAGTGGTGGAGTACGCCCTTCGTTGCACCATCCTAATTCCCATTCGCTAGTGGTGGAGTACGCCCTTCGTGGCACCATCCTAGTTTGCCAATTTCGGTCCTCTGTGTGGAGCAAGTTTTCTCCCCACATGACCATTCGCTAGTGGTGGAGTACGCCCTTCGTGGCACCATCCTAGTTTGCCAATTTTGGTCCTCTGTGTGGAGCAAGTTTCCTCCCCACATGACCATTCGCTAGTGGTGGAGTACGCCCTTCGTGGTACCATCCTCGGTTTCCAGTTTCGGTCCTATGTGTGGAGCAAGTTTCCTCCCCACATGACCATTCGCTAGTGGTGGAGTACGCCCTTCGTGGCACCATCCTAGTTTGCCAGTTTCGGTCCTCTGTGTGGAGCAAGTTTCCTCCCCACATGACCATTCGCTAGTGGTGGAGTACGCCCTTCGTGGCACCATCCTAGTTTGCCAGTTTTGGTCCTCTGTGTGGAGCAAGTTTCCTCCCCACATGACCATTTGCTACTGGTGGAGTACGCCCTTCGTGGCACCATCCTAGTTTGAAAGTTTTGGTCCTTTGTGTGGAGCAAGTTTCCTCCCCACATGACCATTCACTAGTGGTGGAGTACGCCCTTCGTGGCACCATCCTAGTTTGCCAGTTTCGGTCCTCTGTGTGGAGCAAGTTTCCTCCCCACATGACCATTCGCTAGTGGTGAAGTACGCCCTTCGTGGCACCATCCTAGTTTGCCAGTTTCGGTCCTCTGTGTGGAGCAAGTTTCCTCCCCACATGACCATTCACTAGTGGTGGAGTACGCCCTTCGTAGCACCATTCTAGTTTGCCAGTTAATTTGCCTATTAGGAGTAAGTCTTCTATCAGCATCCTATAGGCCTAAGGTTGGGTGATGCCCTTCCTTAGACCCAAGGTCAGGTATTCCCTACCTTGGTTTCTCCAGTTTCCTTATCTACTAGAAGTAAGTCTTCTATCAGCATCCTGTAGACCTAAGGTTGGGTGACGCCCTTCCTTAGACCCAGGGTTAGGTATTCCCTACCTTGGTTTCACCAGTTTCCCTTGTCTAATAGGTATAAGCCTTCCATTAGCATCCTATAGGCTTGAGGTTGGGAGATCACCTCCCTTCCATCCTTAAGATTCTACTTCTATTTGGTCAACGCCAATGTGTGCAGCAGAAGTTCCTTCTACCACACACATTGGGGCTCCTATGCCTATTGACCTCATTTTTGTATGAGGTCACTAAAGCCCTTCCAAACTCTAGATTAATTCTAGATCCTAGGATCCACTCTAGACCTTAAGATCCTTTCCTAGAGCCAGACCTTAGGGCCTACTCTAGAGCCTAGGGTTCCCTTAGATCCTAGATCCTAAAACCCCTCTAGATTTTGGAACCAATCTAGACTCAAATCAATTCCCACCCTTAATCAACTTCAACCTCAAGTCAATTCCTACCTTTGATCAACTCCAACTTCAATTTAATTCCTACCTTTGATCAATCTAAATCTTAAACTTCATTCAACTCAAACCCCAATTAATTCAAACATATTCAAACTTTGATCCAATCCACTTGATAATCCAAATTTTAACCTAGACTTTGATCCTACCTTTGATCTAGCTTTGACCATATCCATTCATTAACGATCATCACATGATTGTGAATGATTTGGATACTCTAATATTGATCATCCAAACTAAAAATCTAATCCAAATCCAGAAATCCAAACTCAAATTCAAAGTCTTAAGGCCCTGTCCTAAAGACCTTTTTCAAAGACTTTTCAAACATTTCAAAACCAAGTCAAATGGCCTCTGATTCAGGGTCTATCACTTACAAAGTGATAAGACATGTCTCTAGAGGCTGCCTTCGAATTATGAGCCCATTCTAAGGTCTCTAACCCTAGAATCTGAATTAAAATCCAAAGGCTGTAAAACCTTCAAATATTTAAAGCTCATGCCACTGAACCTAACCCCTTGAAGATTTTGATCTTGGAGCCCTTATCAAAGCCTCCAATCACTTCCAGACTCTTGATCTTAACCCACTGAGCAGTAAACTGCATTTTTTAGATCCATTTTTGACCCTAGTTGACTAATGGGTCAAAATTGACCAAAATACCCTTATGGGATTTTAAATGGTCATTTCAACCCAAATCAATTTCAAACTCTTTGAAACCACTTTCAATGAATTTCAAATGTTAAACTCAACTTGTTGAACTCAAACCCAAATCTTGGGACAACCTGGTTGACCAAGTCAACCAAGTTTGACCCATGGACCCATACACCCCTCCTCTTTCAAACTTTTGAATCAAGTCCATTCAAAGTCCTTTTAATGCATGGGATGACCCCTTAGGTACCCAAGACACCCCTCTTGGTGACCCAAGCCTTGGGGTCACTTGGGTTAGCCATATGGCTTGACCCAAGTGACCAAAGAGAGGCCTCCCTTGAGCCATCTTTTGATCTTAATCAAATTGAATCCAAATCAAGGTGTTATTGAGTTCTCTTTCACTCAATACACCTTCCTTGATCAGCCCAACCCTTGGGCTCACTTGGGTCAAGAGTTAGGCTAACCCAAAGTGCCCAAAAGCACTTGGGATTGAGCCATCTCTCAACCTAAGCCTAATTGAACCTGACCAACACCTCCCATAGGTGGCTCTAGGTCCAATACACCCCCTCCAGCCAGCCCAGGCCTTGGGCTAGCTTGGGTCAAGAGTTAGGCTAACCCAAAGTAGCCAAAAACACTTGGACCCGAGCCATCTCCCAGCTCAAATCAAATTGGACCCAATTGCCACTTGCATTGGGTGCACCATACCCAGACCCACTTCCCACCTCAAGCCCAGGGTCTAGCCTGATCTGGGTTGAGCCCAAATCGACCCGAACCGAGCAGGTTTGGATCAACCCGAGCCACCTTTTAACCAAAATCAAATTGGACCCAATTTTCACCTGCATTGGGTGCACCGAACCCAGACCTACCTCCCATACCAAACCCAGGGTCTGACCTGACTTGGATCAAGCTCGATTCGACTCGAACCGAGCAGGTTTGGGTCCAACCCAACCACCAGTTCGATCCAGGACTCCCCAGGCCAAATTGACTTCGCCCTTGGCTCCAACATGTCCCCATCGGTCTCCCCCGATCAACCCGACCCAGACTATGGCCGGCGGAGGTCAGAGCCAATGGAATTTGAGTTCCGGTGGTCCCCCCAAGATAATTCCTGGCTCAAGGCTACTGCCCACCGATTTGATCTCCACAATCCCCTGGACGTCGCGATCGTCCACCTGGCAGCGATCCGAGCCTTCCCCAGTTCATGCCCAGTCGTCCAAGCTTCTGAAGGGTGGCTGAATACCCCTGAGCTCGCCAAACCTCACGAGGCATTGGCATTCGCTCCGATTCGATTCCAAGAGCTCCTTCGAACTCCCAGAAGCTTCCTTCGAGCATAGAGATTGATCCCTCCTTCCGTTCAAGCAAACGCCCATGAATGCTCTCGGTGTCCCGCTCGAAGTCAAGGAGAACTATTCACCACCATCCCCTGAAGCTTCCTGATAGAGAAGCTCATTCGTTGAGGCCTTCTATGCGGTAATCACTCCATCCCGAGCTCCCTAGCTAGGTAGTTTGGTCAAATGTGAAGGAAACCTTCACCCCAACGGATTTCCACCGTTGGATTGAAGGTTCCCACCATCCTGATAATCCCTACGAAATTTCATAGGAGTTCGCTGGTGGGATCGCCCGGATCAAGCCGGAGAAGCCCTGCGGTCTCGGATACGAGCGGGAGGTTGAAGACGAAATCCCAGCCGTTGATCTTGAGCAACGACTCGGATTAAATCCTGCGGTATCGAAGCGCTGTTAATCTCAGCCGTTCGATCCGCCATCCAATGGCTGTCATTAACCCGGGCGTTAACCGTTAGCGCCAACCATTGCCTGGCGAATCGACGCGCGACGCGTGGTAATGGCTGCTGACTGTGTAATTGCCAGATTAATAAATCCAGAAATTCAAGTGATCTTCAAAAATTCATAACTCCCTGCACACTTGTCCAAATTAGGTGTTTTTAGGCTCATTGGAAAGGTCTCAGGGAGCACTACAAAAGCCCTATGGTTTCAGACCCTGTTTAGATCAATCTTAGGTTTAATTTCAATTTGAGCATTTTATGAATTTCTTTAATTACTTTTTAAATAAATGTCCACCAGGTTTGGAATTTTGGTAGAATTAAATTGGACATGTTTCTGACATGTCCAAATTTTACCTCTCCAATTTAAGTTGTTCAAGGGCATTTTCCCTAATTTTTAAGTTTAAGGGTCATGGTTTGACTCTTAAATTCAAGAAGGGATATAGACCTATCCAATGGGACTTAGGGTGTGATTTTTGGTGTGATGATGATGTGTAGGATCAGGAGTGTAGAGCCACTGATTTTCCCCCAATCCAAGCTTAGGATAGACCCCTATAGTGATTTGAAGGTGACTTAGAGCTCATCTTGGGTGGTTTAGTTAACCACCTTAGAGTATTCCAATTGAGCTCAAATTTGGTGGGTTTATTCCTTAGGGTCAGGTGATCCTATGGTCCAAATTTCATCAAATTTTGAGTTCATTTGGTTCCCCAAGTAGGAGCCTCAAAAATCCTTCTTAGAAATGGCCTTAACCTTAATCAATTGATAATGAACTATTCTTAGTTTATAAAATTCATTAAGATGTTCATAATTGTCCCTAATTAATCCCCTATTCAATAAGAATTGAAACCCACTTAAATTGATCTCTAGATTGATTTTAATTTAGTCCTTAGATAAAATTAAGGGTTAACCAATTTTAATTAATCCTAAAAATCTTAAAAATCCCAAAAGGGTCTTAAACACTTGTTGATTTGTCCTTAGGTTATTTATGACCTTTGGAATTGATCCCAAGGAGTTTAGGGCTCATTTGGGTTCAAATCCTTAAGCAGACCCCTTAGTCGTAGTAATTTGATAATCCCTACGAGTGTGTAAAATTCCTAAAATTCACTCTTAATTATAAAAAAAAAATTGATTAATCAACTTAGTGGATAGTGACTTCAATTAGAATTCATCACTTCCTAGAAACATCAAACCTTCATAACTTAGCTAAAACCAAGGAATCAGCATCTTAGGTGACCTTAGGTCAGAACGGGCCAGAACTTCTAAAAATTATAACTTTTCATAGAAAACTCCAACTTGAGTGTGCCACCTGTCTAATAACTCATAATTAGGTCTAGTATTTATTAAAAATCTGAAACCCTTAAGATTAACTCTAGTTTTGAAAGCCAAATTTTGACCCCTTAGTTAGTGTATCCGGATAACTCTTTAAAACCTGTTAACTCCTCTAACCCTTAAAATTCTTTTAATAGGATATTAAAATTCTCAACCAACCCATTAAAATCAGTAAACAAATCCTCTAATATTGATTCACTCCTTTAATTCCAACCAATTTAAAATAACTTCATTAACCCCGATTGCTACTAGGTAACCCAGGCCTACGAGGCTATTAGTTTAGCCCCAAGGAAGGTGAAATAAACTTCACGGCCTCGGTGTGAAACAAAGATAGTAAACAATTAACTCTTAAAATATATTTAATTAAAATTTCTAATTTATTAATATTTAAAGTTTAACTCAAACCTCCCTTTTAAGCCTTAACAAATCTAAAACTTTAGTTAACTTTAACAAACTACCTCCTTTAGGACCTACCCCAACCACACAACCCTTTTTACACACACTTTAGATGATGTGCTAGGACAACCAACTCTAGATCTAGGTTAGGCCGGTGTTTACTTTACTGTTGTGTGCTGGATTTTACGTGATTTTCACTACATGTTGTGGATGAAATTATTTTGCTGTGTCTGTTTACTTTTCTACACTCTGTGGATGGACTGATGTGTTTGGTGACTAGATTACCCTTAGGTTATGTACGATCTAAATGTTCACATAATTTTTTGCAGGTGGCCACGCTCATGCAGGGCAATAAAAGGTGGCTAAGTTAATAATAAATGTTAATTGTTATAAATGCTTGCACAGGCGCTTCAGCTGCTAAAGCCCCCAAATAAAAGAGTGTGGCCAGTGTGTTTTACTTACCTTTTATGCATATATATACAACTGCTTGAGAATAATTGCTTTTTTTTTTATTAACTGCTTAGGATAACACTGCAGGTGAGTCTAGATTTTTGATTTGATATAAATGTAATTCGTATAATTGTTAATTGTTGTGAAAGTTAAGTTTGAGTTGGGATACATAGATCCAAAGCTTGGATTCCAAAGAGGAAAGGGTACCCTTTCGGGGGCTATTCCTTTTCCATTTGGAAATCCAAATTTGGATCACACTTCTTTTATACCCAAAGAGGAAAGAGTGGCCTTCCCCTTTAAAGGGAAGTGCCCTCTTATCCATTTGGGTAGTTTGCTACGAAGAACCCAAGGAGTTTGAAGAAAAGGAGTCCAAAGAAGAGCAAAAGTGAAGACTTGAAGATTGAGGGTATCCCACTCAAAATTACTTGCGTCATTACTAGGCTTAGAATCCGGGTTGTTGTTAGTGGTGCCCGGCCACTTCACTTTCTGCAAAACTCTGGTTTGTAATAAGCAAGGCAACTTTGCCTATGGAAATTTATTAATTAGTTTATATTTAATGTGATGAGTTGATTGCCTCTAGGATTTCCTGCTCTTCTTAGTTTTTTGGTGATTGTGTGTCGCTTTTGTTTTTGCCTAGATACGTGAGACTCGTAAGGGTGTGAAAGTTTTATACTCGAAATTTAAAAAAGTCTAAAGTTTTAGTGAGTCTAAATAACATAGAAAGATAACGAATCTAGGTAATTAGCCGAGGATCGACCCCGGGGTCGCATGCATATTTCTGAATTCTTCTTTCCTTATTTTAGACCCTTCCCCGCCTGTGGGTAGAGTCTGGATAGTTTGACCTATGAGGACGAGGTACCGGACCTGGGGAAGCCCAGTCTTCTAAAAAAAAATTATTTTCTAAGCCTGTTTTTAAAGTTTCAAGCATACTTGATTTGGGAATTGTCGACCGGCATGCATTGCATTAGATACAAACTAAAAGAGTAAAAAAAATTTTAATTGCATCAGTTTAGCATTTTAGCACCCAACATAAGTTAAAGGGGCCAACTAGGAAAATTTTTAGATGTCGGCCCCAACTCTCCAAAACCTTAATTACAACGTCCCTATCACTCTTTCATAAAAGACCGAATTCATATATTTTAAATCGATTAGGTGGTTAGCTGGCTCCCCAATCCAGGCCGGGGTAAGTCCAGGTTTTGCATTGTATTAGTTAGGATCGGACGACTGTGGTCTAGTGTCCAAAATAAATTTAGGATTTGGGGCAGATCTTTGATTATAAGACCCCAAACTTCGGGAATCTAATCCCAAATTTCTAATAAAATGCTCAACTCTAATTAAATATCATTTCAATCCAAAACATAAAGTCTAACACTTAGATTAAGTTGGGACACTTCCGGATGGTTCTGGAATCTCAAAGTGTCCCCTACCTCTCCTCCTTTAACTCCATTAATAACTGTTCAATTTTGATCCATTCCCTTTTGAGTTTCCAAAATTCACTTCTCTTTTTAATATCACTCCTAGAAAATCTAACAAAATTTCGTTCTTATTTTAATCGAGAGTTTTCGTATGGGACTCTGTCTCCCTACGATGTAATTAACTACGAGGGCTTGCTCTCGTAGGAGATTTGGAACCCCACAGACCTGATTTCAAAATTAATATTTTTAAAAAAACCCTCTTAGATTTCTTTGGGAAAAGTCAAAAAATGATTGACGTTATCATATTAGAAGAATTATCATTAAAATGTGATACCTCCCTTTGGGGAGATACATCCTTCTTTGATAAGGCTTTGGATATGAATTCGGCAATCACACTCCTTCAGTATCATAACTAGATTATTTAGTTGAACCCTACCTCGTCCCCTCAGGGCCGTGTTGAGTTCTCTTTAGAATCTAGCCGTGATATTCAAGACGAATTACATAATTCTAAGCCTGAACACCGTTGTGGAATTTTATTGCCTTTCGGGGTGATATACTTTTCCGAGCGAGTTGATTCGACTTCTAGAATTAGAATTAAATCTCAATTTCAAAATTCCCAAATAAATCTAATATTTTCAAAACCTGTTTTCAAAATTCCACCAACAGGCACCTACCCTAGCCAACCCAGTCCTTAGGTTGACTTGGGTCAACCTATAGGATAGCCAAAAGTGGTCAAAACCACTTTGACCCTTGCCATTTCTCACTATAGATCCAAGTAAACCCAATTTAGCCTTTAGATGAGGCCCAAGTAAACTTAATTGACTGTTGAATAGGGTGCCCCTTAACCCAATTCACCTACCACATAAATCCCATGTCTTGACTTAACCTATGTCACACACAATTCAATCCAAATCATCCAGGTTTGGGTGAACTTTAGCCTACTTCTATAATTGGGCTCTCCCATGCCCAATTGAGCTTACCCTCGAGCTCACCGGGCTCCCAACAACCTTTCCATATCACCCTAACCCAGCCAGTGGCTGCTAGCGGTCGAGATAAGTGGTTTGGAGATTTAATGGTCCCATCCATCTCGAGCCTCATCTAAAGGCTTCCAAAGCTTGGGCTCATCAGCTTTGAGCTCATAGACCTCTGAGGAAGTGTCTCCTGCACCTGGAAGCCATCCAATAGTTGACCTGATTGATCACAATTGTTCGAGCTCACGGCCAATGTTTGAATAAGGCATTTCCACCCAAACCTCCCAATTTATTTTTAACTTTTCAAAAAGACTCCCTAGAGGTCTCTAAGAAATTCCATCTTATTTTCTAGCTTTCTAGCCACTCCCAGCCATCACCCCGAGTGAACTATGGTAAAAGCTCTCTACCCCCACTCGAAGTCCTACTTCCGGCTAACCTGTAGTTCTAGTATCTGAAGGAGATTAGATCATCTTCCTCCCCTGAAGATTCCTATGAGAGGAGCTCATTTGTTGAGACCTTCTTCGAGGTAAAACTCTCTTCCTGAGCCTCAATTTAGTTAGTGCTGGTTAAGTGTGAAAGGAACTTTTAATCCAACGTGATCCCACTGTTAGATTGAATGCCCTTATTATTCTAATCCTTCCTATGAAATTTTGTAAGAGTTTGCTGGCGGGATCTCTCAGATCATGTCAGAGAATGTTAACATCTTTGGGTCTATACTGGAGGTTGAAGATATAATCCTAACTATTGATTTTAATCAACAGTTTAGATTATATCAAGCGATTCTGGAGCCTGTCTAATTATAGTCGTCTGATCCATGATCTGATAACTATAACTAATCATGTATTAATATAGTCAGCATGAAATCATTACCTCATCAATTGGATCACGTCATGTGTAAAGTACAGTCCAACTAATCCAGCTAAGTAAATCGGGATTTAATTAACCTAAAAGTTCAAGGAAACTTCAAAAATTAATATCTCTGTCCACACTTGACCAATTTAGGTGTTCTTACACTCGTTGGAAAGATCCTAGGGAGATCTTCAAAAGCCTTATGGTTCTAAGCATTATTTGTTATTTATAACTATAAATGTCTAATTGAATATTTATGGTATTTATGTATTTGTGTTCTTATGTGATGACACGATTGCTTAGGACTTTGAGAGAGTGAACTTGGGCATGTTTATGACATGTCCAAATTTTATCTAAATTTTTTCATGTGTTTAAGGGCATGTCTTAGTCAATTTGGAATCAAGAATCATGGTTTGACCCCTGATTTCAAATTATTCTTATGATCTTTCAAATCAAAATTAGGGTATGAGATTTAGTGTATTAATTATGCTTAGCCTAAGGAGTTTAGATCCACTGATTGCATCCCCATCCAAGTTGAAGGCAGTGACTTAGGAATTTTCTAAGGTGATCTAGAAATTACCTTAGGTGGATTTCTTAGTCACCTTAGAGATATCCACTTAGGCCAAAATTTAGAGAGTTTTTCCCTAGAGATTAGTTGATCTTATGGTCCAAAAATCACTAGGTTTGGTGCCCATTTAGTTCACCAACTAACAACCCCAAAATCCACCTCTCAATTTAGCCTAGAAGCCTAATTAATTCATTAAAAATTCATATCAAAATCTAAAATATTCACACAAGAACTCTAATTTCTCCTAATCAAACCCTTAATTAATGAAAAATAAAAGCCCTATCAGATGACCCCTAAGTTCACTTTAATTTAATTTCCAAAGGAAAATTAGTAATTAATTAAAAATATCTAAACATTTCAAACATTTCCTAAATACTTGAGAACACCCCCTTAGGACATTTTTTACCTTTGGGGTGATCCCAAGGTTTTTGGGTTGATTTGGATCTAAATCAAAAATCCCCTTAATTAAAGTAATTTTAAAAATTCCAAAAAATATTTAACTTTGAAAAATCATTAATAATTCTTGAAAAATCTATTTTTATTAAATTAAAAGGACATTTAACTCTAATTATACATGTATTATTTTCTAATAACATCAAAAACCAAAAATTAAGTCAAAATCAAAAAGTGAATTTTCTGATCAAATGTAGTTCAAATCTTTGTTCAAACTTTGAAAAATCATAATTTTTATAGAAAATCTCAAATTAAGTGAACTAATAGTCCAATCACTCATATTAGAGACTATTATTTGTTAAAAATCTAAAATTTTCAAAATCACCTTAATTTTAAAAGTCAACTTTCAATCCATTAATTAACACATCTAAGTAATTTCAATAATTTACTCAAAATTCCTAAAAATTCTAACATGATTAATAAAACCATTCATCCAACATTCTAACACCAATAAACACTCTAGAGATAAAATGTTTTGGATGGACTACTCCAAGCAGCGAGGCTAAGTGTCCTAAGGAGGCCTCATGCCTAGTGGCACAACACCATAATAAATTCAATAAAGTGTAAAATTTGAAAATTAAATGATTTTTAATTAATTATCTAAACTAAAATCCTCAATCCAATTATATCAACCAAGTTTTTAGAATGAACTACTCTGGGCTACGGGGCAAAGTGTCCTAAGGAGGACTGATTCCTCTACCCTGGAGGCACAATACCACAAACTGATTGATGAAAAATTTAAATTAATTTAGCCTTTAAAATTAGCAACTAATCAAATTAATTAAATTTTATTAATCCCTTAATCTTTAACTAATTAAATATGGTTGATAAATCAAACCTTAAAATACATCTTAAACTAAATTTTAACACACTAATACTTAGACTCAAACATAAATTTACCCTTCAACCTTCAACAAATTAGAACATTAAACAACTTTAATCAGTTACCCATTTTAGGATCTACCTAACCACATGGCCTAGTACACACTTTAGATGGTTTGTTAGGAGAACTAACTCTAGTCTAAGTTAGGCTAATGTTTACTTTACCGCTGTGTGTCAAGTTTTTAAGATTTTATTACATGTTGTGATTGAAATTTACTTGATGTGAGTGTTTATTTACTTTTACCACACTCTTTGAATTGATGTGATGGGTGATAGTTTACCTTTAGGTTAGGACCGATCTGGTAGCTCACTAAGTTTTTGTAGGTGGCACGTTCATGTAAGGCCATAAAAAGGGGGCTAATAATAATAATCATTATAAATACTATATGTAGTTATGTTGCTTAGCCCCCAATTAAATAAGAGCGTGGACAAGTGTGATTTATTTTACAGCATATATAAATAAACTTCTTGAGATATGTTTTATTTTCAAATGCTTGGGATAATGTCACAATAGAGTCTAAATTTTTATTTTTATATCAATATAATTTTTTTTATAGTTAAGAGTTGTGAAAGTTATTCTTTGAGTTGGGATAAAGGAATCCAAAATTGGATTCCAAAGAGCAAAGGATAACCCTTAGGGGAACAGCCCTTCTTAATTTGGAAGCTCAATTTTGGATTACTTTAATACCCAAAGGGTAACAAATAACCCCTCCCCCAGTGAAAGAGTTTTTTATTTTCATTTTGGGTATCCAAGTATGACAAATCTAATGAGCTTGAAGATGAGAAGGATGAAGAGTTAAAGACAAAAGAGTATCCCACTCAAAGTCTACTTGCATTGGTCCTAGGATTAAAATCCGGATTAATGGTTAGTGGTGCCTGACCACTTTTAATTTTTATAATTTTGGGTTTTGATAAATGGGGAGTTTTCTATGGACATTACTTTAAGGAATTAATTTAATTGAGTGATGTACTTTATTTGATTTGATTGCATATAAGATTTCCTACTTTTCTTAGTTTTTGGCATTTGTGTGTCACCATTAATTTTAGCCTGGATATACATGTTGCAACACGAGCCTATGAGTTTATGCTTTAGATAATAACAAAGATTATGGCTCACTTTTGGTTGTCTACCTGTAGTTGCAATATATTTTTCTTTCTATGTTTACTAACATTTCAGGATTACAGTGCACCTTATAAGACTCAAGTTTTGGCAGAACATGTTCTACTTGTAATTTTTATTAATGTAATTTTGGTTTATAAGGTTGTTTGCATGCTTGTAACTTTGCTCACTTATTTATATTTTAGAGTTCTCTATTTTTGCTCACATCATCCAGGACGATCCCAACATCGGCCTAGACGATCAGCTAAAAACAAAAATCCTAATTAGGGCATCCTAGTTAAGGTAGTCATCTTTAAACTCATCATCCCGGATGATATTTATATCGGTCGGGCTGATAGACTAAAAATAGAAAGAATCAGCCACCAGATCTATTTAGGTATTTGTTATTTTTGGGCATCATCCAGGACATCATCCGGGATCGGCTTGACTGATTCACCACAATTATACCTAAATTTATATGATAATTAAAAAAAGTAATTAAGATTTGATTGCACAATCACATCATCCTGGATGATCGCAAGATCTATCGGGATGATAAACTGGATGATTGGACATCAGACAGCTCTTATTCAGGGCGATGTTCTTGATGATATTTAATGATTTATATAAATTGGTCAGGACGATATCGTATCATCCAGGATTATATGAACAAATTTCTTTTGATCGTCCCAAATCATCTTGGCTGATTGAGCTTATTTTGCACTGATTATACAAGACGATATTCATATCATCCTGGATGATAAAGTTGGTAAGTTATAATTAATGAGCTTGTTTTGAGCTCTTCTATTTAAACTTTAATAAGGTACTTAGTAAGTGTCTTTGGCAGCCATTGAGGCTTCATTTCTTTTGGAGAAAACTTGAAGAGAGAGCTTGAAAGGGAGAGAGCAAAGGGTGGAGTTTGAGAGAGGGAGAAGATTCATGGAGGAGGTTTCAAGGGAGTGTAGAGGGGGTTCCACATGGTTGCTCCGGTGAGCTTGCACCTTAGTACCATCAGATTCAAGGCTTGTCTTGAGGGAAGTTTTGGGAAGAAGAAGATCTCTTTGGTGTCAAAGGACTCGGCTACTCCGTCGCACCGGGGAAGGTGGAAGTGATATTGTAAGGGCTTCTCCGCCTAGCTGTGGGGGTTAAAGGAAAGACACTAAGTTTAGTGTAATACTCAGAGGGTACCTCCGACGAGTGGACGTAGGTTAAGGTTTGACCGAACCACTATAAATCTGTTGTGTTCTTTCTTATTATTGCTTCCGCATTAATTTCTGCATTTTGATTTCTTTGGTGAATCTTGGATTATGTTTTTAATTGTGAAAGATTTTTAAAATACCAATTCACTTCCCTTCTTGGTTAGCCTTAGGACTAGTTCATAAGGGCGTAACGTCCTTAATGAACTTTCAAGTGGCATCAGAGCGGGAATCATAAAATCTATATTTTGAAAACTTTTGAATTTTGATTCATGGCTAATTTTTATAATCGTAATATTGCAAAAAGTTTATTTGAAAATATTACTTTAATTTTTGGAAAATTTGCATGTCTACTCTCTCGAAATCAATTGATTATCGAATGTGGTAAATAATTTTAACTGGTTATTTTATATCGTCATGTATTTTAAATGGAATTAAATTGATATTTATTTTAATCAATGGAGTAGAGAAGAACAAATCAATTCTCAATTGAATGAAAAATCACTAAACTATTTTTCTATGCTTTAAATTTTGATGATTTTATGTTTGTATCCACGTGCTCTACTAGCAAGAAAATTTGTGATAAATTACACACTATATACGAAGGCACTAGTGAAATCAAGCAATCCAAATTGAATATTTTAATGCATGATTATGAACTATTTTGCATGAAACCTTATGAGACGATTTTAGAGATGTATACTATGTTTATTCAAATTGTGACCTCATTGTAAGGAACTTTCAAACTTCGAAAAAGTCAATAAAAATCTACGTTATTTACTTGAAAAATTTGATGCCAAAGTTGTTGCAATTTATGAATCAAAAAATTTGAATGAATATTTTATTGATAATTTGATTGGCTCACTCCTTGCTTAAGAGTAATGCTTGGGCCAAAGACTTTTGGATGCAGGTGAAATGATAGTACTAAATGCGGAAGACATGAAAAAAAGTGACTTAGTTGGTGATGAAAGCGATGACTTATCAAGCAAATTGGAAAGCTCACTAAAACATAAGCATCAATAAAAGTGGAATAAAGGTAAAAATGGTAAGAATATTAAGATTACTTCTGACGTTATTTGCTTTGGATGTAGGAAACCTAGAAATATGAAAAATTAGTGCCCTAATTTCAGAACTCTTCCTGTAAACGAAAATGGTAAAACTAAGCAAATTATAAAAATAGCAAATAATGAAAAGCAAAAAATATCATGGGTTTACCTAGCATCTGAATCATTAGACCAGGAGCAAGATGATGTTTAAACCATTGTTTGTGTGCTTTATTTTTTTTATGTTTACATGTTTTATTTTTTTTTGTGTATTTTCTATGTTTTTTCTTTGAATTTATTCTTTTTTTCTTTTTCTATAGTATTTTCTCTGATCAATACACACACATCACCATCTTTAAAAAAAATTTCAAAATGAAAACTCTACCTCCTATTTTTTCTTGAATTCTTATATCAGTTGCGGTTGACTTCTCTAAAAATAGTCAAAGGAAGAAAACTCGATTTTGACTCTCAATATATGTTTCCTAAAAGACGTTATTCTACTTTTGATTCAAAATCTTCATCATATTTTAAATTGGATTGTGAAACTGATCTTTTTTCATCTCCCTACATTTTATCTATCGCATAGGAATCTTTTGCAAGTT
The DNA here is from genome assembly GCA_016618105.1 of Dendrobium huoshanense. NCBI lineage: Eukaryota > Viridiplantae > Streptophyta > Magnoliopsida > Asparagales > Orchidaceae > Dendrobium > Dendrobium huoshanense. The sequence continues at coordinate 22,610,140 of CM028351.1, read as the reverse complement.
GTTGAATCCACCTCATTATTTTCTTTATCAAGTAGTTCAATTTGTCAATAATATGAGTTTGCTTTTATTTTTAAAATTTTAGAAAGGTAGCATATTTGATTAAAAAAATAAAAAATAAAAATGGCCAATGAGGCCAAATCAAAAAAGTGACCAATGACATCAAATCAAAAGATACACAATGACGCCAAATTGAGAAAGATAAAAAAAGTGTATCAAAAAGTAAAAGATGAGCAAAGTGTGTCATAAATTGACAAGAGACATAAAATGAGCCAACAAAGAGTATGCTTACTTTTTCTATATTACTTAAAGCTTAAGAAAATCATGGATATTTTTGATACTTGAGCTTGAAATTCAAGATTCCTGATTCACCAATTTTTGTATTAATCTTCTATTAGATATGTTTTATGAAAATAGTTTTAAAAAATTAGTGTTTCTTTTTATAATTTGTTCCTTGATTTAGATATTTGATTAAAAAGTTTTTGAGCCTTTAAAAGAACTTGAGCTTGGATTAATAATTTTTGAATTTCTTATCTTTTCTGGATTATGCGTTGTCAATCAATTCCTTACTAAGTTTTTGAATAAAATTAAGAGGTAAATTTCTTATTTTTTTTAAGACTTTTTCGTGCCCCTTCTCTTTCTGATAATGTCAAAGGGGGAGAACATACTATTGTATTTGTATCTTTTTATTTTTTTTTTTTCAAAAATTAAAAACAACAAAAAAATTTATTTTCCCTATTTTTTAAACTTTTATTTTAGTAAGGGGGAGATTAGGAGAAAATATTTTTTTTCAAATCCAACCTGTAATATTTATCATCATAAAAAGGAGGGAGATTGTTGCAACTCGAGCCTATGAGTTTATGCATTTGATAATAACAAATATTGTGGCTCACTTACTATTATCTACTTGTATTTGCAATATAATTTTCTTTTTGTGTTTACTAACATTTCAGGATTACAGTGCACCTTGCAAGACTCAAGTTTTGGCAGAACATGTTATATTTGTAATTTTTATTAATGTAGTTTGGGTTTATAAGGGTGTTTGCATGCTTGTAACCTTGCTCACTTATTTCTATTTTAGAGTTCTCTGTTTTTTCTCACATCATCTGGGACGATCCCAACATCGGCCTGGACAATTAAATGAAAATAGAAATCCTAATTAGGGCATCCTGGTTAAGGCAGACATCTTTAAACTCATCATTTCGGATGATATTTATATCGGCCAGGCTGATAAGCTCAAAACAGAAAGAATCGGCCGTCAGATCTATTTAGGTATTAGTTATTTTTAGACATCATCCAGGACATTATCCAGGACATCGTCTAGGACATTGTTTAGGACATCGTCCAGGACATTGTTCAGGACATCGTCCACGATTGGCCTGGCCAATACAGCATAATTATATCTAAAATAATCTGGTAATTAAGAAAAGTAATTAAGATTTGATTGGATGATCATATTTTCGTGGATGATCGCATGATCGACCGGGATGATTGCAACTCGAGCTTATGAGTTCATATTTTTTATGATAACAAATATTATGGCTCACTTTCTATTGTCTACTTGTATTTACAATATATATTTGTTTGAGCGTATACTAACATTTCAGGAATACCATGCAACATCAAACAAAGAATTAGAGCTCAAGATTGGGTTGAATAATGTTATGTTGTAAAAGGGTTTGTAATATTCATTGATGTAATTTTTGATTTCTTGAGTTAAGACTTGTAAGGGAGTATGCTTGCTTGGTGACCATGCACATACACACTCAAGGGAGTGAGATCTAGTCAAATCTAGAAGATCAAGTTTTGAACCAATCATACTGGATGATTTTGGATCGTCTAGGACGATCCATTATGGACTTGCAAAAGAGCCGCCAATGACAATTTAGGCAAGGATTTAAGTTTAAATTTTTGTTCAAATCGTCCTGGATGATCAATACAAATCATGCCTAAATTGATCGTGTGATTAGGGGACTATTTATGGTTAAATTTTTCAATCCGATCGTTCTGGATAATCTGTATATCATATAGGATGATGTTTGCCGACATACATAATTTTCCTAAATCATCCAAGCCAAAATACCATAATTTTTCTTCTAATCATCCTGATGATCCACAACATCATCCTAGATGATTTGTATATTTTTTGTACTAATCATCCTGGACAATCCTAATATCATCCAGGATTATCAGGTTAAATTCTGCACATTGTATTGAATGATCCTACGATCATTCAAGATGATTCTTTGATCTAAAATTGAGTTTTTAGGGTATTTCTGAAGCCCTCTTTTTAACCACATCATACGGAATGATCCTGCGATCGTCTTGGATGATGTTTGGTGCCAAAATTAAGTTTTTAGGATTTTTGGAAGCTCTCTTTTTATGCATATCATACTGGATGATCCGGCGATTATCTTGGATGATAATGTAAATTTTGCAAATCTATTTAAAGATCTTTTGCTTTCTTATGAAGAGTGTCTTTGGAAGCCATTGTAGCTTCATTCTTTTGGAGGGAACTTGAAGAGAAAGCTTGAAAGGGAGAAAGGAAAGGGTGGAGTTTGAGAGAGGGAAAAGATCCTTGGAGGAGTTTTCAAGGGAGTATGAAGGGGGATTCCATACGGTTGCTCTGATCAGCTTGCACTTTAGTACCATCGAATTCAAGGCTTGTCTTAAGGGAAGTTTTGGGAAGAAGATGATCTTTTTGGTGTCAAAGGGCCCAGCTACTCCGCCGCACCGGGGAAGCTGGAAGTGATTTTATAAGGGCTTCTCCACCTAGCTATGGGGGCTAAAGGAGAGACACTAAGTTTAATGCAATACTCGGAGGGTGCCTTCGAGGAGTGGACGTAGGTCAAGCTTTGATCGAACCACTATAAATCTGGTGTGTTCCTTTATTATTTCTGCATTTAATTTTCATATTGTGTTTTCTTTATGGTGAATTTTGATTTGGTTTGGCTTTTTCATTGTGAAAGATTTTTTAAAATACCAATTCACCTATCTCTTAATTAGCCTTGGGCTAGTTCATAAGGGCCTAACATCCCTAATAAACTTTCAAATGGTATCAGAGTGGAATTCATAAAAATAAGTTTGAAAGCTTTTTAAATTTCGATCCATGGCTAATTTTTGTAATCGTAATATTGCGGAAGGTTATTCAATCACGAGACCACCTTTATTTGATAATATTATTTTTTATTTTTAAAAAATTTGCATGTCTACTTTCTTGCAGTCTATTGATTTCTGAATATGGCAAATAATTTTAACTGGTTATTCTGTACCGTCACGTATTTTATATAGAATTAAAACTGATATTCCTTTTAATCAATAGAGTAAAGAAGAATAAATCAATTCTCAATTGAATGCTAAATCTTTAAATTATTTTTTTATGCTTTAAATTTTGATGACTTTATGGTTGTATCCACGTGCTCTACTGGCAAGAAAATTTAGGATAAATTACACACTTTATAGGCACTAGTGAAATCAAGCAATCCATAATGAATATTTTAATGCATGATTATGAATTCTTTTGCATGAAATCTTATGAGATGATCTTAGACATGTATACTAGGTTTATTTAAATTATGACATCATTATATGCTTTGGGTAAAGAATTTTTAAACTTTGAAAAAGTTAATAAAATTTTACATTATCTACTTGATAAGTTTGATGTTGAAGTTGTTACTATTTGTGAATCAAAAAATTTGAATGAATATTCTATTGATAATTTGATTTGCTCACTCATTGCCTACGAGCAAAGTTTGGGTCAAAGACTTTTGGATGCAGGTGAAATGATAGTGCTAAAAGTTGAAGACACACAAAAAAGTTGCTTAGTTGGTGAGGAAAATGATGACTTAACAAGTAAATTAGAAAGCTCACTAAAATATAAGCATCAACAAAAGTGGAATAAAAGTAAAATTGTAAGAATGTTAATATTTCTTCTGATATTATTTTCTTTGGATGTAGGAAACATGGACATATAAAAAATAAGTGCCCTAATTTGAGAACTCTTCCTGCAAAAGAAAAGGGTAAAGCTAAGCAAATTATAAAAATGATAAATAATGAAAAGCAAAAATTCTCTTGGGCAGACCTAGCTTCTGAATCATCAGATCAGGAGCAAGATGATGTTTAAACCATTATTTGTATGCTTTATTTTTATGTGTTTGCATATTTTATTCATTTATATGTATTTTCTGTATTATTTTGGATTTTTTTTCTTTTTCGTTAAAAAGTTTAATTTATCTTTATTTTATTTTTTTATATAGTATTTTCTATGATCAACACACACATCACCATCTTTTTAAAAAAAATTAATAAAAAAATTAAAAAATATATTGAAAATGAAAAATCTACCTCCTATTTTTCTTGAATTCTTATGTAAGTTGTGGTTGACTTCTCTAAAAATAGTCAAAGAAAGGAAACTCATGATTTGACTCTCAATCTCTATTTCCTAAAAGAGGTTATTCTACTTATTATTTAAAATCTTCATCATATTTTAAATTAGATTTTAAAACTAAACTTTTTCATCTCCCTATATTTTATCTATCGCATAAGAATATTTTGCAAGTTGTTGAATCTATCTCATAATTTTCTTAATCAAGTAGTTCGTTGTGTCAATAGAATGGGTTTACTTTGTTTTTAAATTTTCAGAAATGTAGCATATTAAAAAAAAGGCCAATGACGCCAAATCAAAAAAGTGGCCAATAATGCCAAATTAAGAAAAATACACAGTGTATCAAAAAGTAAAATTGCGTAAAGTGTGCCAAAAACAGAAAAGATGTATAAAATGAGCCCACAAAGAGTATGCTTACTTTTTTTGTATTACTTAAAGCTTAAGAAAACCCTTGATATTTTTTATACTTGATCTTTAAAATCATGATTCTTGATTCACCAATTTTTGCATTAATCGTTTATTATATATGTTTTATGAAAGGAGTTTTGAAAAATTAATGTTTATTTTTCTAATTTATTCCTTGATTTAGATATTGGATTAAAAAATTTTTGAGTTTAAATGAACTTGAGCTTGGATTAACAATTTCTGAATTTCTAATCTTTCTAGATTATGCATTGTCGATCCATTCCTTACAAAATTTTTGAATAAAATCAAGAGGTAACTTTCTCATTTTAAGAATATTTGATTTTTTTTTCTTTTTACTAAATCAGGGATCATTTTGGTTTTTATTTGTTTTTATTATTCTAATTATTTTGTGCCCCTCCTCTTTTTGATAATGTTAAAAGGGGAAGAACGTACTATTATATTTATATCTATTTTGTATTTTTAAAAAATATAAAATAAAAATAAAAAAAACTTTTCTTCTCCTATTTTTAATTTTTTATTCTAGTGAGGGGGAGATTCTGAGAAAATATTTTCAATTTTGTAAATTCAACCAGTAATATTTGTCATCATCAAAAAGGGGGAGATTGTTGCAACTCGAGCTTATGAGTTTATATTTTTGATGATAACAAAAATTATGGCTCACTTTATGTTGTCTATTTGTATTTGTAATATATGTTTGTTTGTGTGTATACTAATATTTTAGAAATACCATGCAACATCAAATAAAGAATTAGAGCTCAAGATTAGGTTGAATAATGTTATGTTGTAAAAGGGTTTGTAATATTCATTGATATAATTTTTTATTTTTTGAGTCAAGTCTTGTAAGGATATATGCTTGCTTGGTGATCATGCACACACACACACTCAAGGGAGTGAGATCTAGTCAAATACAAAAGATCAAGATTTGAACTAATCGTACTTGATGATTTTGGATCGCCTAGGATGATTCTTTATGATCTTAGAAAAGAGCCACCAATGATAATTTAGGCAAGGATTTAAGTTTAAATTTTTGTTCAAATCATCCCGGATGATCAGATCATCCCGGTCGATCAATACAAATCATGTCTAAATTGATCCTATAATTAGGGGACTAATTATGGTTAAATTTTTCAATATAATAGTTCTGGACGATCTGTATATCGTACAAGATGATATTTGCTGACATACTTGATTTTCCTAAATCGTCCAAGCTGTGAAATACCATTATTTTTCTTCTAATCTTCATGGATGATCCATAATATCGTCCTGGATGATTTGTACATTTTTTGTACTAATTATCATGGATAATCCTAATATCATCCAGTCCTATCAGTTCAAATTCTACACATCGTATTGGATGATCCTACAATCATCCAGGCCAAATCTAAGCACCAAAATTGAGTTTTTAGGGTTTTTCTGTATCCCTCCTTTTAAGCACATCATACGGGATGTCCTGCGATCATCCTAGATGATTTTTGGAACCAAAATTGAGTTTTTAGGGTTTTTGGAAGCTCTCTTTAATTTTTCTGCATATTGTATGGGACGATCCGGCGATCATCCTGGATGATAATGTCGGTTTTGAAAATCTATTTAAAGACCTCTTACTTTCTCATAAAGAGTGTCTTTGACAATCATTGTAACTTCGATCTTTTGTAGGGAACTTAAAGAGAGAGCTTGAAAGGGAGAGAGGAAAGGGTGGAGTTTGAGAGAGGGAGAAGATCCTTGGAGGGGGTTTCAAGGGAGTGTGGAGGGGGATTCCACACAGTTTCTCCGACGAGCTTGTACCTTAGTACCATCGGATTCAAGGCTTATCTTGAGGGAAGTTCTGGAAAGAAGAAGATCTCTTTGGTGTCAAAGGACCTAGTTACTCCGCCGCACCGGGGAAGGTGGAAGTGATTTTGTAAGGGCTTCTCCGCCTAGCTGTGGGGGATAAATGAGAGATACTGATTTTAGTGCAATACTCAGAGAGTGCCTCCGATGAGTGGATGTAGGTCAAGGTTTGATCGAACCACTATAAATCTAGTATGTTCTTTCCTTTATTATTTCTGCATTTAATTTCCGCATTGTGTTTTCTTTGTGGTGAATTTTGGTTTGGTTTGGCTTTTTTATTGTGAAAGATTTTTAAAATTACCAATTCAACTCTCTCTTAATTAGTCTTGGGCTAGTTCATAAGTGCATAACATCCCTAACAAACTTTCAGATACACTGGATAATTGGACATCAGACAACTCTTATTTAGGGTGATGTTCAGGATGATATTCCATGATTTGTACTAATCAGCCAGGGTGATATGAATAAATTTTTTTTATCGTCCCAAATCATCCTAGCTGATTGAGCTTATTTTATACTAATTGTACTGGATGATAATCATATTGTCCTGGATGATAAAGCCGGCAAGTTACAATTAATGAGTTTATTTTGACCTCTTCTATTTAAACTTGACAAGGCACTTAGTAAGTGTCTTTGGCAGCCATTGAGGCTTCATTTCTTTTGGAGAAAACTTGAAGAGAGAGCTTGAAAGGGAGAGAGGAAAGGGTAGAGTTTGAGGGAGGGAGAAGATCCTTAGAGGGGGTTTCAAGGGAGTGTGGAGGGGGTTCCACACAGTTGCTCCGGTGAGCTTGCACCTTAGTACCATCGAATTCAAGGATTATCTTGAGGGAAGTTTTGGGAAGAAGAAGATCTCTTTGGTGTCAAAGGACCCAGCTACTCCGTCGTATCGGGGAAGGTGAAAGTGATTTTGTAAGGGCTTCTCCGCCTAGCTGTGGGGGCTAAAGGAGAGGCACTAAATTTAGTGCAATACTCGTAGGGTGCCTCCAAGGAGTGGACGTAGGTCAAGGTTTGACCGAACCACTATAAATTTGGTGTGTTCTTTCTTATTATTATTTTCGCATTAATTTCTGCACTTTGATTTTTGTGGTGAATCTTGGTTTGTACTTTTTATTGTGAAAGATTTTTTTAAAATACCAATTCACCTCTTTTCTTGGTTAGCCTTGAGACTAGTTCATAAGGGCTTAACGAACTTTCAATATAGAGGCTCATGAGGGCATATAAAAAATTTTACTATTTAAGTCAATTAAAAATTTTAGCTCACATTAAAATTCTAATGCTCTAAGAAGTAATCCCAAGACAGTCGGAGTCAGGATAAATATATTTTTACCTTCTCCTCCTTATTAGGTACCTCCCTGCCTGTGAGTTCTAGTAGACCACCTAGTTTTTGAGGGTGCAGATCTTTTATGGAAAAATATTTTTTAAGCATTTTTCAAAAACTACTTCATTCCATTTTATTTATTTAATCAAGTCTATTAGCTGGTATTATAATAGAAACTAACTTAAAAGAGTAAATTTTAGTTGTATCTTTCTTAAGCATTTTCACCCAACATAAGCCAAGGGACCAATTAGGACAAGCTCTAGATGTCGGTCCTAATTCTTAAAAACTCTAATAATTATGCCCTCACCACTCTTTCATAAAGATCATACTCATGGATTTTAAATCAACTAGGTGGTCAGGTGGCTCCCTAATCCAATCCAAGGTTACTCTAGATTTTGCACTACATTAGCTAGATTCAGGTTACTATCGTTCGGTGCCCAAATTAAATTTAGGATCCAAGGTATATTATGAATCATAAGACCCCAACCTCCAGGAATATTATCACAAATTTCTAATAAATAACCTAACTCAAATCAAAGATTCTCCTGATAAAAAACTTAAAGCCAAACACATAGATTAGGTTGGGACACTTCAAAACTATTTCATAATCCTGAAAGCGTTCCTCCTCATCTTCGATTAACTTTGAAAATAAGTGTTCAAAGTTTTATCCAATCCCTGTTGAAACTTCAAATTCACCTTCTTGATATCATTCCTAAAAAATCTCTAAACAAAATTTATGCCTTTTTTTTAATCGAGAGTATTCATAGGAGATTTTGGTTTCCTACTATATAATTAAATATGAGAGCTTTCGCTCGTAAGATATTTTAAACCCACATTTTTTTCAAAACTCAATTAATAATTCTTTTTGGAAATCATATTTATAATGATCATTATTGTCAAAATCGAATGATTGCTAACGGATGATATCTTCTTTCTTTGAGGAGATTCATCATGTGTTAACATAAGTATGAATATGAAATTAATGATCACCTCTATTGATTATCTTAGTCCAATATTTTACGGAACTTCATTTAGACCTTCCGGGGTCATATGTGGTTCTCCCTTAAATTAGGCAACAACATTCAAGAGAAAAACCATAATTCTGGATCTGAACTTGCTAGAAGATTTTATCTCCGCCTTTCAAGGAGGTATAATATCCCTAATGATTTGTTTGACTTTAGAATTGAAATTTAAATTTAATTCTTGGTTTTCTCAAAGAAATTTAATTTAGATATGTTTTGCACGTTGCAAGGCCAATTCACTTTTCAATGCCAACAAAGGAAAGAAAGTATAAATGATAAATTGAAATATAAGATTCATTCATATTTTATTTTCAAGAAATTAATAGATTAAATATAGTAATCAAGTAATAAATCAATCAAATAAGGATCATTAAAGTGACATCCCTTATAAGGAATTTATTTATTGTTTATTTCATGAAACTATATGGAGATTCTATAAAGAGGTAACAAGTTTGTAGTAGAAAATAGACTTAGTTAACTTATGTTGGAGTGCTGCTTATATGCATTATAAATATTAGAAATTGGTGGTTATCTCCTTCATGGAGATTTTGATAAGTTTTCCATCAAAATTACATCATAACATTTCATTTTGTTTGTATCCATCCTCTTATTATTCATGTCATCATCATTTTATCATGTGTAGCCCAACATCTATCTCTTCCATCCTTCCACACCTCCAAATCTTTTCCCATCTTCACTACTAGTTTCTATCACTTCAATCATAACTATGGAATTTATGGGATGCTCCTCTCTTAGTCTTTTCAATATGCTTAATTGATATTTTCTTCTTACTAATATTTGGATCTTAGGTTCTTGATGATGAAGAAATTAGTCGAAGTCTTATCTTGCTTTATTTTATCTTTATTGCTTTATATTTGGGTTGCTTCTTTTTTATTTAATCCAACTTATTACTATGTCAATATAGTTTACTCTTTTTTAAACATATTAATATATAATTTAGCTTAAGTCATATTAGATCTAATGCCTTTTTAATTAACTTATGGAGGAAAGGACAAGTTTGTAAACTTCATTAAAATTTTCTTATGCACTTAAAAATACTAGTAAAATGCACATGCATGTGAATAAAATTTAAAAAAATTATATATATATATATATATATATCCAATTTAAAATTAATTTATGACATGATATACGATTAAGTCTTTATGAATATTACATGCAATATTTATATATTTACATATGATTTATACAAAATCAATAGACATATAAACTATTATTTCTCTGTATATACAATAGTTAGAAGTGTGTTAGTTAAAAAGTAGAAATTATGTTAATGTGCGATGCAATAGCTCCAAATCAATTGATCATTTTGAGATCAATATAATATCTATTAAAAGAACAAACTAGTACTTAAAAAATAGAGTAATGCAATTGATATATATTATAAATAATACTAAATTTAAAATTAATATAATAATAATAAAATAATTGAACTAAAAAGAAAAAAATAAATTGAAATAGAGATGTATTAATAGTGCAAAGATCTAACGTTGAAAGTCAACAAAAGGAGTTGACAAGATTTATGAAATTAAAATTCTAATTTGAGAAGTAGAGTTGACGCATAAATTTTTTATTGTAATAAAAACAAACCATAAACCTTTTTAATCTGGGCTTAGGACCGAAATTAGCTTTTAAAATTTTTTTGGCAAGATGTTACCTCTAAATAATTTCTAGTATGGTATTTAATCCTGCAAAAAAAAAAAAACATTTTAGAAAGCCAAATTTTAGAAGTTCAACTCAATTAAAACCTTTTAAAAGTAGGTTAGCATATCTAAGAACTTATATTTCTAATCTCACCTAAAGTTGTTAGCCATTTACTGCATCTGTTATAAAAAGGATAACTAATTTCATTTGTTTGAAAAATGCTAGAATGCACAGGTGAAAAATCTAACATATATTAATATTAAGGAATGATTACTAATTAACTTCAACCTAAATCTCTCATAAAAAAGGCGTAGCGTATAGATGAAAGATTGAATTAACAATTAATAGCAAATGAAATGCAAACTAATACATACAATAATATGCTTAAATAAGAAAATCAATTTTTTGAAAATATATTGAATAGACAAATCTTCAAACAAGGATCATTTAGATGTAATTAAGAGCAAACCATATTTATTGAAATTAAATTGAATTGTAGCATTTGTACTTTTAAAGAAATATCAAAATTGAAATTTGCATGAATTCTCAGGGTTGGTAATCTTAGCAAAAAAAAATCAGCATTTTATTTAATATTATTTAAAGTGTATTTTTAATTATGTAAAGATTTAATGAAATGAGAATTTAATTTATAACATAGGAGAAAATAATTAAAGAAAGAATCATACTAGATCGAGTTGCCTCAAAGGTATTTGTGATAAGATTTCATCTCTTGTAATGATAAGTAGAATGAAAACAAACAAGAAATCTACTTATATTATTATAAAGATGCAAGAATTAGCAAAGTCGTATTCAAAGTTCTTTGAAATGTTGTATACAAATAGGATGCATAAGAAGCAATTAATTATAAAGTAATGGAAGAATTAAAAAAAATAAGTCATTTAATAACTATGTGTGTGCGTGTCTATATATATATATATATATATATATATATATATATATATATATATATATATATAAGTGGGTGAATGTATTAGACACAAATTAATAAAAAAATATCATTTACATAAGTTGAATAGAAATTATTACAAAACACATGAAATAGGTTAATTAACTTGCAAGATTATTCAATGAGGGAGTTGTTTGTAGAAATAATATCTTCATGTTATCTTGTTACAAAATGATAAAATATTCGAAGAGGCAATATTTAAATAAAAAAAAACATATGCACAAACTCTCTATTAATGTTATGATGATTCATAATTTCTACTGAAAATTATATAAGAGGCATTATTGAAATATGAATAATAAGAATAAACATATATTTCAATTTTATTTATTCATAATAATAATAATAATAATAATAATGAGAGAGTGGAAAACATAGTGATATGATAAATTTTACAAAATATAAACAAGAAAAAATAGAACAAAATAAATTTCACAAAATAAAATTATCAACTTTAAAGAAATATGTATTATTACTAGTTCTAAATATGTTGAAGGAAAAAATAAGCAATGCATATGAAGCATCATAAAAACAATATATATGTCAAAAAAGAATAATTTTTTTTTTTTTAAATTTCCTCAATTTTTATTCTTTTAGGTTAAATTTTGCTAACTTCATCATAATCTTTCATTATAGATTGAACTGTAACTAAACAAAATGTTTGGTTAACAAATATTTTATTTTGAGCCATTACTAAGAATTTCATCTCCTTGTCAAAAATATTTGTGATGATGTTATTATAATCTTCTATATGCCTACAAAAAAAATTTAAGATTATGCATATATAATAAATAGAATGACATATCAAAATATTTAGTTATATTGATTTTCCCTAGCCTTGTAAATAGCATGTCAAAACTTTGTTCAATTTTATTATCAAAACGTGTAAATATTAATGTCGAACTATTACATAAGATACATGTATAATTCATGATGAAATATGTTAACAAGAGCTATATTATTTAATTAAATTAGGACAACGTCACATGAATATTTTACCTCAAATTAGGACAACGTCACATGAATATATATATAAGAGTAGATGTACCACTAAAATATTTGCTGACAACGCCTTTTACTAAACTGGTTATTTTTTATTCTTTAATTCTTCTAATTATTTTCCTTCTAAAGTTGCAAGTGTTTCCCATAAATTAAATGTACACAAAAAAGTTAGTTTATATAATAAACATAATTAAAGAAATAAATCATCATTATATACCTTAAGACAATAACTTGTAAATATTATTTGTTAATTTTCATTTTATCAGTATATATGAAGATCATTCATACTTTAAAAATTTTTATAACTAATAAAATAATATTTGTAATAATTTTAAGATATTATATATAATTGTAATAAAATTAATAAAATAAGTATGATAAAAATTATAAAAATTAATTATGAAAAAATAAACAAAATTTTTTAGAAAATTTTGTACATTAAGTCAATAACTTATAAATCTCATTTGACAATTTTCTTTTTATAAGTATTTCTGTAGATCATTCATACTTTAAAACTTTTATAACTAATAAAATAATATATGAATTAAATTTAAGATCTTCGAAATAACTATAACAAAATTTAAAAAAATAAGTAGGAAAAAAATATAAAAATGTCATTGACTTACGTGATGGAAAAATTAGATTTTCTTTGATATCTTCAATTATAGATAAATTATTATTTATTGATTCTATATTATCATTAATAGATAGTTGTATTTCTAAGATATTGTTTAAAATAATCTCAAATTTTTCATGGATATTATAAAAATCTTTATTTATTTTTTTCATATGCTCATTAAAAAAAACATTAGTTTTTCCAATCTCAATATGTTATGGAATCTTTCAATTATTTTTTAGACATGATGGCATATATCTTTTAACCCTTAAAATAAGATAATAAAAAGTTAATGTGTCATATGATTTATTAAATCAAAGTAAAAAATTTATATAAAAAACATATTTTATGCTCGAAATTATATTAGTATTTTTTTAATAAAAAATAATAGTACTATCTTATCCATTAAAGTAAGTTTTAGAATCTTTCCTTGTTCATATTTGAACGATCAAACAATGTCTATTTAAGTTACAATAATGTTTGTACAGAGATAAATTCCAAATAAGACTTGATGCCTCCCTTAATCTTTATGTTATATTAATAAAAATAAAAATTTCATGAGCAAAAGATAATAAAAAAATTTAATATTAAACTAAATTAGTTGAATATATATGATGGATTTGTTGTGTTTATACGACCTATTTGCTTATATTTTTTATTCTCTTCCATATTTTTTGGTCATTTCTCAAACATATTTTTTTTATGAATTTCTATATAGAGGTACTCTTTGCCTCTATCAAGATGAAAGAACTCAGAAAACATAGTTTATTTACAAATTTTTTTTTTAATATATCAAATAAAATTTGATTATCTTTATAGAAAATTGATTGATGGTCTTCAAAATCTATTTTTAAATTACGCAATAATGGATACATCTCATTCAAATCAAATTTAAATATTCTCTACAGTACTTCTAGTGTTGATACATATCTATCATCTTAATATTATACAATATCATCAAAAAAAATTTCTCTATTTTCTTGTGAAAATGACACTGAAATCATATCATGCCTCTTGTAAATATAACTATAAATATATTTTACTTCATTGTCACCAGAACATATCTCAACATTTATGTGAAAGTTATTTCTAAATAATAAATATGGATTATAAGGAACAACCCAATTATTAACTAAAAATTTATTTCTTACTTTTACTTCTTCTTTTTTTTTTATAATTTGGATATGAGTCATCCCCTATTATAGTTTGGAGTAAGAATGATCTAGGATATTTATTCTTACATAATTCTTTTGCACACACACATTATTCTTGTTTAAGCTTCCACATGGACCATGCATTATATGCTTTACAACCATTCATTTAGCATCTTATATTTTTAAGGATTTGGCAATTCCATGGATATGATTCTATCAAGCTATACTGGAACTGTTATCTTAAATGCAGTTCAACAACAAGAACATTAAGTCTTTATCCCACTAGGTGGGATTGGCTACATGAATTCTTTTTCTCCATTGTGTCTAGTTACGAACCAAATTCTTAATTAAATCTAATAAATAAAGGTCATTTCTAATATTTTTAAACCAAGCCTTTTAAGTTCTACTTCTACATTTCTTAATATAGGCCAATTCTAATACATATACTTTTATAACAGGGTCCTCAAAAGGCTATTGTTTTCCATGACCACAATATCTAAGGTGACTCTCTCTAATCTTATTAATCACTAGTGCTACTCTAAACTTTTTATGGTTATGATCATTTTGTAATATGTCTCTAAGAGTAATTCCACTCATCCACTTGAGCATCCTCATCCTATAACTAAGTATTAAATGTAGTCTTCAATATAATTTAAAAATGAGCATGTGGAATGCCTCTTTTTGGAGCCATATAACATCTACATGAGCAGCAACATCTCTAAAAATAGATTCCTTGAATAATTTATCCTTTAAATCATATTATTTAGTCCTAAAAATATGTGTTATTAGATGAGGTATATCTTGTTTAATTTAACCTAGCTTTAATTTTTTATCATTCTGAATTTCTTGCCAATCAGGCTTATAAGTAAGTGTTATGAACAAGTTTGGTTTTTTAAAGTGTTGACATAGAGTCATTGCATCTAAAATATCTTCTCATCATATCGCGATGTCTGCTAATGAGTAATGGTGGAAGTATAACTTTTTTCCCAGTATTATTACTTATTATTTATCTAGCTACTACGCTGTTAATAATTTCTTTATACAAATCAAATTATATTATATCTTGATTTTATTTATAAAAATCTAAATGGCTTATTTCAATCTTTACATACATATCAGCAACACATCGATGTGGTAATTAACTACATACAAAATAACTAATTTATCATTTTTTCAAATTTGAAGCTTGTAACTATAATATTCTCTGCATGAAACTCTTTATTTTGATGTTTTCTTAATGCTTGTAACATTTAAAACTAAATAATATTAATTATAAATTAAATGATTATAAATATTATATATTAGTATAATATATCTAGTAACATACCATTTTCTTCTTTGTTAAATAACTCTTCATCCATTGGAGATGACCTTATTACCTGAATTGGTATTTGTTTGTTCCCTCTTTCAAACTTGGAAGTTCAATTTATATTTTTATGCCATCTAATGTCTCCATTTTGCAATAGAATAAGATATTGTAAATGGTCATAAAATCCAAAGTAATGCTTGATCTTTCCATATGCTCTTGAATATAAAGTTAATGTGATATCATATTCAATGAAGTCTGCACTTTTTCCTTCAATCCATATTGATGCAACTTGTGACATAGTAGGAGCATTATAAACTCTTTAATCTACTCTTACATCAGATCTAATTCATATTTTAATGTTTTTCAATATCCTTCTATTACTTAAAAATCAAAAGAACTAAGCATATGGGTTTCTAGAAAGTATATCCATCGATTTCTATACAAATTCCTATGAAAGATTTAAATTTGCAATAACATTCATTTGAATATTTGTTTCAACATCAATATCATAAATATATAACTAAAAGTAGCATGGACCATCTGACCCTTTTGCAATTGGAGGTAGACTATGATAAATTTTCCCTTAAGCTCTAATTAAATGTGTAGATTCCCTATCATGCATTTGCTAAATTTTTATCTATATGGGCTCCAAAAGATGTGAATGCAAATAAACTATTATACGCTCTTATCTTACTTCTAAATTCTATTGAATCAGATGAACATAAGGTGAATAATTCATAAAGTTCGTGAATATTTATTGGAGCAAGCATGACTTGTACATTATAACTAAAAAACGTTGGGGGTCAAAATGAAACATCTTTACATTATAATAACATCATGAACATGGGTGTTTGACAATATGCAATTCTAACATACTTGATCCATAATCTATAATAACATCATTGATATTTGATATTTTTACATCAGTTAATTCAAAGATAAAATACATTAAATATTTGAAATTATAAAGTAGATATAAGTTAATAATTATAGTTTAGTAAAAAAGAACCTATAGAATTTGATGCTAATGACAAACAAGCAATTTCTAATTTAGAAAATTTATTTCTTATTTTTTTAGCTATTTTGTCAGCTTGTATTTTTTTTTTCTTAAGTCGACATTATAGCATATCATTAATTTTTATATTCTTTTTTTTTTCGCCTTACATTACAAATATATCTATAGAAAATTGTCAACAATATTAATAGATATCAATGATTCTAAAAGATAAAACCTAAAAAATCAAAAATAAAATGTGTGTCACTAAAAATGTTCACTGTAGAGGAAATGAAATACATTGAAAATCAATGCAAGAACCCAAAAAGTATATAATAATAAAAGAAAAAAACTTACGTATAATTAAAACTTTGAAAAACTAAAAACAAATTGTGAAATAGCCAACAAAGTTCTTTTATTAATGGAGTTATGCTAATAAATAAACCAATAATGTTCCAAAGAATTTATGTGATCATTAAAAGTCAGTTTAGGAGGTCAACATTAGAACATTTTTTATGATGATAAGCTTAAATTTAAAAAAAATAAAATAAAATTGTAATTGTAATTGTAATTGTAAGAGGAGATGAATATAAAAATTATCTTGCATTTGCAAAAAACAAAATAAAAAAAAAATAAAAAAATTAGGTATAGTTGAAACATTTGAGAAATGAAATAAAAATGTGAAATATTTAGTTACTAAAATATTTTTGAAATATTTTGAGTGAGGGAGAATTTCATAACTATACTGGAAATGGATGACAATTTGTTATTATCGAGGAGATAAGGAACCGAGCTGACTAAATGATTGAAAAATTAGTTTGCGTGAGTCATCCTACCAAAATTCAAGTACCATTCAAAAACACAACTCACCATGATCTATTGGATGAGAAGTTTTTTACTAATCAAAGTGGTCTTGAATTTGAAACATATGTATATTATTTTTGTATGTTTTTTTTTTCTTTATTGATTCAAAAGTCTAAAATAGTATAGTGTCATTAAAAGATTTCAACGAATGTGTGCAGATTTAGTGCACATTGTAACATCTTTTTTATAAGACAAAAAATTAAACTCCACATAATAACAAGAGATATTACTGATACTATTCAATTGTTATTCCATATACTATAGCAATATAGTTAAGCTCTTAGGATTAACAAAATGGTTATTTCACTGATGACATAGAATGATCAACCGTTGTTAAATATCTAGTAACTATTAAAGTGAACAATTTTTTTAATATTTATTTAATTTTTTCGTTGTTATCACTCATAAATAATTTCTCTTATATGTCTTTAAAGACCTAAGAGACTTGAAGCCTCTTTCATTTTTTGAGTCAATTGATTTGTTTTGTGTTAGCGCATATCACAAATCACCATCCATGAGGCATTGTCTGTTACATTTCTTATTTCCATTGCACTATTTATATATTTGTGTTATATCATTTAGATATAGAATAATAAGCTTTCTTCTTATTCTTACCTTTCCTCCTCTACCGAGCTCATCTTCTTCACTTGCTCCGATTCTTTCATGGTATTAGAGCCCAAGTATGGCGGACTAGGATTTGGCGGCCTCCCACCCACCCGTCTCCAACATCTCCGCCCCTCTCTTTGAGTTCGTCATCCCATAATCCCTTAAATTTCTTATTTCAAATCTAAAGACCCTCGTTCCTACTAAACTCTCCTCCAACACCTACGCCATTTGGCATCTCCAAATCTTCCAACATTTCTCCGCTAATGGCTTCGTTGGTCATCTCACTAGCAACACCATGTCTGACGAATACATCTAGTCCCGATTACAATCACTAGCAACTTATCGATCAAAATTTAATTTTAGCTCTTCTTTCAACCATTTCTCCCTCTATTCTCCAATATGTTCTTTCCACATCCACAGCCCAAGAAGTTTGGCAGATTCTTGAGTGTCGGCTTCAACCATCCAACCGCTCATGGGTGATTCAGGTCAAGAACGAGCTTCATAGCATCCAAATGTGAAATTCATTAATTCAATAATATCTTGCTCATATCAAAAATCTTGTTGACAACATCGATGCCTCCGATTACAAGATCATCTCCAAAGATATCATCATTTACATATTAAACTGACTTCCATCCACCTACAACGCTTTCAAATCAGCAATTCACAAATCCCTTAGCCCTATCAATCTTGATTCCTTTTATTCCCTCTTATGTAGCAAAGAAATTAACCTTCAAACTCAACAACAAAAAGAAAGCGCTTCAAACCCAAATTCGGTGGCACTTTTCTCAAATCGCAATAGTACCACAACTCGCAGACAAAATTTCTACCGTACATAAAAAGGCAAGAATTCCTCTGTGCGATCGTCCTTCCAATCCCCTTCATCATCTCAATTAGCGAGTAACAATCTTGATCATTCCACCTGTTAAATTTGTGGGAAATTTGGTCACTCTACTTTAAATTGTTGTTACAAATGCAATCAAAAGTGTGCACCCATGACTTCTTAGTCCTCGTGGGCAATGCTTTCTCACAATACCTCTAACCCAACTTCTGATTGGGTTCTTAATTCGGGAGTTTCCTCTCATATAACTCGCAACATTGCAAATCTTAACCAATCCTCTTCCTATCAAGGCTTGGATACGATCTCGATTGCCAACGATGCCCACCCCCCAATTCAACACTCCAGACAAGTTTTACTTCCTTTACATGATAAGCACTTAAGTTAAGATTATGCAATTTACTTCATGTACCTTCTTAATCTCATTTAAATCTCTAAGTTAACTGCTAATAATCATGTCTCCATTTGCTTTGACACTACCAATTTTACCATAAAGGATCTACAGTACCAGTGACCTCTTCTATATGGTCATCTTCATAATGGCCTATACCAAATTAGTATACAACCTTCCCAGTCGTCCACTACTCTACAAGCTCTCATATCCTCCAGTCAGCTTTTGCATAACCATTTCGGCCACCCTCACCATCGTCTGTTGGCCTCCTTAGTCAAAAATATTCTTGAGCTTTGTAATTTCAATTCTTCTTCTTCTTATGTTTCCATTTCTTGTAATTTGGCCAAAAGCCACAAATAGTCATTTAATAAAAGTCTTTCGGTATAAATTATTTCTTTATCTTTAATACATTCTTATGTTTGGGGCCCGGCCCCGCAACTCTCTCTTAATGGTTTTAAATACTATGTAATCTTTGTTGATGATTGCACCAAGTTTTCATGGTTGTATCTTATGTATTCTAAAGATGAAACGATATACAAATTCAATAATTTTTATTTTCTGATAAAGAACAAATTCAATGCCCAACCCAAAACCTTTAGGTTGGATGGAGGTGGTGAATTCACAAGCATTTATTTTAATACTTTCCTCACCGATCACGGCATCACTCATCAAATTAGTTACCCTCATACACCTGAACTAAATGGATTGGCAGAACAAAAAAGCAGGCATCTTCTTAACCTAACTAGAACCCTCCTACATGAGGCTCACCTTCCACATTCCTTTTGGGAAGAAACCCCCTCCACCACCAATTACCTAATAAACAGACTCCCTTCTAAATCCATCTCGCTTCAAACTCCATATCATAAGCTTCATGGAAAATATCTTAACTATAATCTCCGTTTCACATTCAACTTCCTTTGCTTCCCTTGATTGAAACCTTACACTCATGACAAGTTGTTCCCTCTCTCTAAAGAGTGCATTTTTCTCGCATAATTGTCTCTTCATAAATGCTACAGGTGTTTTAACATAAACACCAACAAAAAGCACATATCCAGGAACATTATATTCCATGAACAAACATTTCTCTATAAACCATCCGCACCATCTCTCTCCAGCCCATCTGACATCCTTCTCCCATCAACTCTCCTTCTCACTCCCATGTCCTGTTCCATCACTCCTTCACACCTTCCAAAACCCTGAGCTCCAACAACTCAACACACCTCACCCATCGCTACTTAATCCTCTCCTCAACCTATCATTTCTAGTCACACAACAGCACCTACTATCTCCTTAGCCAACACCTCTTATCCTTCCTCACATGCCATGCAAACTCTCCTCAAGTTGGGTATCTCTAATCCCAAGAAAATACTCAATCTTCTAGCCACCACGAGCTCTACCAACAATCCCATGTCCTACAATCAAGCCAACCAACACCAGCACTGGCGGACAGCAATGTCCAAAGAATTCATGGCTCTTCACCGACAAGGCACTTGGTTGCTCGTTCCCTCTACTAGTGAAATACTGATCCTTGGATGCAAATTGACATGTAAAACTGAATTTTTTCTAAATGGACATGTTGACCGCTATAAAGCCTATCTGATAGCTCATGCTTCAATCAATAATATGGGGTCAACGATAATGAAACTTTCAGCCCCGTTACCAAGATTCCTACAATGGGCATTCTCCTAACTATAGCTATGAATCGTCACTAGCAAGCCTCCCAACTAGACATTTGTAATGCCTTTATTCATGGAGATCTCCCAGATGACATCTACATGAAGCAACCTCATGGTTTCTCTGACAAATAACATCCCAACTTTGTTTGCAAATTACACAAATTGATATACGAATTAAAACAGGCTCCGCGACTCTGGTTTCAGAAACTCGCATCATTTCTTCAAACTTTCAGATTTGGGTTTAATCATTCTTATCCTTGTTTTTTAATATATCAACGTAAACACATTCAACTATATATATTAATATATGTCGATGATATTTTACTAACTAGTAATGAACAAGCATTTATATATAATCTTCTCAATCAACTAAAATGCAACTTTTAATTCAAGCAGCTCGATGATGTTTCACTCTTTCTCGGAATTCAAGTTCTGAAGACATCGTCAGGAATATTCCTCTCCCAATAGCACTATGCCACCAATCTTCTTCAAACTGCAGGCTTCTCCGATTTTAAACTAACAAACACCCCTCTGGTTAAATCTTCAAGCACCACCATCATGTCCGATCAACTATATGATGATCCACAATTCTACCGTAAGCTAGTCTGATCACATCAATACCTAACCATCACTCAAGTAGACATAGCATTTTCCACAAACTTTATCTATCAAACATGCATGCGTCGATCCAATAAAATTTCAAATTTCTCAAACATATTCTCTGATACATCAAAGGAACTCTTAATTTTAGTCTTCCCCTCACTATAAGCAACCTTCAACTAATAACATATGCTGATGCAGACTGGGCAACAGATCTAGTGGACCGAAAATAAAAATATATGGAATCTTCACCTTCCTAGTAAACAATATCATTTATTGGTTAGTAAAGAAATAGCCAACGGTTGATAAGTCATCTACAAAAGCTAAGTATCGCTTGCTGGCCTCCTCCACCTCAGACGTTATATGGCTTCATTGTTTACTTACAAAATTTTAAGCACCTCAAAATTCTCCAACCACTATATACTGTGACAACACCTCGACCAACGCCCTTGCAAACAATCCCATCTTCCACGCCCGCACAAAGCATATTGAATTTGACTTCCACTTCATTCGACAGCACATCAACAAGGGTTTCATTGCTCTCTCACACATTAGCTCTTCCGACCAAGTCGCTGACATCCTCACCAAAACTTTTACGATAACATGCTTTTATAACCATCGAATCAAATTAATGATTCATCTTATAAATGCTTAATTTGTGGGGGCCTGTTAGTGCATATTACACATCACCATCCATGTGGCATTGTCTGTTACATTTATTGTTTCCATTACACTATTTATATCTCTGTGTATTGTCATTTGGATATATAATAATAAGCTTTCTTCTTCTTCTTACCTTTTTTCCTCTTTCGATCTCATCTTCTTCTCTTGTTCTAGTTCTTTCTTTTTGCACCAATTATGAGTTATCATACTTGATCAAGGTTTAATATTTTTATAGAATAAAATTAGATGCAATATTTCTCTAACACAAAATAAACTTTAAATATAAATAAATTTTGCCAAATTTTTTTAATAAACACAAATTCATTTTCACACTCAAATTAAACTACTTAAGAATATAAATCATCATATTCAAGAAAATATTAAATCTATTTTCTAAATGTAATCAATCAAATAATAACAAATAATAAACCATTCATCAATAAAGTTAATGAAAATCTCTCTATAGTCCACCCAATGTTATTCCTTGTAATAAATTATAATAAAAAATTCATTAAAGAATTTTGTCACATTTCATCAATGCCTTTAGAATACAATCTCAATAAAATTCAAATTTTTGTTATTCATCAAGAGAAATACTTGTGGAAGATGTCTTATAAATAAAAGGGTCTAAAATAGCTTCAATAATATAAAATAAATAATTTTTTAAAAAAACTACATTATCCAAATACATTGCTTATTTTTAAGATAATATTATTTAATTAGATCTCGAAAAAAACTTCAAGATAACATTATCCAAATACTTGGATGGTAAAAATAACTTCAAGAATATAGATATCGAAAAAAACTTCATGGAGTGCATAATTAGAAAAGATGATTGGAAGCTAGGTCTATAATTTATTTTTTATAAGTTTCTCATCAATCATTAAAGGAATAATATTGTCCATTAAGATGCAATCAATTGTTGATGAAGAGGGAAGATTTTTTATATACCAAATGGGAAGGATGCCATACGAGAGAATACCTAAGGGGCTCAACATAGACATGATCCACATTAAGGAGAATGACATAAAAGTGAATATATATATATATATATATATATATATATATATATATATATATATATATATATGAAAGAAAGCCTTAGAGAGTAAATAGTTTATGGATTTTTCATATCATTATAGTAAAAGGCTTATCAAATCTATCCAAAGGCTAGGAAGGACATGTGAAAATTTCGTTTTAGGGAGACTCTACAATGATGTTGAGTTGAAGAGCAGCAAAATAAGTAGATTTTTGTTTTTTCATATCTCATTGACAAAGTTCTAAATTATATGCATAATACTACAATTTAAAAGGCTAATTTAACAAAAAAAAAAAAGTAGTGGAAACAAAATTTGAATGTTACATTATTTTATTTTATTATGAGATAGTTAACCTTACAATAATGCATAGAGTTGGTGAGGAAGACTTCTATTAGGATAAGTTTTATAATTCCATTGTGCATGCTCATTAGCCTCTTCTAGTTAGGATCATGAAGGAATAAAAAAAAAGCTCACCTCATATTTTTCTTGGAGATTTGGTGGTCAATATGATGAAGAAAGGGATCAAGAAGGCATGTTAGAATAGAATTTCTTGGGGATTTGGTGGTCAATATGATAAAGAAAGGGATCATGGAGGCATGTTATTTTCCTCTACTAATTAGACAATGTCTTTCTAGAGTCAAGTGACTAGAGTTTTTTTTTTTTTTTTTTTTTTTTTTTTACTTTGAGAACTAAAAATTTATTAACTCATAACTAAGGAAATTTGGTTGCTTTGATTAAGTTTACCATTCAGAAGGAAATGTATCTAAGCTTTGATAAAGAATCTATTAATCATACAAAGATTAATGAGAATATTATCATGGAGTCCCAACTATTATTCACTCTATCTAGATTAGAGAGAATAAATAAGGAGTTAAGATTATCCATAAGAGGAATAAAAAGTATTTTGTTGGTGGTTTTAAAAATACATTTGATAAGGAGCACAAATTAGTGGATTTATAAGCCAATAATCATCTTTTACCAATAAATATGGAATAAGTATCTTACTTTAGAATTTATATTACATGGACTACATAGCATAGCAATGTGGTTTTAAAAACAAGATACACCTACTATTTGGTTAAATAGTAAGTTAATCACTATTATGCTAACATTAGGTCTTTAATGATACAATGATATCTAAAATATGATGAAGCCTTTGATTAATAATATAGAGTATCATTTTTGAGATTTCAAAAAAAAAAATTTTTTTGAATCACCCCAACATATGGCCTATGTTTGTGTTGGAGTATGTCATTGGTGATGAGGAGATGTTTTTTTTTTTTAGTTTAAACCCTCACAAGGGGCCTAAATTTCAAAATTTTGGTTACAAGCTCACTAATGCTCATACACATTCGAAAAGAAAATAAAACTATAAGCCGGATGTTCCTTTTGCTACTATTACAAGAAAATTCTAAAATATACTGGCTGTGCGAAAACAGCACCCAAAAAGGAAAGCTTAGAGTAGTCGTTCAGCAACCTATCCTGCAAAATTGAACAAAAAGAAACAGAAAAAATAAAATACCCCAAAAAAACATTAGGAATTTTCCTGCAAGAAATTTTCCACCAAAAATTCAGAAAAACAGGTATGAAAAATAGATAAATGATACAATAACAGATACTTCAATCACAAAAGCTAAAATGACAAAAGCAAACATGATGACAAGCCAAACCCCTTTGATACACAACCAACTCCAGAAAACCTGAACAACCCAAAGAAGAATTAATAATATAGAGAACCAACCATATCATGAAGCCAAACAATGGCCTAAATAACAGAAAAATGAAAACACCAACACCACTAAAATAGATTCCAGAAATCAAAATAAAACCAAAAATAGAAAGGAGAACAAACACAGGCCGAAACCCAGGCCAACCATTAAACACAAAGGCAGGAGGTCATATCATCTAAGATACGGAAGCCTAATTTATACAACAACAAACCTTTTATAGGGCAAATCATTCACATCAAATTCCCTATCCTCCACCAATTTGCTCCCAATCTTAGCCAAATAATCAGCACACGCATTGCCTTCTCTAAAAACATGCTTGATCGAGTAGTTCATAGGAGCGAGGACCAGACGAATGCTTCTGATAGTATAAAATAATTGAGAGAGAGAGAGAGAGAGAGAGAGAGAGAGAGAGAGTGATGAGAGAGAGAGAGAGAGAGAGAGAAAGAGATGTTATTTCTTTAAGTGGTAAGTAAATGTAGAAGTTGTGCACCATCCAATAAAGTGGAGTAAGATCCATTAGATAGTATATGAAATTACATTATCTAAAAATTCAATAACACTAAATAACTACAGCCATTCCATTATTATACCTCAAATAATATGGCAAATAGTGAACCCTAATTTGTAGATATTTTCATGTATTTCTATAAGGAACAAAGTTATTTGCACACCATATGTCATATTTTCTAACCACATGGAATTGGTGGAGATCCAAAGAAATTAATTGCCCAAAGAAAGTGTCATATAAATAACCTAACGATTATGAATATATGCTCTAGCATAATCCTTAATTATATGTTATTTCTATGGATATTATACCAACAAGTTTATAGTTCTATAATTTTGAAGTGGTAACTAGATAGAGTATATTATCCTTAAGAATGTAGTTAATGTTATAAATGACATTATATACTTAAGAATGTAGTTAATGTTATAAATGAATGCATGCAGTTCTTTAGAAGATTAATTATGTGCAGATTTGTTTTTCAATAACTTAAATCCTTAGGAAGATTAAGAAATGACCTTTCTTAATGTAATCTAATTTTTTTATTCTTAATATATAGAATTACATAGAATTAAAACAAATGCACAGCTAATTATTTTAAATAACTTTATATTACCCCAATGCTAATGAAATCTATGTTACTATTTATGAATATCATTGATGTCATGTCCAATTTATATTATAAAATTATTATGAAGAACTTTACTACCAGGGTAATTCTTTGTTTGCTTTCATTGATGTTTTATACTTATAACTTAACTTGGTTATACTAGAATATACCACATTAAAAACTAAATGCTCACAAAAACACAACAAAATTGATTATTTTATATTACAACATTACTTAATATGCAAATAAATAAAAATTTAGTACCAATGAGATATTAAATGTATAAAAATACACCATAAAATTCTACAAATTTACAATAGACAATTTCACATATGTGTATATATTTCTACTCATTTTCATGATGATTATTCATCATATGTAATATTTGATCTAGAAACCAAGCTTAGCAAATATTAAAATAAGAGTTATTAGTTTTATGTTCATATTTTTAGTTAGAGGTATGAAAATTTTAAACCCATGACACCCAAGTAGTTAGCATGTATATCTAACCTAGACTTAGAGTTATGAATCCATAGAATTTAATTAATATTGAGGGTAGCTATGGATGTTAAGCACGCCTCTAGATCCTTGGAGAATTTTTTATGTATGGTGTAGGAAAAGGAAAGAGGGTCCACCACATGTTTAGGTCTAGCCAACCCTAGAACTATCCCTTAGGATTTCACCTTTAGGGTAGTGGCATGGAGGAGGATTTAGAGAATTGATACTCTTGAAAGTGTTAAAAAATGTTAGGAGATGTGATAAGAAGTTTTTGAGGAGTTTGAAAATCATTTAAGGGTGTGTAATGCATATGACATTATGACTAGGTTAAGGGGCATAGTTTAGGCTAATTTTCTATTGGGAGATAGTTCTAATGGCATATTTAGATGTTGGAAAAAGCATTGAAAGTTTTATGGGGGTTTAAAAATATTATATATAGATTTTTGATGTGGATACAAGAATTCTGGAGGGTGTTTGATGAGGGAGAGTAAGACTAGGTCAAAGGATTCCTTAGTTAAGGTCGACCCTTGCTAGAGGCTTGGAAATTTTTTTTTTTTTTTCGTGATATAGGAAGGGGTGAAAACATGTATAATCAAGCTAGGAATATTTAGTCAGAAGTAGGATAGGTTGGGAGAGAGAACATTGAGTGATAAAAGAGTTGCCTAAGTTTTCCACCAAGAAAAAACTTAGACGGGTCAACAACAACCAAGCACACATCTGAAGAGATTTCAATCTATTTTTTCCTGAATATTAAAAGCTCCCTCCATTCATAAAAAAAAAAAAAAATACTTAAATTATTACAACATGTTATGAAGCTTCAAATATAAAGAAATAAATAAATAAGAGAAAATTCAAACCTATAAAATATAAAGGAGAGGGGAACCATACTAATTCTATTCCTTATTCAAGGGGGTACAGACTCTAAGGAATTAAATAAATGAAAATAAATAAATAAAATCCTCCAACATTGAGAAAATTCTTGAAATTTAAAATTCAAAATTTAAAATTTTGAATTTTGAATTTCAAATTTTAAACATGAATATAGTTTTAAATACTTCCAAATATAAACTTCTTTAATATTTTTTTATAATGTATTAATATCTATTGGAACTTGATCTTGATCTTGTTATGTTACCTCATGACATTAAGGCTTCGTTTGGGACGGCTTTTTTCTTGCTTTCTAAAATGGAGTTTTAATACAAATTTTTTTTATTTTTGTACTAAAACTCCGTTTTAGAAAGCAATAAAAAAGCCGTCCCAAACGAAACCTAAATCTCATCTTGAACCCTTGCTATTATGGAAGTTCATAAGAATTTTTGTGTGCTTTTGTGCATCAAAATCATCAAAAATAATATAAAAATTTGTACATCATACCAATTTTTTAAAAATAAAAAACTTGGAACCAAATGTTGATGTTTAGTTTATTTGATAATAATTTGCATGCCAACTAAGTGGGTGTCATGGGTGGAAAAATTTCACACATTCGTAAAACTTGATGACACATGACTAATAGGTTTTAATTTTAATATTTTCTTAACTTAATAGAAACATCAATCATTATATATGAAATACAAAACACTATTAAAATTGGTAATCATAAAAAACCTATTTAATGTTTATAAGTTAGTTCTTTAGAGAACTACACACAAAAGGAAAATCACGTATTACTGGCAAATTTTCCAGTAGAAAATTATTAAGTTTCTAACGGAGTTGAAAGATTTCCAATGAATTTTCGGCGGAAATTTTTTTTTGATTGTAAAATGAGCGTCGAAAAAAGTTTCTGACACAAAAAACTGCCAAAAAAATTTTCTGATGGCAAAAAAATTGCCAAAATAAGCCCGTCGAGGCTAAAAACCTTGTTGTGCGGTATGCCTACCCGCGCCCACCCAAACTTCCCGGAAGTCTGCATGCCAGCACCAAGCTTCCAAGACGCATGCTTGACTGTGCCCACCCAAGCTGATCTGCCTGACCCGACAAGCAACAAGATGCACCCGCCCGACTCGACTAGCTACCGTGCCCATCGTATGACTGACCAGCTCGCGCAAGGATACCCCTTGGATTCAATTCGTAGATCAAATGTTGGGATTTCAAGTATTTTAGCAGTTTGCTGCAAAAGAAAATACATAAAAGACAAACAATGTTATATTAATATATAAAATTACAAAAAAAAATTAAAATAAATTAAGAACTTAATTTTATTATCTAAAAATAAAATAAATTTAAATGTTTAAGATAATTATTAATCAAAATTCTTATTTTAATTAATAACTAAATTGATTTATTAAAGTAATAATTAATTAGAATAACTTAATACACTACAGGAAAACCCCATATTACCGGCGGACGAAATCCGCCGGATAACATAGATATTCTGCCGGAAATATAAGTTTCCGGTTTCGGCCGCGTCGATAAATTATTTCCGGCGCCAATTTTGCGTCGGAAATTTCTCCGGCGCAGTTTCCGACGAACCACCGGCGAAAACACGGATCGTTTTCGACGTTGAAAAACGTCTTAATTCCGGCGCCATATCCGCCTGTAATTAGCGTCGCATGATGCGCCGGCCATTACCGGCGGATATAACGACGCAAAGTGCCTGTAGAAAACCCACGAACTCGCTTGCGACGCAAAGTATACGCCGATAATAATTATTTAAAATAAGCTATAAAATTATAAAAATAATTAAAATACAAATATATAATCATCTCATAATTTAGAAAAATCTACCAGAAATTGTACCAAAAAATCCGCCAAAAAAAGATCTATCGGAAAATCCACCGATAAATCTACTTGGAAATTAGTCAGAATTTTTTCATCGATATCTGCCTGAACTCTGCCAGAAATTAGTCCATCAAAAATTCACCAAAAATTCTGCCAATAATGGGTAATTTTCCTGTATTGAGAAGTCATAGGCAGTGTTGAGATGCTTGGAGTTGAATTTCTCTCCATGCTGTCTCCCAATTGGAAGGATTATTTTTTACATTTTCTTACAAAAATAAAATAATTCAAATGATTTTGAGTTGACTGTCTACAAACTTTTTCACAGTGTGTTGTTATAGAAA
Source organism: Dendrobium huoshanense (assembly GCA_016618105.1). Classification (NCBI taxonomy): domain Eukaryota; kingdom Viridiplantae; phylum Streptophyta; class Magnoliopsida; order Asparagales; family Orchidaceae; genus Dendrobium; species Dendrobium huoshanense. Next base: position 22,580,379 of record CM028351.1, on the reverse strand, counting down.
CACTTAAAAACTTGAGAGGAGTTTAAACTTTGCTAGTAAGTTCAAACCTATAGAACCTCCAATCAAAGTAACTTCTGATTTATACCCTAAACTTATCATTCCTTCATGCTACATTTTTTTCAATTTCAAGTCTTCCTCTTCTTGGATTTTTGCATCCCTCCTTTAAGCTACTACATCATGTGGGCATATCATCTCCTCAAAGAATGCAACATCCTCCTCCAAATTATTCTTTGTCTTCATCAACTTTTTCTCTATTTTTTCTCCAAATTATCCTCCTCCAAAACTTTCTTGAGCTTAAATCCTAAATATTGGAGAGTTTCATGAATTTTCTTGTTAAAAAGAAGTGTCAATTCTAAATTATAAATTTGAATAGAATGGTGAAGATTTAAAAAATAAATAAAAGAAACTTTAGGCTATGTCTATCTAACTAATAAGATATAAATAAATTATGAAAATTATATTCAATATTTACTATCAAATCTCATGTCACTATTTCATACTCCATAGAGAATGAGAAATTATTTTGTGCAGAGTCCAGAAGTAGCTACACTTCCAAATAATAATAAAATCGTGATGTGTGGAATGCATGCAAACATATCTATTTTATTAATTTTGACTTTTTCTATCTTGTCAGCTCGACCAACCGACCCATAGTCTAAGTAAAAAAGTGAAAATGGTAAAAAAATTTCACTTTTCAAGTTAGTATTTACTTTGTTTCTTCGTCATTTGTTGTTCTCCTTACAAATTTATTATTTGTTATTTTCCTTGCAACTCCAACATTCGATCAAATTTCAACTGTGCTAATGGCTTCACCTTAAAAAAAGGTTAGTTTGTTATTTACTTGTGGTGATAACTACGTATTTTTTGTGTATGAACTGTGTATTTAGTTATGTATATTTATTGTGAACTTAATAAATTTAAGTGTTTAGTTTGTTCCTTCTTTACACTTTTTTTGGGTTTAGGGTTTTTCTTTTTTATAACGGTATGTTGGTTTCTATTGGATAGGGTTATGGGTATTTCTACATATTTTATGTGTTTTTCTACATATCTTCTAAATATTTTTTGCCTATCTTCTATGAATTTTTTTGAGTATTTTGTGAGTATTTTTTACATATTTTCTACCTATTTTCTATATCTTCTGCATATTTCTACCTTTTATATTCTACATGCTTTTTGTGTAACTTATATGTTTATTTCTGTAATTGTTTAAGTATATTTTCAGCCTTTTACTTTTGATGCTATGTATCAACTTTTCGAACAATTTGTGATACCTTTGTGGAGATAATGCACCCTTATGTGGAGGACACCTTGAGGAGATTAAACATCTATCAATTTATGAAATTTTAAGCTCTTGAGAAGAACTTCCCACTGATATACAATCTCCTCAGACTGTGGTATATTCCATGATAATATTTTATAATAAATGGTCATGCTATACAATTCAAAGTAGATGAAGTGGACCTTCTTACTGGTTTGCCAAATAGAGGTCAAGAGATCTCCTAGCTTAGCTTAGCACTTTTAAGAGTCTCATCAAAGGAAAAAAAAAGAGCAAGATATTGGAGTTATATAGATGAACATCCCATCCACTATGTTAAAAATATTTATTATGCATTTGTGTTCAAATTTATTTTTCCAACTTAATAACATCCTAACCCTTAAGAGGCTCCATTTAATATTAAATAGTGTAGTTGAGTTTTTATCTATTAACTGGGTGGGGCCAATTAGGAAATTTTTAGTTTGAGAGTTTAATAAAGTTCTTGGGAAGATTTCAATGTAAAAGCTAGCTAATTACATAAATGTTTTTATGCATCTACTACTTATGAGTGCTAAGAGCATCATCATATTTTTTATTTCAATTTACTAATTAATTTATTAATTTACATTTAATCTTATGAGAAAGTTTTTGAGGGTTTTAAAAAATTTCTTTAGCAAAAGGATATATTTTTGAAAATTTTTAAATATTAAAAAAATAACTTTATCTCACAATGCAAAAATAAAAACTAATTTCATAATAACTAAAATAAGAGATTTTAAAAACAGAACAAATCACAAAAAAATATGAAAAACAAATTCAAAAAAGTAAATAGAAATAACAAACCAAAATTATAGTGGTTCGGTCAACTTGACCTACATCCATTCCCCGAAAACTGCCTTTCCAAGTATTGCATTAAAAGTAGCATCTATTATTTTTCTTCCACAGCAAGGTGGAGAAGATCTTACAAAATCTTTCCACTGACCCAAATAGGCAGAGTACCTTGAATCCTTTTACTCCCTCTTGAAGTAGGCAAAGAACCTAAAAATCCTTTTATCACTCTCAGAGTAGGCAGTGAGCCTTGGAATCCTTACTCCCTCTTGGAGAAGGCAGAGAACCTAGATCTGATGTTGATTAAAGTCTCCCAGAGCCACCAAGGAACTAAAGAAGAAGCTTGAAGAAGATGGTGGAAACCTTACTTAGAGCAACATTTGTGAATCCCTCATAACTCCACTCACAAGGAACTCTCTCTCTCTCTCTCTCTCTCTCTCTCTCTCTCTCTCTCTCTCTCTCTCTCTCTCTCTCTCTCTCTCTCTCTCTCTCTCTCCCCCCCCCCCCCCCCCCACAGATCTTCTTCTCTTCCCTTTTTAAGCTATTTCTCAAGATAATTCAACAGTAAAGATTTTTCCCAAAGATAGATATGATTGCTTAAATAGAGAGCCTTCAAAAAAAGCCATAATTTTCAATCTAGTCGCATTGATCATTTAGTACAATCATGTGGTAGTCCTATCCGATTATTTCAAAAATACCAATTCAGCCAATACAAATTATTTTGCCCTGTACAATTAGTTCAAGAGAAATAGACTGATTATCCTAGATGATTAGAATAAAACTATTGAACTTTATCTTATGCAATATGCAGTAATGCCATATCGTTCCTTATAATTCTATATTATCTAGTAAAAAAGGGGTCATCATCCTGGATGATTAGTTGAAAAATTATGGTTTTCATCTGGTATGAGAGATGCTGATCCCTTATTATCCCATGCATTTCACTATTATCCAGGACAATGGTAATCAATCATCTTACACAATCAGATCAAACAATTTTACTATAATTATTCTGCTAATTACATGGTTAATTTAGGCATGATTATCATCTTTCGTCTAGGATGATGCGGATTGTCCTGTATGATATTAAAAAACTTTGAATTTTAAAATCTTGTCTAAATTGTGATTGGCAGCTAATTTCTTGATTAAAATATATTGTCTGGTATGATAATGATCATCCAGGATGATTAGTTTAATCAATCATAATTAGTAGAGATGCCTAATTAGGGTTTTTTTGGTTAACATATCTTCTAGTATGATTATATCATATTGGATGATTAGTTCAAAAAAAGAAAAAAAAAATTGTAACTCTCCTACTCACTCCCTTTTAGTGTGTGTGTGTGTGTGTGTGTGTGTGTGTGTGTGTGTGTGTGAGGTTACTTAGCTTTTGGATCAATCATAGTACATTTTTTACTCAAGAAAGGTAAAATAGCTTTAAAATTGAAATTTACAAACTGACTCAACCCTAGTCTACCCAGTCTTGAGCTGATTGACATTATAAGTGATCTATGGACGTAAAATGTTTGCACATAAAGAAAATAGATATGCAAATAAACATAATCATCAAGAGATAACATAGTAAGAAAATAATAATATTTGTTATCATGAAAATCACTGTACTTGAGCCCATATTTGTAATATTCTCCCCCTTTTTATGATAGCAAACATTTTTTTAAGAATTTTTAAAAGTGTTTTGTTATTCCCTACACCCCCCCCCCCCCCCCCCCCCCCCCACCCTACTAAGTTAATCTTTAAAAAATAGGGGAGGTGATTTTTTTATTTTGTTTTGTTTATTTTATGCAAAGTAGTAAACACTAAATAGCAGTATTAAGCTTGAAACAAACTAAATACTAAATAGAAAAGAAACTTTACTAAGAACATACTACTCCCCCTTTTGACATCACAAAACGGAGGAAGAAGAAAACACTAAATAGAAAAAAATAATCACATCACAAAAACATAAAACAAAAGAAACAAAAATAAACTAGAAATCAAAGGGATCATGATCAGGAAGAGGTGGTGGTGGTGTCTGAAAGAGGCCATGAAGAGAGGAAAATTGATCACCAAACCAGGCTATATTCTTGTCATGCTACTATTGTTGTGCTATATAGGCTTTAATGAAGCCAAGTCTTGGGTATGCTGCTACTCCTACATGGCTATATAGGAGTCAAACCTAGCCTCCTACTAGTCAAACCTTTTAACCAACTAATCTATCTTAGACTGCTGGCATATAGAGATAGGTGCAAGAATAGGTGTTGGACCTTCCTCGTATTCATCTGCTTCTTGAAAGCGAGCCTGGCAGAGTGAGGCACTTTAAATTCCATGGAAGGAGGTATGAAAATAGAATACAAGGAAATGATTGGGTGGTGTATGAAGTTGTAATTTGTATTTTAAATCTAGGACAAAAGCTATGATGTTTCCTATGGTCAGATTAGGTATTCTCTTATGTTTGGGATCTCTAATGCAGGTCAACTTTGAAAGATAATGAATTAAAGGATCAACTACATTAAATTCTATTTAAGCTATTATGAAGTAAGTTGTAAGAGAAAGAGCAGGAGTAATGTTGATTCGATAAATAGCTTTAGTAATGATAGAGTTTCTTAGAATGTGCTGGATGATGAAGGCATCCTGTACTAAAGTGCTAACCTAGGCAATATGGTTGTTACTATTGGATTCCCTAAGGGTGGTGGTGATATGGGTCTAATCAAACTCAAAATTTGTAGCTAAAACATAAACATTTTCACCAGTAGTTGACGGGTATAGAAAATCATGAACTTGGTAGGTAATTTCTACTAGCCGCATATTAACATAGGATTGGAGAAATTTTCCATCACTAATCAACTAAGGCTTACAAAAAAAACTCAAAAAGTAGTTCATAACAAAAGGGATAAGCAAGCATAAGAATGAAGGTTAGAGTGGTATGAGCAAAAAGATGTAGTAGTTGAAAGTGGAGGTCCTCCTATTTGATATTTTTTTAGGGAGTGATTATAGCATCCTTATATCTATTGAAGGCATCTTCATCAGTTGCCTCATCAAATATTTGATCGACCTAACATCAGGAGGAACTTCCAATAATTGATCGAGACCACTTGCCTTCAGCCATTGCAAAGATTTAGATCTTAAGTGAGAGGGAGAACTATTAAAAAGATTGGAGTGAAGAAGAAAGGTTGAATGTGGGTTATTTATAGAGAATTAGTTGAATCATATAGGATGATTGTGAGATCATCCAGGATGATCAGGTGCAATCAATTCATCCACATAATTGGTCAAAAATTTGCCCTATCATCTAAGATGATTAGACATAGGGATATTATTCCACAGAGTTAGCCAGTATAATCATTGACTGACTACATCGCATAAGATGAACACATGGATTGTCTAGGATGATGTGCTATTAAGAATGGTATCAGCTATACCAAAATCATCCAACCATCTCTGCCATGTAGATCGTATAAGACAAAGGATAATTATCTCATATGATCATAATAATAAATTCAGATCTGATATTGGAAGTGCAGTGATAAGGGATTTGATGTCTTGGTAATATCAAACAGGACAATGTTGATCATCCTGGATGATATGAACAAAACTTGGAGAAAGTTAAGGATCGAATGTGATGATCAGGAAGGGTTTAAAATTAACATCAAGCAAAAATAACATAAAATAAATCAAAAAATATAATAAAAATAAAGATAAGATAAAATCAAGTTTTCTTTTTTAAAAATGATTTGTTATCCTTAAAAGATAAGTTTACCTCATATTATATTTTGAAAACTAATAAGTTATTAATTCATAACGCTGAAATTTAGAAATGCTAGAAAAATGATATTGTTAACCCTAGCTTGGACTCCTTACTGGTCAAAATTCTTTTTAAACAAAAATCTAAATAAAAAAAGAAATTAGATAGGAAATTTGATCTTTTCATCCTTCATTTAAGAAAAATATATGATAGAATAATATTTCAAAGTAATAAATCAGAAATCATGATTTTCAAAATCATGTGTAAGAGATATTAATGCACATGGAGTCTTCCAAGAGTTAAAGGATTTTAAATAAAGGGAAGTTAACTCATAGTGGGCTATTTTTTTACCTCTTTTTTAACTTTTTAGTACACTTTGTGCATGTTTAATTTTAGACACACTTTGTGTATCTTGCAATTTTTTTATGGTCATTATGAATCTTTTTAGTGTTGGGCACATTTTGTGGCTCTTTTTATTTTTGCATGCTTGCTTCCTTTCAAAATCTTTAAAGAATTCTCAGTTGTTAGATTATCTTCCAAGTATGAGAGAAGACGAACTCACTCTCTCATAAAAGGAAGAGAAAACCACAAAATAGAATTTTAACCATATAATAAATACAAACAACTTGATTATAATATTTTGAAAGATATTCATTAACTTATAATAATATTCATATGAGATAGATTATTATAGAAATAAAAAATATATCTCTATTTAAAAGTCCAATTTTTTATTTGAAATAGATTTTGATTCAAAAGAAATTACATCACTAAAGAAGCTATAGGAAGAGACACAATTATCAATGTTTCTTCATTTAACTATTTTAGCGAAGCTAATCACAGCTAACAAGCTTCTAAATAAAAATAAGAAAAATTCAACATCAGAAGTGAGCTGTGATCTGATTCTTAAAAACACTAAAATAAAGAATAATGATAAAACAAAACATAAAAACACATAAAACAAATCAAACAATGAAAATAAAAACATAAAAATCAGTTTCAGGCATGAATATCTATGACACCTAATCTGGTTCTTAAGATGATGCAAGGTTTAAAGACCAGTGGTATAGTAATGATATTAGCAAGTTGATTTCAGTGGCTACATGGTGAAGCTCTATGCCTCCTTTGGCAACATGGTCTCTAATGAAATGATAACTTATATCAATGTGTTATCTCCAGTAGTGTTGGATTGGATTCTTTGAAATGCAAATGGAACTAGTGTTATCACATAGGATTGAAATTATGCCTACAGGTAATCCTAAATCTAGAATTTGTTGCTTTAACCAAAGAACTTGGGCCACACAACTTTCTAAGGCTATGTATTCAACTTTAACAGTGGATAGTGCAATTGAGTTAAGTTTTTACTAGACTAGGAGACTAAGGACTATCCTATGAACTGACATGTTCCAATAGTGCTTTTCCTATCAACATTGCATCCTATAAAATCTAAATCAGAATATCCTATGATTTTAAAGGAAGATTTATACCTAGAATGCCATATTTTTAAGTTTTGGATTCCTAAGAGATATCTAAGGATTTTTTTCACTGTAATCAAGTGGAACTCTTTTGGACCAGCCTGAAATAAGGAACAAAGACAAACACTAAACATAATATAAAGTCAACTAGCAATCATGTAAATAAGTGATCCAATTATTTCTCTATATTTATTTTTGATCAATTAATTTTCCATTTGAATCTTTATCTAACTAAATAGTGGAACTCATGTGAGTGTTTATTGGCTTGGATTTATCCATTTCATATTTCTTAAGGATGTCCTTAATATATTTTGATTGACTAAGAAAAATTTAATCATCCTTCTACCTTATACTAAATCTAAGAAAGTAAGTTAGTTAGCCCATCATACTCATCTCAAATTCCTTACTCATTATTTTTAAAAATTCATCACAAAAATTTTTATCAGAAGATCTAAAAAGAATATCGTCAACATAAATTTGGACAACTAATTAGTTCAACTCCTACATTTTTTAGAATTAGGGTTATGTCCACTCTCCCCTTAATAAATGCTCTTTCAATGTATGAATGTGCTTAGTCTTTTATACCATGCTCTGGGTTCCAATTTTAGTTCATATAACATCACATGATTAGGAAATTATGAATTTTCAAAGCCATGGGGTTGTTCAATAAACACATCTTCTTTTATTACCCCATTTAGAAAGGTACTTTAGACATCCATTTGGTACAGTTTAAATCCCTTAGCATAAGTAAAGGCTAACAGCACTCTAATTGCTTCCAATCTAGCTATAGGAGTGAACACCTCTTAAAAGTCAATCCATTCTATCTGGTTATACCCCTTAGCCACTAATCTTAATTTATTTCTAACCACTACACTAGAATCATTCATTTTATTTTTAAAAACCAATTTAGTTTTAACAATACTCTAGACCTTAGGTCTTTCCTCTAGTTCCCAAACATCATTCCTTATAAATTGATTTAATTCTTCTTACATGGCCAGGATCCAAAATTCATCAAATAGGGCTTAATTTATATTAGTGGGTTCAGTCATTGAAATAAAGGCAGAGTGGTTAACTTCTTTTCTAAGTCAATGCTTAGTTCAAACGCGTCCAAATGGGTCTCTTAAGATCAGTTCTTTAGGATGACTTGAATAACATCTCCATTATTTAGGCAATGTTCTTTTAGGTTCTGCCCTTTCCTCATGATTTGTAGATTCTACTCCTTGGGTAATTTTTATAACCTTGTTTTTTCTACCCTAGACCCTCTAGAATAATCATATTCATCAAATACAACATGAGTGGTCTCCTCTACTACCAGTATTCTTTTATTAAAAACTCTATAGGATTTTCTAATTTTTGAATAACCTAGGAACACGCCTTCTTTAAATTTGGGTTCAAACTTTCCTAGTAGAGATTTCTTATTATTCTAAACATATGAAGTTGAGAGAGGTTAGGTATCCTACCCTTAAGGATTTATTAAGGAGTCTTGTCCATATTAGATTTAACATTAACCTTATTTAGAACATAAAAGGTTATATTCACCACTTCTTCCCAAAAATATTTAGAAAGTGAGTATTCAAGCTAACATGGCTCCAACAGCTTCTACCAGTATCCTTTCTTTTAGCTACCCCATTTTGTTGAGGAGTTATAGGAGCTGAAAAGTTGTGATCTATCCCTTGCTCCTTACAATAAGATTCAAATTTTTATTCTCAAATTTTCCACCAAGATTACTATAAATTGTTAGAATTTTACAAATGAGCTTCCTCTAAATCTAAGTGGAGAATAACCTAAATTCCTTGAATGATTCACTTTTATGAGATAGGAATCTAACCTAGATAAAACTCAAGTAATCATCAACAATCACATACCCAAATACTTTCCCTCTTGGGCTTGCAGTGCTAACAGGTCTAAAAAGATCCATATGTTGGACTTCTAAAGGTTTGCTAGTATTAATGTCGTTAATTGAGTGGAAGAAGGATTTGACTTACTTTCCAAATTGATAGACATCACACAGATGGTCCTTAGTGAACTATAATTTATTTATACCTCTCACTAAGACTTTTTGGATGATCTTCATGCTTGTATACCAAAATTTCCTATGTCATAACCAGGATTCATCAGTAACAATTTTTAGGCAAAAAGAAGTAGTAGGTTCAACACAGTTTAAATCAAGCATGTAAATATTATTAATTCTATTTCCTTATAACATAATATTTTCAATGAAGCTAATCATGTAGTTGGTACATAAAAATTAAATGCTAAATCCTTTATAACAAAGCTGGCTTATGTTAAGCAGGTTATGTTTTAATCCATCTAACAATAAAACATTTTCAATAATAAAATTTTGTAAGTTTCTAATTATACATGAGCTCGCCGCTCTACTGGTAGTGTTATCTCTAAGTGTCACATTGCCTTCTGTCCTGGCCTCCATTGAAATGAATTGATTTGTATCTCCTATCATGTGCCTTAAAAAATCACTGTACATGTACCACATGATCTCATGATGCCTTTTATGAGAGAACACCCACAAAATCATAAGATGCTAGATTTGGAAACCCAAATAAGTTTGGGTCCCATCTTATGTAAAGAAGAATAGGGAAGGTGGTTTTTTATTTTCCTTAAAATCAATTAATTCAGCTTGTAAAAAATTATTTATAATTTGAGGAATTAAATTTTCTACTTCTAATCCATGTTCCATATTATCTAATTGAGATGTAAGAGTTTCTAATTCTTTGAATGCATTTTCTCATTCAACATATGATATTTTTAAGGCATCATGCTTAGTAGTTAAATTATAATGCTTCTTGTTTAAATTATCAAATTTATCTAACAAATCCATGTGATTACTATCCATAGATGAATGATCTTTTCTTAGGCATTCATGCTCTTCCTACAAAATTCAAAAGTCAAATTTAAGGCTAGAATGTGATTTTTTAAGCTTCCTATATGTAGTATGATTTTTTTCAAAAACTTTGAATTGATTGAATATAGGTAATCTCACAAACCTCCTCTTGATCAAAATGATCAAGATGATCATCTTCCATTAAACATAGATTGGTTACCTTCTCTTCTTCTTTAGTTTCAAAAGAATTTGATGTTGAGTCTACCTAGAAAGCTTTTTGAGTCATTTATTACTCTTTATGAATTTAGGTTTTTCTTCTCCCTTGTCCTTGCTTGGGCGAGCTTTAAGAGTTGGGAAATCAGACTTCAGGTGCCCTGGCTTGCTGCATTAAAAGCATATAATATCACAAGAAATTTTAGAATTTTTATTATTCTTACTATTATTCTATTGATGATGACATTTTTTTCTTTTTCTTTAAAAAGCACTTGAATTTCCTAGTCATTAGTGCAATGTCACCATTATCTTATCCAGAAGAGTCAATGTCAGAATAATTAGCCTTTAAGACTAAAGTTTTCTCTTTTCACTACATCAAGCTGCCTTTGACTCACTCCTTGCTCCTAGGAAATGAGTGACCCAAGTAAGTTATCAATGGAATAAAAATTTAGATCTTTAGATTCAATAATGGCGATAATTTTTGCATCATATGAAGAAAGTAAACAATATAAAATCTTGTTAATTTTTTCATAGTTAGTAAGGTCCTTCCTAAGGCATCTAGAGAAGTAATAATCTGAGTGAACTAGTATACATTTCAGAAATAGATTCACTAGGTTTCATTTGAAAAAGCTTATAATCATGAAGAAGAATATTTAACCTAGATTATTTCACTTCCTTTATTTATTCATATGTTATACAGAGTTTATACCAAATCTCCTTACCAATAGTACAAGTAGAAACAAGCATGTAATCTTCAAATTTTAAAGCATAGAAAAAATAGTTCAAACATTTGGCATTCTTTAGGCTAAATCTCTATCATTTTTACTCCATTAAAAAAAAGGTATTTCAAATTGAACACTTGGGGAAGTAAATGCCTTTCCTTAGTTGGTAAAATGACTCTTGCTAAGACTTCCCTTTTAAGTCTTCCTAATTTCTTTTCTGCACACGCTTTGGTTCCTAAAAAAATTCTCCATGAGATTGATAGGTGCTATAGAAACTTCATTTGGCATAAGAGGGATGGTAAGAAGGGAATGCACTACATTGCTTGGAGAAACTTGTGCAAGCCAAAGTCTCAAGGTGGAATGAATTTTCATTCGATAGTAAGTAGAACTGGCCCTCTCAAAGCAAGAATAACTTGGAGACTGCTGAAGAATCAGAATTCATTATTGTATCAAAATTTAAATGAAAAATATGGTGATAGCTGGTGGCGTGGAGGCTGTAGATTTGGTAAGTCCACTACCTGGAAGATCCTGAATGAAGGTGCAGTACATTTAAAGCCTCTCTTAAGGTGGAGAGTGGTTGATGGGGGCAAAATTAATGTTCTCGAGGACATTTGGCTGCTTGATAAAAGCTTAAGTGAATGGCCAATTACAGCGATTTGTGTTGGCTTGGATGGACTTAATCTCAGTCACTTTATTACAGATCAAGAAATGTGGAATCTTGAAGAATTGAAGGGCTTTTATACTTAAGAAATTGTTAATGTAATAATGCAGTTACCAATTGACAAGGAGGCGAATGAGGACTTCTTGGAGGAGATCAGTTTTTCCTCTGGGAAATTGATTACTGCCCGTGCTGTTGATGCTTCTAGAAAAGAGAATTATGGCGATGAAGACATGGGTTGAGGAAAATAAAGCTTCCTATTCGTATTGAGCTTTTTGGTGGAGGATTAGTAGAAATGCCATTCCAACCAATGAGTTTTTGAAGCATAGAAAACTAAATGATGAAGATGGCTGTATTAGAGGTTATTCTGATTGTGAAAACCTAGAGCATATCACTGTCAAGTGTAATGAATTGAAGAAAACTCTTAGACAGTTATAGAGCTGGGGAATCTATGTTCCGATTTTTGGATTCATGGCTGAATGTTTAATTGAGTTGAAAATCCTCTCTACTATTACACCAAGCTGTGTTAGAATCTACTGTAATACGGTGTACCAGAATTGGAAAAAATAGAAATGTGGTTAAGCATGGAAAAGCTGCAGTCTCAGTTCCTGTTTTAGCAGCTAATGTGCTTTTTTCTGTCATTGATAGCTGGGGTGCTAATCTCCCTTGGGAGTTTCAAAATTCTTGGCACCCTCCACCGCAAGACTGGATTAAAATCAATGTGGATGTATCTCTCATGTCTTCTTATACGACTGGAATTGGGGGATGTTTCAGAGATTATAAAGGTAGATTATTGATTGCTTTTGGAGAAAGAAGAACACATTGGGATATTGCTCATCTTGAAATGGAAGCTATTATGATTATTAGAAGACTCATTCAAACGTGGATGCTTGATTGTAAAGGAGTAATAATTGAAGGCAATAACATCAATGTTATCAAATTCATCCAAAATTCTTTGAACAAGAACAAGTGGCAAGGGGCTGATTGGGTAGAGAAGGAGTTCATGTTCTTGACTGATTTCAATAAGGTAATTCTTCATCATGTTCATAGAGATTGTAATAAGGTAGCCGATTTATGTGCTACTTTAGCTTTAGATACTAACTTTTACTTTGATAGTTTTTCATTTGCTAGCATTCCTCCTTCTCTTTGTGTTCTTTTGAAGAAGAAATGTGAGCCATTTCTTTAGTTTGTATCTAGTTCTTTACTTTAATTTCAAATATGCATTTCTCAAAAAAAAAAAAAAAAAAAAGGTATTTCAATTTTAACGCCATTTACTAAATGTGAAGGTGCATAATATCCTTCCTGAACCAACATCTACATGAAATAATCTATAGATTGTAAAAGGTAGACATGCCAATTTTCAAAAAATCAATAAAAATATTATCAAATAAAGGTGTTCGTGTGATTGAGTATCCTTCTGTAGTATTACCATTTCCAAAGTTAGCCATTGAACTTTTTTCAAAAGTTTTCTAAAACTTAATTTATGAATCTTACTATGAAACAACTTAAAAGTTTGTGAGGGCCGTTAAACCTTTATGAACTAACTTTAGGCTAATAAAGAGGGGAGTGAATTGGTTATTTTAAAAAATTTATTAAGGCAAAAGAAAATCTTTTTGAAATCTTTTTGAATATTTTAAAACAAATAATTTTATCCCAAAATGAAGAAGCAAAACTATCTTGATAATAACTATAATTAGAGATTTCAAACACAAAACAAATTGAAAAAAAAGTGAAAAATAAACATGGAAAAGTAAATAAAAAGAACACACCTGAATTACAACGATTCGATCAACTTAACCTGCATTCACTCCCTAAAAACCTCCTTTCCATGTATTGCACTAAAATTAGTGTCTTTCCTTTTGCCCCCACGATAAGGCTGAGAAGCCCTTATAAAATCTTTCTAGACCTGATGAGGCAGAGTACCTTAAATCCTTTTACTCCCACCTGGAGTAGGTAGAGAACCTAGAAATCCTTTTACTCCCTCTTAAAGTAGGAAAAAAACCTTAGAATCCTTTTACTCCCTCCTAGAGAAGGCAGAGAACTTGGATCTGATGAATATGAAATTCTTCCCAAAGACACAAAAGAAATAACGAAGAAGCTTGAAGAAGGTGGTGGAAACCTTGCTTGGAGCAACCATTATGAATCACTCATAACTACCCTTACAAGGATCTCTCTGTCTCTCTTCTATCCCAAAGCTCTCCCTCTCTTCCCTCTATATGCTCTTTCTCAAGACAATAGCAATGATTTTTCTCGAAGAAAAATATAGTTTCATAAATAGTAAGCCTTCAAAAAAAGCTATAATTTTCAATCTGGTAGAATTGACTGTCTACTAAGATCATATGATCATCCTTTATGATTAGTTTAAAAACACCAATCTAGCCAGTATAAATTTCATTTCCTTATATGATTAGCTCAAGAGAAATAGATTGATCATCCTAGATGACTAAAATATCTTCTCGGACAATTAATATAAAACTATTGAACTTTATCTTATATGATATGTGGCGATGCCTTATCGCCCCATGCAATTCTATGTCATCTAGTATGAAAAGGGGTCATTGTCCAAGATGATTAGTTGAAAAACTATGGACTTTATCTGGTATGATGGACGACAATCCTTTATAATCCCTTGCATTTTCTCTGTCATCTAGTGCAATTATCATCGATCATCATGTTTGATCGAACAAATAATTTTACCATAATTATTCTCCTAATCATATGATTAATTAAGGAATGATTGTCATCTATCATCCATGATGATGCTAATAATACTGTACGACTTGAACAAACTTAGAATTTAAAAATCTTGCCTAAATTGTGATTGGTGACTAATTTATTGATTAAAATGTATCATCCTATATGATAATTATCATCCATGATGATTAACTTATTCAATCTTAATTAGCATAGATACCTTAATTAAGGTTTTTTGGTAAATAGATCATTTATCGTACTGGATGATTTGTTCAAAAAAAATTGTAACTCTTGGACTCACTCCCTTGAGTGTGTGTATGCAAGGTTAATTAGCTTTTGGATCCACCATAGTATATTTTTTATTCAAGAAAGGTAAAATAGATTTGAAATTGAAATTATAGATTGACTCAACTCTTGTCTACCTAGTCTTGAGCTGATTGACATTACAAGTAATATGTGGACCTACAATGTTAGCACACATAGAAAAAAGATATGTAAATAAACTCAATTATTAGAAGATAACATAGTAAGAAAATAATAATATTTGTTATCATCAAAATCAGAGTACTTGAGCCCAAATTTGCAAAAATCTCCCCCTTTTTATGATGGAAAACATTGTTGTTAAGAGATTTCAAAAGTATTTTGCTATTCCCTACACTCCCCCTTACTAAGAAAAATCTTTGAAAAAATAGGGTGGTGATTTTTTTTATGCAAAATAGTAAACACTAAATAGGAACACTAAGTGGAAAACAAATAATAGACAAAATAGTAAATTATTTTTACTAACAACATATAACTCCCCCTTTTGACATCACAAAAGGAGAAAGAAGAAAACACTAAATAAAACAAAGTAATCACATCAAAAAAACATACAACAACAAAAATTAAAACATAATAGAAACCAAAGGGATCCAGATTAGGAGAAGGTGGTGGAGGTGGCTAAAAGAGGCGGTAAAGAGAGGCAAACTGATCACCAAACTAGGTTATATTATGATCCTATTGTTGTTATTGTGCAACATAGGCTTCAAAGCAAGCCAATTACTAGGCATGCTGCTGCTCCTACATGGCTATGTATGAGTCAAACTTAGCTTCCCACAGGTTAAATATCTGAACCAGCTGATATATCTAGGACTACTAGAAGATTTGGATAGGTGCAAGAATAGGTGTTGGACCTTCCTCATATTCATCGAATTCTCGATAGCAAGTCTGAAATTGAGAAGCACTTTAAATGGCATGGAAGGAGCTATTAGAATAGAAGACTAGGAAATGATCCAGTGGTGTAGGAAATTAGAAGTTATATTTAGAATCTTGGACAAAAGCTATGATGTCTCCTAAGGAAAAATTAGGTATTCTCTTATATTTAAGATCTCTAATGCTTGCTTGATTTGAAAGATAATGAATTAAAATATTAGCTTCATTAAATTCTATTTGAGCCATTATAAAGTAAGTTGTAAGAAAAAGAATAGGAGTAATGTTGATTCAATCACCAGCTTTAGGAATGATAGAGTTCCTAAGAATGTGTTAGATGATACATGCATCCTCAATTAGAGTGCTAACCTAGGCAATGTGGTAGTTACTATTGGGTTATCATAGGGTGGTGTTGATAGGGGTCCAATCAAACTCAGGATTTGCAGCTAAAACATGAACTGTTTAAATAGTAGTGGATAGGTATAGAAAATCATGAAAGTCTTTATATTTAATTTCTATTGGTCACTTATTAATATAGGATTGAAAGGCAATACCCTCACCATTCAGTCTAAGGCTTACCAAAAACTCCAAAAGTAATTCAGAACATAAGAAATAAGTAAGAGTATTAATGAAGGTCAGAGTGGCATGAGCGGACAGAGGTAGTACTTGAAAGTGGAGGTCCTCCTATTAAATGATTTTTGTTGGAGTGATTTTGGCATCCTTATATATGTTGTAGGCATATTCATTAGTTGCCTTAGTAAATCTTGGATTGACCTGACACTGGGAGGAACTTTCAACAATTGATCGAGATTGATTACCTTTAGCCATTTCAAAGATTTAGATCTTAAGTGAGTGGGAATAAGTATTAGAAAGATTTGAGTGAAGAAGAAAGGTTCAATTTGGGCTATTTATATAAAATCGACCGTATCATATAGAACAATCGTGAGATCATCTATAATGATCAGGTGAAATCAATTCATCCCTATGATTGGTAAAAAAATTGGTCTATCGTCCATGATGATAAGATATTATACAGGATGATTAGACACAGGGTGATCATTCTAATTAGTTTGACCATATCAGTTGTATTAAAATAGTTCAACTATTTCTCCCACATGGATAGTACTGAATGAAGAATAATCATCACGTACGATCATTATAATTAATTCAGATATATCGTTGTATGTGCAATGATCAGGGATTTGAAGTTTTGATAATATAGTACAAGATGATGTTGATCATCTTGGATGATATGAAGAAAATTTAGAGAAAGTTGAGGATGGAATGTAATGATCAAGAAGGGTTTAAAAAAAATCAAGCAAACAATAATAGAAAATAAATAAAAAATACTATAAAAATAATGATACGACAAAATAAAATTTTTTTAATCAATTTGCTCTAAGTAAATGATAAACATACCTCATATTATAATTAGAAAACTAGTAAGAAATTAATTAACAATGCTAAAATATAGAAAGGTTAAAAAATTAATCTTGTTAATCCTAGCTCGGACTCTTCATAGGTTAAGATCCTTTTTAAATAAAAATTTAAATAAGAAAAAAATTAGATAGGAAATGTGAACTTTTCATCCTACATTTCAGAAAAATATCAGATAGAATAATATTTCAAAGTAATGAATCAGAAATTATGATTTTCAAAAATTAAGTGTAAGAGATATCAATGCACACGAAATCTTCCAAGAGTTTAAGGATTTGAAAGAAAGGGAAGCTAACTGATAGTTGACTCATTTGTGCCTCCTTTTCAACTTTTTGGGTTACTTTATGTATCTTTAATTGTAAATACACTCTGTGTACCTTACAATTTTTTGGCGGTCATTACGCACCATTTTAGTTTTGGGGTCATTTTGTGCCTCTTTTTATTTTTTCATGCTTGCTTCCTTTCAAAATCTTTAAAGAATTCACAGTTGTGAGATTATCTTCCAAGTATGAGAGAATAAAAACTTACTCTCTTCAAGAAGGAAGAGTAAACCACAAAATAAAATCCTATCCATATGATAAATACAAACAACTTTATTAGGAAATTTTAAAAGATACTCATTAACTTGGAATCGTATTCATATGAGATAGATAAATGTTGAAAGAATAAGTAGATCTCTATTTGAAAGCCCAATTTATTATTTGAAATAGATTTTAATTCAAATAAATTACACCACTAAAGGAGTTAGATGAAGAGAAACAATCATCAATGTTTCTTGCTTTAACTATTTTAGGGAAGTCAATCACATCTTACATATTTCTAAATAAAAATAAGGAAAATTCAACACTAGAAGTAAGAAATAATCTGATTCTTAAAAACAATGAAAGAAAGCAATAGAAAGACAAAATAGAACCTAAAAACACATAAAACAAAATATTCAAATCAAACAGTGAAAACTTAAATTGAAAGGGAGTATTGGATTAGATTCTTTGACATGCAAATGGCACTAGTGTTATTATGTAGGATTAAAATTGTGCCTATAAGTAATCCTAAACCTGAAATTTATTTCTTTAACCATAGGACTTGGACCACATAACTTCCTAAGGCTCTATATTCAACTTTAGCAGTGGATAGTGCAACTGAGTTTTACTTTTTACTAGACCAGGAGATTATGGACTATCCTATGAATTGACATGGTCCGAAAGAGCCTTTTCTATCAACTCTACATCTTGCAAAATCTAAATCAAAATATCCTATGATTTAGAAGGAAGTGTTACGTCTAGGATGCCAAATTCTTAAGTTTTGGGTTCCTAAAAGATAACTAAGGATTCTCTTTACAACAGTAAAGTGAGACTCATTTGGAGTAGCCTAAAATCTAGCACAGAAACACACACTAATAATATAATATCAAGTCTGCTAGCAGTCAAGTAAGAAAGTGATCCAATTATTTATCTATATTTCTTTTGATCAATTGATTTTCCATTTAAATAATTATCTAACAAAATCATGGAACTCAATGGGAGTGTTTATTGAAATGGCTTTATCATTTTATATTTCTTAAGGATATCTTTAATATATTTTGATTGACTAAGAAAAATTCTATCATCCTTCGACCTTATACAAAATCCAAGAAAGTAGGTCAGTTCACCCATCATACTCATCTCAAAATCCAAACTCATTATTTTTTAAAATTCATCACATAGATTTTTATCAGAAGATCCAAACAAAATATCATCAACATAAACTTAGATAATTAGTAGTTCATCTTTTACCTTTTTAGAAACAAGGTGGTGTCTGTGCTCTCCTTAACAAATGCTCTTTCTAATAGGAATGTGCTTAGCCTTTAATACCATGCTCTTGGTGCCTATTTTAGTCTATATAATG
The DNA here is from genome assembly GCA_016618105.1 of Dendrobium huoshanense. Taxonomy (NCBI): domain Eukaryota; kingdom Viridiplantae; phylum Streptophyta; class Magnoliopsida; order Asparagales; family Orchidaceae; genus Dendrobium; species Dendrobium huoshanense. The sequence continues at coordinate 22,561,447 of CM028351.1, read as the reverse complement.
TCTTTTTTTAATTTGAACACATGACTAAGAAAATGTAAATTTTTTAAGCCTGGGGGTTGTTTAACAAATACATCTTCTTTTACTACCCCATTCAAAAAGGCACTTTTGATATCCATTTGGTATAGTTTAAATCCCTTAAAGTAAGAAAAGTCTAGTAACACTCTAATTGCTTCCAATTTAGCTACATAGGCAAAGGTATCTGTAAAGTTAATCTTTTATATCTGGTTATACCCCTTAGACACTAGACTTACTTTATTTCTAACCACCACACTAAAATCATTCATTTTGATTTTGATAACCCATTTAGTTCTAATAATACTCTGGTCCTTACATCTTTCCTCTAGTTCCCAAACATCATTCCATACAAATTAATTTAATTATTCTTGCATAACGAGGATCCAAAATTCATTAGATAGGGCTTGATTTATGTTGGTGAGTTTAGTCATTGAAATGAAGGCAGAGTGGTTTACTTCTTTCTAAGTTCATGCCTAGTTCCAACACCTTCAAATGGGTCTCATAAGATTAGTTCTTTTGGATGACTTAAAGAATATCTACATTCTCTAGACAGTATGTTTTCAGGTTCTACCCTTTCCTCATTATTTGCATATTCTACTCCTTCAGTAATTTATACAACCACTTCTTCTTCTACCTTAGATTCTCTAGAATAATTAGATTCGTCAAATATAATATGATTGGTCTCCTCTACTACCAGTGTTCTTTTATTAAAAACTTAATAGGGTTTCCCAACATTTGAGTAACCTAAGAACACTCCATCATATTTGGGGTCAAACTTTTTTAGAAGAGATTTCCTATTATTAAGAATAAATACTTTACATCTAAAGACATGAAGGTGAAAGAGGTTGGGTATCCTACCCTTAAGGATTGTATAGGGTGTATTATTCAGATTGGATCTAACATTAATGTTATTCAGATGACTATTTTCAATGCTTAAGCCCAGAAATATTTAGGAACTGAGTATTTAGCTAATATGATTCTAACAGCTTCTAACAGTGTCATGTTCTTTCATTCAGCCACCCCATTCCACTGAGAGGTTCTATAAGATAAAAAGTTGTGATCTATCCCTTGCTCCTTACAGTAAGAATCAAATTATTCATTCTCAAATTCTTTCCCATGACCACTATGAATTGTCAGACGCTACAGGAAAACCTGGTATTACCGGCGGATAAAATCCATCGATAAGATGTGAAATCTGACAAAAATATGGGTTTTTGGTGCACGTTTCGGCGGAATTTCATGCGCCGGTTTGGCTAGTTCTTTACCGACGCATAATTTTCATCGAAATTCCGACGGTAATCGCGTGTTTTCCCGTAGTGAGAATTTTATAATAGCTTCCTCTGAATCTAATTGGAGAATGATCTAAATTCCTTGAATGATTCACTTTTATGAGATAGGAATCTAACCCATGTAAACCTCAAGTAATCATCAACAATCATATACCTAAAGACTTTCCCTCCTAGGCTTACAATGCTAATAAGTCCATAAAAATCCACGTGTAGGCCTTATAAAGGTTTGCTAGTGTTAATATCCTTAATTGAGTGGAAGGAGGATTTGACTTGCTTTCCTAACTAGCAAGCATCACGCAAGTGGTCCTTAGTGAACTCTTATTTGGGTATGCCTCTCATTAAGTTTCTTTAGGTGATATTTCTAAGGTTTTTCATGCTTGCATAACATAATCACCTATGTCATAACCATGATTCATCAGTAATAGTTTTTAGTTAAAAAGAAGCAGGAGGTTTAACATAGCTTAAATCAAGCATGTAAATATTATTAAATCTATTTCCTTGCAGCACGGTGTTTCTATTTAAGCTAATCATATAGCTAATAGATAAAAATTTAATGTTAAATCCTTTATCATAAAGCTTGCTTATGCTAATCAAGTTTTATTTTAAGCCATCTACTAGTAAGACATTTTTAATAATGTAAATTTTTGAGTTGCCAATTATACATAAGCTCGCCACTCTCCTAGTGGTGTTATTTCTAAGTGTCACCTTGCCTTTTTCCCTAGCCTCCAGCAAAATGAATTTATTTACATCTCCAATCATATGTCTTGTATACCCTCGTCATTCCTTTCAATTATGAACTACTTTTTAAATTTTCTGCTAGCCTCCGAATTAACTCTTCCTACATTGCACTCCAATCTTACGTTAACAAGTGTCCTATCAAAATCGCGTATCAAGATTGTCACGAGCTCCTCCAATTGTCCATTACTGAAGACAAGCTTCACCTCTTATCTCAAGACACCGATTATGACTTGGCTTAGGCCAACCACTTTCTTATAAACACTCTTGTCTCCTATCATGTTGGGGACTCTAGCAGCTTACTCAAAGATGCTAGGACAATCCAACATGTCCTTCATACCTTAGTTCTTTTAAAAGCTAGTGATCGTGTTCACATCACTCCACTCCTTTGATCACCACTTTCTACATCATGGCCTACCGTGAATTCAATGCTACTGATCTTATTTTCTGATACATTGAGCACCTCACTAGCATTAGGGATCCAAGACATAGAAGGAAGCCAAACCTTGCCTTATGACACATCATAACATAAGTCCTAGAATCCAAGTATAACCCTTAATATCCTGCCCCACCAAACTTTCAAACTGCCTTTTACACCAACAGCTCTTTCCATGTTCTTTATAGTACTCATCTCCACCTGAAGCACAAGGAAGCTGAGCGAGCTAAGGAGGAGGCTGCTCCTGCACCTATTCCAGCACCTGTTCCACTCCGCCAGCACTCACAGCTGGATCAGCTGGTGGAATGGTTCGACCAGTGGGAGACTCAATCCGAGTCAAACCTTGTTGCACAAGAGAAGCAACATGTGGAGGATATTGCTCGTTTTGATTCGTATGAAGCTCACCAGTAGCAGCAGTACAACTAGGACATGGCCTAGTTTGGGGAGCAATTTGTTACTATTTCTAGTTTCTTTCAGCTACCACCACCACCTCCTTCTAATGATCAGGGGCCGTTATACTTGTAATTTGTTTTCTTGTGTTATTTTTTTGTGTTATAGTTTATTTCTTTTTTGGTAGTTTTTGTTATATTTTTTCTTTTGTAGCTCCCTCCTCCTTTTTGTGATATCAAAAGGGGGAGTAGTCGTAGTGTTTTATGTTGTTTTGTTGTACTGTTTATGTTTAGTGGTTGTTTGTACCATCAGTTTTCTTTTTAGTAAAATATGAATTTTTGTGTTATACTACTTAAATTATTTTTATTTGTCATCATAAAAAAGTAGGAGATTGTCATGAATCTGTTTTCAGGAATTATAATTTAGATGATATCAAATATTTCTGTCACTTCTATTTTTCTATAACTGCCTTGCCTATTAACGTTTCAGGTTCAAAAGGTCAATTGCAAATCTAGTCTCAAGATTAGGTAGATTAGGACTGAGTAAGACTGTAAATCGTCGTTAAGTATTTTTTACCTTTTCTTGAGTCAATTGTAACAACGTGGGTCTTGATGCTAAGTAAACTTACACACACACACTCAGGGAAAAATTTTGTCTATTTTTTAGAGTTTTTCATTTTTGATTACATCATCCAGAATGATCCTTAATCATCCTGGACGATCATTTGAAAATAGAAACCCTAATTAGGGCATCCTCGTTAAGGCAGTTGCAATTAAGCAAATCATCCTAGATGATATTAGCTTCATTCTGGATGATATTAGCATCATCCAAGATGATAGACTCAAATAAAAAAGAATCAGTCGGTAGATTTATTTAGCCATATTTTATTTTTATACATCGTCTTGGATGATGCATTGTAATTATACCTAAATTTGTTTAGAAATTTAGGAAAGCAATTAAGATTTGATTGCTCAATTATATCATCCGGGACAATCACAGGATCGTTTGGGACTATCACAGGATCGTCCGGGATGATCGCAGGATCGTCCGGGATGATCGCAGGACCGTCTGGGATGATCAGCTAAACAAACCTTAGTTTCTTCCTGGACAACCAGAACGATGTTCTAGACGATGTGTACTATTTTGAACTAATCATCTGGGATGATCCCAAATCTTCCTGGACGATCAGTTATTTTTCCATCATCTAGACATGCAATCAGGGCGATGTGCTGGACGATATTTATCATTTTGAACTAATCAACCGGGATGATTGTGAAATCATCCTTGACGATCAGTTTAGTTTTCCATAATCCAGACATTCAATCAGGGGGATGTTCTATATGATACTCAATAATTTGAACTAATATATAGGATGATCCGTCGATCGTCCTGGCCGATTATGCCAGTTTGTTGCAATTAAGAGCAAATTTGAAGCTCTTCTAAATAAGACCTCTTGTTTACCCAAGATTATATCTTTTTCTATTGTCTTGACCTAAGAGAGCTAAGAGGAGAGGGAGAGTGAGGGAGAGAAAGAGGATCTTGTGAGGCAGAGTTTTTGAGGAGTTTCACAAAGGTTGCTCCAAGTAAGGATCCTAGTCATCTTCTCCGGTTGCCCCTTATTCCTTGGTGGTTCAAGAGAGGTCTACATCAACAATTGATCAAGGTTCTCTGCCTTCTTCAGGAGGAAGCGAAAGGAGTCCGATTTTTTTCCTGCTTTAGGAGGAAGCAAAATGAGTTGGGTTCTCTGCCTCGCCGGTGTCGGTGGAAAGGAGGTTTGTACATGCTTCTCCGCCTTACCGTGAGAGCAAAAGGAGAGTCATTGAGTTTAGTGCAATACCCAGAGGAGAGGCTCCGGGGAGTGGATGTAGGTCAAGTTGACCAAACTAGTATAAATTTTTGTGTGTTCCTACTTACTGTTTTTCCGCATTTAATATCCGTACATCAATTTTCTTGTGGTGAATTTTGGTTTGGTTTAATTTTTTAAAATACTAATTCACCCCCCCCCCCCCCCCCTTCTGGGTTAGCTTTGGGCTAGTTCACAAGGGCTTAACATCCTTAACAAACTTTCAGGTTTTGGGGTTTTGGGTTTAGGTTTAAAATTTAGGGTTTATGGTTTAAAGTTTTTAGGGTTAAGTATTTAGAGTTTTTATTATTTAGGGTTTATTATTTAATATTTTTTTAACCCATAGTGGGACCTATGCATTAATAAAAAGAAAAGATTATGATGTCCTTAAAGGGGATCTTCAACTCACTAATGTTCAAAAGAGCTACAAAAAAGTAAAAACAAATCCTAAGAGTTGATGGTCTCCTATACTACAATTTATAAAATTTCATAATAACATTATAAGATTACAAGTAAACAACACCCAAAAAAAGGAAGGCCATAAAATAGACTTTCAACACATTCTTCCTACAAAATATAATCAACTTGTCCACAAAAACCTCAGTCCAAAGAACTTGCAAGAAATAGGGATTGCAAAAAAAGAACAAGTGCAACAAACCCTAGAAATTACATAGAGGAGTATAAATAGATAAGAGTTGAGTTCAATTAGACTTATATAAAATAGAGGTGAAGAAAACCCCTTCAGAAATTATGAAGAGTAAATTATTTTTGGCAATCATGACTATAACTGAAATAGAATAACATAAATAAGAATATAGGTCACACCAACTCATGGAAAATTGTAAACAAAAGCTGGAACGGACCACAGGTATCTTGCAACAAGATTGAGGAACAACCCAGGTAACAATAAGATATATGGGAGATTTAAGATAAAGAATAAAAAATAAAGAAAAATAATAAACAACCAACACAATTCCAAGAAAAAATCCCTTTGACAACATCATGGAAAATAATGGAATAACCAAGCAAACAACCACAATAACACCTCTCATAATCCAGACAGCCCAAATACCAAAATTGCAGTTAAATAAAAGATACAACACATTAGTCAAATATATGTAGGAAAAATACAAGCATTAATCAATCCAGTACCAGCTACCAAAAAAGGAGATTAAATAGGACATAAACAAAAATAGAATACCCAACAAAGAATTAGGGCCAATTAAACTCAGGAAGAGAAACCCAAAGAAACCATCATGATGAAAACCCCAATGCCAGAAGCCCTATTGTGAACATCCCAAATGCTCTCAGGCACATAAAATAATATGCAAAGGAGTGAGTAATAAAAAGGAAACCCAAGCAATAGGGCATCACAACCATAATGACAACAGTAATACACTTCTAGTGCCAACCAATTATCTAACAAAAAAAAGGAATAACCAGAAGCCCTATTGTGAACATCCCAATGGAAAACTAAAAACCCCCAGAAATCCAACAAATGAAGCTATCCAAAAGCCCTGCCGAGAAGAGCCCATAAGAAAACTAAAAACCCCTAGAAATCCAGCCAACCAGGCCAAAATAGCCTGCCCCAACCAAGCAACAACAAGAAAAAACATAACTAACCAGAAATGTTACCCCCAGGAGTAGAAGAGAACCAAATAGGGTTTAAATCAGAATACCAACAATTCCAATCACATCTGAAGCCCCTTACTTCAACACATCAAATATTCTTGAAAAGAAGAAAAGCCATATAATAAGGTCACCCAATAACGAGCAGGAAACCAATAGAAACAACTACATCATAATAAGCAATAAACCCACCATAACCATGTAATGATAAACCCAAATGGGAAAATGGAAAAAAAAATAACTAAATTCTAACATAAGGTAAAACCATTTTGTCCAACCTAATCATACCTTTCAGTAAATTAGGTAAATTAATTGTAGTTTAGTTAGTGATCAAGCAATTCAAATTGTAAATCAAATTAGCTAATCAATAAGCACAAGTATTGCCTTCCCTAGAAATATGAGAAATAATACAGTTAACAAAAATTAAGAGCCAATTAAATTCTATAATATGATAGAAAGACATGGGTTGCAAATATTATCCTTCAGCTTCATAAGACAATGAATACGAGAAGTGGAATCCACCTCAATCCAAATATTTTTAATACTAAGCAAAATAGATAATTTTATACCATTAAAAATAGCTGAAAGCTTAACCATCATCATAGAACACTTATCCAATGGGCTAGCAAAATCCCTGATTATGTTCCCATGATCATCCCTAATAATGCAACCAAACCCAAAAGCACCATTTTTAATCAACCCATCAACATCTAATTTAAAAATATTATGGGAAAGTTTGATCCAATGAACTAATTTAGGATCATCGAAAGTGTTTCTAGTTTCAAGAGAAATGCCAAAATTATGAGCAACAAAATAATAATTTTTAAAAAATTTTAAGGTCAAAAGATTAGCAGAAAAAAGTTTAAACACTCTATCTTTAATGTTTCGAATAATATAATGGAAATCCATACAACTATTGTTGAACACAGAGTTATTTCTAGCAATCCACAAAAACCACAAAGTCAAAGAAGGAATAACATTTATAATATACCCTTTTGAATTAATGAACCAAGAAACAAGCAAAGTGTTAATAGATATGTGATCACTAAACTGATTTAACTTGAAAATATCATCAAAGTAAGCCCAAATTTTAATAATAATCAGACTAGAAATAAACACATAATGCATATTCTCCTCTCCTTTTTTTTTTTACGAAAGAAAATTAATGCATTAAGAATCAAAAGCAAACTAATTACAAGTAATAAAAGGATCACATTCCTCCTTGATACGTTTCCATAACAAGGCCGGAATGCTTTCCAAAGAAAACCTATCAAAATAAAAGCTATTATCCAATGCCAAAGTAGCACAACAATTAGCTACCTTATTACAATTCCTAGAAACGTAATGGAAAATTACCTTATTGAAGTCATTCAACAAGCACGGATCCTTATATGGCCACCTATCCATGATCCAATTATTCTTCTTCTTCAAAGAGTCTTGAATGAATTTGATAATATTTACATTATCACTTTCAACAATGATTCCTTTGCATTCTATCATCCAATCACAAAGAAATTCTTTAACCGCAAGCACAGCATCTAGCTCAAGTTGAGCTATATCCCAATGAATTTTCTTCTTCCAAAAAGCACTGATAAATCTGCCCTTGAAGTCCCTAAAAATGCCACCAATCCCAGCTAGATTGGATGTAAGTAAAGAAGCATCCACATTGATTTTAATCTAATCCTTTGGAGGAGGGCACCAAGGATCATGGGACTCCCTAAGGAGATTAGTGCCCCAACTTACAAGAAAAGGATTAGAATTAGAAGTAGACAAATAAAGAGCATTTGACGCTACCACAGAACACGGCAGAGCAGGTTTCTGATGTTTAACTTCATACCTATTTCTCCAGGACAAATATATAACCGTGCAATATAATCTCACAATACCAGAATTTTGCATAGAGATTGCCTCCAAGCCCTGTAAACAGTTATCCAAAGAATGAAAAATTGGTATGTGAATACCCCATTCACGTATTTTCATAATCACCTCAACCATATATTTACAATGAACAATAATATGCACATAAGATTCAATGGAATTACAGCCCCTAGCACAGTTTACAAAATCAGATAAGTTTCGGTTCTTCAAAAACAGATTAGTTAGAATAGCTCTCTTGCCAAGCCTCCACCATAAAATTTCAACTTTTTTGTTCAGTTTTAACTTCATCACCCAATTAGAGAATCCATTTTCCTCTTCATTCAGCCTGTAGGAAGTAATGGATTGAAAAGCAAGAGCTGAAACCATCTTCCCAGAACACCAATTTATCAATTCAATGCTATCGTCCCTCTCCTGATCAAAACTGATTTGAATGATCAGAGAAATCAATTCCAGATGAAATGCCCTTTGTAGCTTTGCATAATTACATTCCCCATTACTTAAAAGGAGCTCATTGATATTAACATTTTCAAGGTAATCACAATCCACAAAGGTAGGCCACCGGTTTATACATTTGTCAAATAACCAAGTATCATATAAAACACTGATACTATTACCTTTACCAATTCTCCATCTAACCACATTCCTCAAAATCTTTCCCCCATCCAACAGTATGCGCCAAGCACTTGAGCAATTGCTTTTGTGAATTTCATGCATAATATCAACCCCATATTTATTTTTTAGTGTTCTATGCAACAGTGAATCGGGCTTCTGAAGAAAATTCCAGGCTAAATTGGATCTAAGAGCTCCAATTCTAAGCAAAGGAGAGTGCAAACCCAAACCACCAAGTCTCCTTGGTTTACAAATATATTCCCATGCAACATAATGCATTCCTTTAGAGACATTTTTTTTATTCCACAAAAACTTTCTACATAACTTTTCAAGCTCAAGAAGCACTCTTTTGGGAACTAAAGAATTTGTAATCAAATAATTTGGCATGGAAAGTAAAGAGCTATCAATAAGGATGAGTTTACCTCCCAAAGAAAGAGACTTCTTACTCCAAGCATTAAGTCTATCCATGACATTGCTAATAAGCTCTTGAAAATCTGCTATCTTGGGTCTTCTAAGAGACATCTTCACTCCTAGATACATCATCTCCTTCACCATCTTAATGCCCAACACTTTAGTAATCTTCCTTCTCAAATTTTTTTCACCATTTTACCGAACATAACTTGAGAATTGCTGAAATTCACTCTTTGACCAGTCCATTTGCAAAAATCCTCCACTATAATCTTCATTGATTTAGCCAAAGAAGAAGAAGCATGGGAGAAGATTAACACATCGTCTGCATACAAAAGATGTGTAATCTTTGGACCTCCAGATGAAATTTGAATACCAAGAGAATGACCTCTTTGATTGATTGCATTAGTCAATAGTTGTGAGCATAAAATAAAAAGGTAAGGTGAGAGTGGGCACCCTTGACGAAACCCACTATAAGCATTAATCCAATTGGAAATATTACCATTAATGAGAATAGAAAACCTCACTTCAGTAACACATTCCAAGAGCAATTTAGAAAAGTGATACGAAAAACCATACCACTTGAGAACTTGATGAAGAGTAGCCCACCCCATACTATCATAGGCTTGCTCCATGTCTAGTTTAATAGCCATAGCACCCTTTTTGTTTTTGGAAACCTTGAACTTATGAAACATTTCTTGAGCCAAAAGACAATGTTCAGAAATAGATCTTCCAGGTACAAATGCCATCTGTTCTTCTGATACCAATTTGAAAATAATTTTCTTCAATCTATTTACAAGCATAGAGGCAATAATCTTGTAATTCATTTGACAAAGACTAATAGGTCTGAAATTGGCCGGAATTAAAGGATTCTTGACTTTAGAAATCAAGATAATAAGAGTGTCCTTCCATTCTTTACACATACTACCGATTTTAAAAAAATTATTAACAGCTTTCCATAAGGTTTCCCAAATAATACTCCAGAAGCTTTTGTATAAAGAAGAAGTAACCCCATCTATACCAGGAGATTTATTATTACCTTGCTGGAAGACCGAGCATTTCAACTCATTCACCGAGAACTCCTCATTAAGCATACTGTTGTCCTCAGAAAAAATCTTCTGTTGCTGTAAAACCGAAGGCCAGCCCCTTAAACAACAATCCTTAAGCTGCCATTTCTTCTCAAAAAAGTCATAAAAAACTTTCTGGATTTGATCCTCATCTACTACCAAATTGTTGGACTCATCTTTGATTTGATTAATTCTATTCCCATTCCTACGAGCCGTTGCAAAATTGTGGAAAAGTTTAGAATTCATATCTCCTTCTTCATGCCATTTAGCTTTTGCTCTTTGGTTCCACCAAGTAGATAGCCTTCGTAAAGTAACATTAAACTCATGTACTTTATTACGGAGCAATTTAAGATCCTCCTCAATCCAACTCTCTCCCAAAGCCTCCTTCCTTTGAAGATCAATAATCTCATTTTTCATATTTTCCTTTAGAGTATTCAAGTCTTTGCATTTGTTTCTACTCCAAAAAAATAATGCTTTTAGTGCTCGGCTGGTCTTCTTCTGAAGCACTTCATTCTCATTTCCCACATCCTTTTTCTTCCATGAATAGCTGACAATACCCTTACATGCCGGATAAGATCTCCAAGTATCTTCAAACCTGATAATTTTAGACTTGAAATGAGCTTCAACATCCAATTTAAGAACAATTGGACTATGATCTGAAGCTATTCTTGCTAGGTGTTTAATAACAGCAAGAGGGATCTTTTGAATGGCAGATGAATTTAAAAGACATCTATCCAACCTCTCCCAAATACGTGAGGTCCCATCCTTGTTGTTACACCAAGTAAACCTTGGCTCAATCTAACCAATGTCATGAAAATCCAAATTCACCATAAATCCTTTCATCTCTTTAGGACCTTTAGAGAAAAGAAATCTCTTGCCTCCTCTCTTATCTTCCTTGCTCAAAATGCAATTAAAATCCCCCCCTGTGATAGAGGGAATAGATTCCTCCATACAATCTTCAAGTTGCTTCCATAAATTGCCTCTCTCCACACAACATCTACTACCATACACGGTAGCAACTCTCCAACTCCCCATATTAGGAATCATAAGGTCACCAACAATAACCTGAGAAGATGATTCCTTAACCATAAAAGAAACCAAAGTCACATTCCATAACACCAAAATCCCACCAGAAGTACCAATAGCCAGATGATGCCAATAATCCCAATCCTTGCCAATAAAGCAATCAATCTCCCTTCTATCCATACTAGAAATCTTGGTCTCCATAAGACCAATAAAGAAAACATTATGATCTCTAACTACTTCTTTCAAATATAGGGAGGCTTCTTTCTTTCTAGCCCCCCTACAATTCCAAAACAAAATTGAATTCATTTAAACAATTAATGGGGGTTTCTCCCCAATAATGGAACTCACCCTTCCATCTATTTTCATCTTCTTAAAATCAGGTTCCACCGGCCCAAGAGATCTCAATTCTTTGGCTAACTTCAACTTGGCAGCTCCACTTTGAGAAATCACCTCCAAATGAGCAGGTGCATTTTTTGTTTCCTTCCAAACCATCCTTCTTTGAATTCACATCTTCTACATACTTGTCATTATTTTCATCTTCACTACAATCAGCTAAAACAGAAAATCTGTTAATAGACTGGACTTCAACCGGTTTAATCCCCTCACATTCAATAGCCGTTGATCCAGCAACAGGTTCAGTAACTGAATTCACAACATTCTCCTCAGTCACCAACTTCTCTTTGTTAACTTTTTGAGTCCTCAGCCAATTTTTGTTTGTTCTGTTTTCCATACTTTTCTTCTCCCCCACGACTTTGCTGTTCAATAAGTTGTTGTTCAACCTACTCTTATTTTTGAACTGCACATGTATCCAAGGACCAAATTCTGAACTGTTAATGAATTTCTTCCCGTCTATCACTTCTGATTTATCAGCCTTATTAGCATCATCTGGCTTCCCATTCTTTTGATCCAGTATTCCAATTGATACATTTTCTGGACAGGATTTATCTTCATGACCCACTTTGCCACAATGATAGCAAAGAAGATCAATCTTCTCATATTCCACACATTGAAAAAATCTACCAGCCAAGCCTTCAACCCACACACCATTCAATATCTTCTTTTCCAATTCAATTCTAACATAAATACATAGGTGTTCCAATACAAGAAGCAATCCTTGCCAAATTGTCTTCATCCCAGCAGTATAGAGGTAAGTTCGGGAGTCTGATCCACACTGGAGCTGATATACCCTTGAAAGAATTAGGATCAAACTCAGGACACCATCTATCCATACCAACAATGAATCCACTAACATACCAAGGTCCTCCATTCAAAATTTCTTCCACCGCATCATTCGTCTTGAACGAACAGAGTATCCAGTTCATACCCATGGAGGTTATGTGAAATCCCCCATACTTACTCCATTGCTTTCTCAATTCAATACTACAAACTGAGAATGGAATGTTGTTTCCCAAAACTTTAATAACAATTGAGTTCTTCAGAATTTCAACATTCTTCACCACCTTATCAGAGTTCATCTTCACTGCCATTCCATCATCAGTAAATTCTATTTGATCCTTGTTGAAAGATATCTTGATATGTTTTGGCTTCGACCAAGCCTCAGCAATCTCATTCTTGTTACCCTGGATAACTGAATCACTCCGACTTTCCTTCAGTATCAAGGCAGCCTCAGCATTCTTCAAATGACCTGCATCCGTCGTTACATTGTTATCCACATTCCGATCCTCCATCGACAAAACATTCTTCTCGACATTCCGATCCTTCTACGAATCAAGAACTCCAGCAAAATTGTTAACTCGTAAGATAAAATCCTCCAGAACCGTCTGTTTAAGAACAGACAAATCTTTATTTCTATCTTCATCAAAATTCTTTGTAGCAACACAATCATTCAACAAGACATTCTTTCCCTTACCTTCCACTGCAATCGAACGGCATTGAGGCTTCATTCCTTCCCTGATTACAATTCCATTAGATGTTTTTCTAGTAGCTCGTAAAGAGCCAGATGAACGTTGGACGTTCATGAATCAATGGCGAAGAGCATCCGGCGAACCACCGGCACCACCTCCTTCAGCCGCGGAATTCCCGCGGTTACTGAAATTCAAAATAAAAAACCTGAACAATTTCTCTCTCTAGAACACCTCTTTCTTTCTCTCTCTCTCTAGAACCACCGCAAAATGTCCCCATTTCGATGCATATTCTCCTCAAGAAAGCAAAATTGATACATAGAAGTTAAAATAAAACCTCTCTTTCTCAAATTATCATCAATCAGTAGGAATATATTTGTGCATGATTATCCAAATAAAAATAGAAATGATCTTAGAAATACTCTTATGCCAAATCATAGAGTAGACTTTCTTAACACATTGCTTCTCCGTAAACTCATGCCAACCATCCTTTAAATTAAACATACCATAGTGTGATAAATAACATAATAATAAATCATCTGAATTAGCATTAATAGGTAGATTTATGATTCTGGAAATAACAACTTCAGAAATAATGTCAACAAGTTTATTGTAATCCCAAATGTTGTCAGTGATAAAGGCAACCACTTTAGTAGTGGTCGTGGAGGATGAATTAATAATAGAGTCAATGGATTGTCCTCTAAGCCATTGATCTGGTCAAAAGAAGAGTTTAGCACTACCCATGCCCCATTGAACATAAAGTTCAACACTCCACTGGATATCGCAAAGCCTTTTCCATACCCTAGAATCACCATTATTATAATAGCACATAGTAGAATGCTTACCAACATAATACCTATCAGTAATGAACTTGGCCCAAAGAAAAAGTTTAGAGTGAAAATTGAACCATGGTTTAAAAGAGAAAGGATAAGATAAATCAATCATATTATAACAACCCAACGCCACTTCATCAAGGAACCCACGACACTTGTTCCAGGAGGACCAAATAATTTTACAGTTCACGTTGGAACCACATCAAAAGAACTTATTAAGTAATTTCTCAATCATATTACAAACAACAGAGGTAGGTTGCATTGTTTGAAAGATATATCATGTAAGGAATATAAAACACTTTTTATAAGAATAAGTCTACCCCCAAAACCAAGAAAGTTAGAATTCCTAGAATAGAGCTTTTTTTTTTTTTTGCACAGAAGTAATAAGATCATCAAAAAGAAATGTTTTCTTCCTACCCTTATAAAGAGGAAACCGTAGATACTTAATAGGTAAAGAACCTTATAAAAAACTAGTACTATTCTTAATTGAAAGAATTTGATCATGAGAGACCTTATTTGAGACAAGAGAGCATCTCTTTTTTTTATTAATAAAAAGACTACTACAACTTTATATTTTATTTAAAAAAATCACGAGTCTATTAACTTGGTTAAGAGACACATTAGAAAAAACAATAACATCATCTATAAAATATAAATGAGAATCAGGAAAGCCACTCAAAGTTCTATAAAAATTGCTCTGATAATTCTCATAAAGATTGGAAATGCCTCTAGATAAATACTCCATGGCAATAATAAAGTGGGTAGGAGAAATAGGATCACCTTGTCTCAAACCATGAGAGGACTTAAAGAAACCATTACTTTCGCCATTAATAATAACAGAGAAAAAGGAATTTTCTATGGACTGTTTAATAAGGTTAACAAAAATATAATTAAAGCCAAACGAATGCAAGACATGGTAAAGAAAATCCAGTTAATGTTATCGTAGGCTTTAGTAATATCCAATTTAAAGATAATGCTACCCCAAGGCACCCGAACATCTAAATCATACAAAAGTTATTAAGCTAATAAAATGTTATCCGAAGTAGATCTACCTTTAACAAAACTAGTTTGATTAGAAGAAATAATTCTAGGAAGTAAAGGAGAAAGAAGGTTCATAAGAATTTTAGAAAAAAAAACTTATTAAAAAAGGTACATAGACTGATAGGTCTAAAGTCATTCCAAGTATAAGTCCCATTATTTTTAGGAATAAGCAAAATGGAGGCGGAAGAGAAGAACTTAGGCATGTTATTACCAACAAAGAAATCTAAAATAGTATTGAAAAGATTAATGTTAATGATATCCCAAGTTTTTTGAAAGAATTTAGTCATGTAACCATTAAGCCCAACAATAGAGTCAATATTAAAATAAAAAATCGTCTTCTTAACTTCCTCCAAAGTAGGAGAACTAATAAAAGCAAAATTATCATCCTGGTTAATAATGTGAGGATAATATTAGGATTCTCAATAAAAGCAGGAGTAAATTTTTTTTAAACAAACTTTTAAGGAATTCCACTCCAGAAGAAGCAATTTCCCCAACATCTTCAACAAAATAACCATCAACATGGTTAATTTATGAATCTAATTTCTAGCTATATTCCTCTTAACTAAAGCATGAAAATACTTAGTAATATTGTCCCTTTCAATAAGAAGTTTAGAAGCCACTTTCTTCTTCCAGTAAGCTTCCTCCTGAGCTTGTAAGTTAAAAAGATAATTTTTGGCTTGTTGTAGATAAGTAAAATTATCATCAAAACGATTATGTTGATAGATATGCTCCAAGGAGTTAACTTTCTCCTTAGCAGAAAAAATTTTAGTGAAAAAAATTTTAAAGACATTATAATTCCATGAATTATTATTTTGTTTTATTCTTTTCAACTTAAGCCATAGTCTATTCATCCCAAAAATCAAGTTGTTTGGGTGAAGGGGAGCTTGCCAATTCTCTTGGACCACATTGATGAAAGAAGAATTAAGAAGCCGCATATTTTGAAATCTAAAGTTAAAAGCAGAGCTAGCAAGATTCAACTATAAAGAAATAAGCATTGAGGAATGATCATATAAAGTTCTACTAAGACGTTCAAAATGCATCGAAGTAAAGGAGATAATCCAGCTATCATTAAAAAGCACATGATCCAACCATTGCCAAAGATTACCATGATTCCAAGTAAAATTTCTACCAGTATAACCAATATCAATGAGGTTGTAATCCAAAATCATATTATTAAAATCTTTCATATATTGGTAAATAGGGTTAGAGCACCTAAGCTTTTCAGTTAGGGAAAAAATAGTGTGAGGGTTTATGGTTTTAAAGTTTTTAGTGTTTTAGGGTTTAGGGTTTAGGATTTAAGGTTTAGGATTTAGGGATAAGGTGTAGGATTTTTAAGGTTTAGGATTTAATGTATTTTAGCATTTAGGTTTTTTAAGGTTTAGGGTTTATAATTTAGGATTTAAGGATAGGGTTTAGGTTTTTTAGGGTTTATGATTTAGAGTTTTTAATGTTTAGGATTTTTAGATTTTTTATTGCTTAGGGTTTAGGGTTTAGGGTTAGGTTTAGTTTTTTAGGATTTAGGGTTTAATCTAATACACAGCTAGTACGCATTAACTACTCAATTGATATGTAGCCAATATGGATTGAATACACAATAAATACACAACAAATATACAATAAATACTCCTCAAATACATATTGAATACACATTAAATATGCATTGAACATGAAGTAAATATATATTAAATAAATAGAAAATAGGCATAGATTACATACTAAATATGCACTGAATACGTAGTGTTTAGTGTTTTTAGGTTTTAGGGTTTAGTGTTTAAAGTTTAAGATTTAAGGATTAGAGTTTTTTTTTTTTAAGTTAAAACCAATAGGGGGGCATACACATTAATCAAAAGGTTTACAAGATTCTTAAGGGTCCTTTAGCTCATTACTGCTCGAAAGAGCTATAAAATAAATCCAAAAATAAAAACCTATGAGCTAATGGTCCCTTCTAATCATAATTACAAGATAACCTAGGTACATTCTAGGGTGGCCAGGAGCCATCACCCAAAAAAAAAAAAGAAAAACAAAACGTAAACCTTCAGCACTCTCTCCCTGCAAAAGAATTTAAAAATAAAAAAAATATCAAAAATAAACTGCAAGATAAAATGGTAACCCAAAAAAACTGCATAAAAGAATAACAATAACATGAATAATATGATAGTGCAAGTATGTGAAGAAGTAGCAGCTGCATAATTTAAACACAAAACTAAGGAACAAATGAAACCAACAGCTTGGAAAATCCATAAGCATTTTAATAAGATGAACCTGTGACATACACCCAGAACCGAAGGAGACAATGTCATAGTGGGCTAAGTACCCATATTAACAAAGAGTAAAACTAAAATAAACACATGCTTTCTCCCCAAATGTAACAAATCATTTTTACCATTGCTGATACATATACATAGGCTCATTAAAACCTGCCTATCCATCCAATAAGCTTAGCCATCCATAGAACACTAAAACAAATGATCACCCCTTAAACCACCTTAAATACAAATTATTACTCATGCCAGCACCCAACTAAGCATAAAAACATATGAGATATACATACCCAAATTATGAAATAAAAAATTAAAAAAATAATAAACCTGCATAACAATAGTGAACCAAATAATAACCAACAAATAATTATAGGTAGGACATTACGAATATGACCATGGGTAGGAACAAACCAGGCTTCCAAGATATTTGTGATGAAATTATCATCAGTACTAAAATGAGCATTAAACATATTATTAAAATATAACCAAAGTTTAAGAAAAGTAAGACCTTGAAAAAAAAAAAAGATGATTCAGGGTTTCAATGTGATAACAAAAATGGCATTTAAAAACTATGTAGAAACCTTTTTTCATTAAAATAGAATCAATAGGTATATAATTAAGCAAAATTCTCCACATTAAAATAGAATAAGAGGACAGAATAACATTATGCCAAATAGCCTGTTGGGTAAATACACATTAACTTTGCAGTAAATACACATTGAATATGTAACAAATATGTATTAAATATACATAAAATGCACAGCTAATACTTAGTACATACTCATTAATATATAGTAAATATGCAATAAATATGCAACAAACATGCATAAAATATGTAAATAATATGTTGTGAATACACATTAAATGATGAGTTTAAATAGAGTCAATTTTCTTTAAATCAAAAGCAGTTTTCCTGTACAAAAGTTTCTTTAATTAAAACTTTAATGGTAAGATCTGAATATAACAGCAAAATATTTTCATTGCATAGCTATAATTAAAGTTCTAAGGAGTAATTTGAGATTTCAATCATTCAAACTAATTCATTTTTTATAAAATAATTGTAAAAATGATTTAGTTAATATTCAATCATTATAAATAAATTTAATTACAATGAATATTTTACATTAATAATAAATCATCACAAATAAATTTATTACATTTATTTATCTAAAGTAATGATATCCATCATCACCCTCATGTACTTAGTTGATGGTTGACTGGAGGGTGCGCCTGTTATAAATTCCTCAGTGAAGCATTCGGGCATATTTGAGAAATTATACTATTTCGATGGTGAAGACATTTGTGTTGTATTTTCCTTCATGGGAGGTTTAATTCCCTGTTTACAAAAAATTAATCTAAAGAAAAGTTAAAATATGTCATAATATATAATGAAAAAAAAAAGTCAAGAAGTTAAATCATGCTATTTGGTTTCTTCTTTTTCTAGTGGCTTTTTAGCCTTGCATTTATATTCCTTTAGAACTACACTTTAGTGAATCTTTCACTTTTGTAATGCCACCCTATATAAATTTGTAGCCATTTCTCTTCCCATAAAGAATCAAACCGATATTTCAAGCATATCCTTCATCGCAGCCAACATGTATTATTCATACTTCTCATTCCTCTACTCTCATGTGCTAATTTGATATGTAAACCTTTTGATATGATTTCTAAATATGAATCTACTACTGGCTTTAAAGTTATTATGATAAGATCCTATCAACAGATGACTTGAATATATATATATATATATATATACACACATATAGCTCTTGCTGACCATCGCAGCAGTATACACTTCTCATTGATTTTCATAATATCCATTTGCCTCAAAACTCTCATGCAGCGAGAACACATCAAACCCATCGTCTGAAACATCTTGTAGGTGCATTGAATGCTTCCTTCTTATGTATCAAAATAAACAACCTAAGGATTATACTGGTTCTTATTTTTTGTTCAATAGACAAAACTTTGAAGAATTATATAGTACAAACTCTATACTTATTCCATCCACACCATGTAAAAATTCTTCTTCGAAAATTAAATATAATTTTCTTGAATAAAATTGAGTAGTTTGGTTTAATAAGATTGGCCTGCTTTTTTATTACAGGTTCTATTTTAGATTGGTTGCATTAGTAATTCTCATCATGTTCATTTTGATGCCAAGTCCTCATCACATTCTATAAATCAAGGAAATAATTAGTTATATAACTTGTGGGCTTAGAAATGTCATGACACATATTATTAGTCGACTCACTATGCTGTATGGATAGAATACCCATGCTAAAATAATCCTTATTGAATATTATTAACCACTTATTTCTTATCCTATAAAGATCCTCCAATCAACCCTGATTGTGGAGGTTCCCTTAGGTGATCATTTCAGCTCATATTTTATTAAATTTATCTTCATAGTCACATTTTCTCAAACACTTATGAAAGAGGCCTATGACTTTATTGTTGCTATTGACGCACCACACTTTTGATGGAACCTTTTTTATGGATGTGCCATTAGTATGGTCTATGACAAGTGTGAGGTAATGAACCTTCTATGGTCCTAGCCAATGCCTGGCCTTGATTAGTAAATATTATTTATGGATATTTATCACCCATTATTTTTGGATATTCAATCGTCTCTTCTAGCAAGAAGGCCATCCAAGCAAAATATTTTGCCAAAAATTATTAACCCCAATAAATGGCGCACAAGCTAAATTATAATTATTAAGTCTATAACTAGTAACAAAAATCACAACATCTCTAAAGTAGTAAAAATTATCCTACCCATCCCATCAACATAGAAAAAATTAAACAATATATCAAATTCATCAATTTGGATATCCCAAGTGAACATGTTATTATCAACTTGACGATATTTAAATAACTGAATCAAAGTATTAGTATCCTCAAATCAATCATTATTCTTCTCTCTTTTTGAATAAAGTTGTACTCATCCCTCTTAGATAATCTAATATTCTGGACACCTCCAACTTCATCAGTAAGGTAGGAAAATGCATCAATAATTTTTATCCCGACTTCTATCATTGATTTAATAAATGAAGCTTTATCATCACACACATTCCTACATATCCTAAGAAGATGCTAGTCTTCTGGCCTAGACAAATTATGATTGCGACTTTCTATAAATTTTTTTACCTTTCAATATCAAACTTCATTTACTATAAACCTAATCATAACTGGACAACTAGTTCAGGTGTTTGATTTATGATATTTCATTTAGAAATTAAGATCAAACATCTTTTTGAAACAAGCTTTTTAATAGACAAAATCTTTATATATATATTTTTTAGAATTTGGCTAGTAATTATGATAATTCATGTGAACACTAAAACCAACATTATGGGTATAATTACAGTAAGCCTCATATGCATCTTTCTCATTCTCATACTCTTCTTGTAAAATAAGCAGTAAATAGTTAAAAAATAAACAATAAATATGCCTTAAATATATAGTAAATATGTATTAAATATGCATTGAATACACAATAAATATGAAAAAAATGCGACAAAAACACAGTAAATACGCAACACAAATGCATCAAATACGCAATAAAAATACAGTAAATACATAGTAAATTCATAAAAAAACACTAAATACTCAATAAAAATAAAGTAAATAAGCAATAAATATGTAATAAATAAATAATAAATACATAGTAAATAAGCAATAAAAATGCAGTAAATAAGCAATAAATACGCAGAAATACTCAATAAAAATGTAGCAACACGTAGTAAATTAAAAAATATGCAATAAATATGTAGAAAAAACATAATAAATACTCAATAAAAATGCATTAAATAAGCAATAAATATGTACGAAATAAGCAATAAAAACATAATAAATAAACACTAAATACACAGTAAAAATGCAGTGAATACCCAACAAAAATGCAGCAAAAACGTAATAAATATGAAGCAAATATGCAACACATACGTAAACAATGTGGAGTAATATGCATTAATTTTAAAACTGTACATAATGGACACATGCTTACATACAATAAATAAAACTTGGAAGTAGTTTGAACTTTACCGATAAGTTGAAACCTACATCTCCTAAATCTAGCTTTTCCTTTAATTTTAGTTTTTTTAACTTCAACTGTTCTACTTCATGGACGTCTGCATACTGATTTATGGCCTCCGTGTCTTCTGGGAATATCATCTGCTCATAAAAAGAAACCTCCTCCTCTAAATCTGTCTCCATTTTCATCAACATTTTCTCTATTATTTCTTTCTCAGCATGAACGAATTCTTTCTTTCTTAGCATGAACTAAAGTTTCTTAAGATTAAAACTTTATATATTAGGGAGCTTTTGTGGCTAAAATTCTGAAAAAGAAGCATCAACTCTTAATTAAACTAGATAGTAAATATATTTTTCCTAATTTTTAAAAAATTCGTGGGCCCGTCCGACAATACAGAAAAAGTTAAAAATAATAAAACGATATTTTCGTCAAAATTTTATTAGTGCTAGGATGGGGAGCTATGTAATTGCTCCCGTAGAACAATTTCTCCCTGTTGAGAGTGGAAAAGGCGCTCACCATCCGCCATCATGAAGCGTTTTTTTCAGCCAGTGAAGGAGGATGGCTCCTTCAAGAAGCCCTCTCTCTCGTCCGCCGATCCCCTTCTTTCCACCGTCGGCGACTTAGTTTCCGTCGAGGGCATTCACACCGTCGAAGCCGGCGAAAGAGAGAGGAGAGAGCCGTGCAAGTTTCTCACTTGGAACGCCAACAGCCTCCTCCTCCGCATGAAGAAGGACTTGCCCGAATTCTCCAACCTGGTCCAAACTCTCGACCCGGATGCTATCGCCATTCAGGTTTCTCTCCCATTCTTTTCCTTTCCATCTTCCCCGACTACTGTTATAATTTTAATGTGGGTTAACTACTGCTTCAGGTGTTTTGATTACCTTTTACCTGTTTATTTCTGATATTTCGAAGTTACTTCTCTTAGCATTGTTCTGCTAGTTACACTTCTCAGCATTTTCGGATATTTCGAAGTTACTTTTCTCAGCATTGTTTATTTTCGGATATTTGCTAGGTCTACGTTTAGTCGAACTGAAATTGAATTGGTCAGTTAGCTAAGCAGCTATAGGAACTACGCTACCTTGAAAAGTTTTTGAGGTTTTT
Organism: Dendrobium huoshanense; assembly: GCA_016618105.1. Taxonomy (NCBI): domain Eukaryota; kingdom Viridiplantae; phylum Streptophyta; class Magnoliopsida; order Asparagales; family Orchidaceae; genus Dendrobium; species Dendrobium huoshanense. The sequence goes on along the minus strand of CM028351.1, from coordinate 22,538,988 downwards.
TTTTTTTTGTAATCAAGTAATGGACTGGTGAAGAGTCTAATGATTTTGTTTCTTGCAAATGGAAAGCATGTTTTAGAAAACAATAATTTCATTTTCACTCATTTTGTGCTAGAAAATAAGCACTTTCATTTGAGGGAAGTTTGAGAGGTTTGTGACATTTGAAATCGGTTTTGGTCTCTAATTAAATCCAACCGAATGGATTTAATAAATGTCTCAGTTTTTCAACATGTATTATCTAGCTTCAAGCAACCAAATGAGCACTAAAAGAAATCTGTAGTCATTTGAATCATAAGTTTGTAATACAACTAGCAATCTCGTCCTAATAGTTATAGTCCTCTGTACGGGTGATCGAGTTTGAATCAGAAGTTTGAAATACAACTAACAATCTTGCCCTCGCCCTAAAAACGTCTTTCAGTTGGATGGCAGGAAGATGTGCAAAGATTTTTGGAAGGAAAATGATGAACTTACTTTTCAGTAAGCATAACGCGGATTAGTTTCTTTATCAATTATTTGTCATTGTTCTTTTTTTGACATTGTTTGATTTAGTCTAGCATGTATTTGAATGCACACCACATGATTACGCTAGCGTTAGACATTTCCCTTCTCTTTGCCGAAGAGTAATGTTATACTTCCCAAATAGATAAATATATGAGCATATGAGGCTATTTATGTTGCACCTTTTATAAACTCGGTAAATTTTGTGTATCTTTTGAATATTTGCCTTGTGTCTAGAAATAATTATTTTCTCTTAGATTTAAGATAATTCAGCTAGAAAGAAGGTATGCCATTGAAAGGAAGAGGCTTCACTTCAAAGTAATGTATTTCACCCACAAATCAACAATAAATAGGGAAGCTTATTTTTTGGGTGAAGCCTCTTATTTTTGGTTTATAAATAACTCACATATGTTTATGAGGATGAGATGGAGTTAAATAAGAGACACAGTGGGCTAGGAATTAATTTGATTGATTTAAAAAGGTGCATCATCATCTGCCACATAAGAATTTTTTTGGCACCAATTTAAATGTATAATTGGGAAGTATGGCATTACTCCTTCAATTTAGTTTAATTTTATAAAATTGGGGTGAAACATTTTTGCTCAATTAGCTCACTTGAATAGTATTTGGCTTATGGGCATCAATCATTTAGATGGAGAGCCACAATTATTCCAAAGGAGAGAGAAAAAAGTTAAAGTAGGAATGAAACTAAAACTAAGTAGGCAATGCTCAATGATCTAGCAAGAAGTTTTGATGCATTATAACACATGCATCATGATTATTCTTGTATTTCTTGATTATTTCTAGGATATTTATTTCAGTTTTAATGTATTTAATCTATAGGATCATCTTCTATTAAGCTAGATGATATTATTTTTAAGAATTATTTAGATTTGAATTTTAAATAGTTTGATTTTATCTTGTAAATTTATTTCTATAAATATTATTTAAGTTATTTGGCATCAAAATACTCCCTCGATATCAATTTGTATCAAAGCAAATCTTTTTCTACATCATGTGTTTTCATAGCCAAATTTCTTGAACATAATTGTACCTCACCTTAACTACTCCAATGTTCTCCTTCCCTTTACCCATCCCATATTACCTCTATCACCAAATTTCTGTTAAAGAAAAAAAATTCAAAACCCTATTTTAAAACTTAAGGTTATCAAAAAAGCTCATTGTTCATAAATAGATCTTGATGAGCTCATTATAGAGCTCATTATAGAGCTTATGTTTGATTAGTTCATTAAGAAAGTGAGTCGAACACTAACAGATATTGGTGTTTGATTTGTAAACAAGCTGTATATGAATAAACCTTTGTTTGATTGTGTTCGGCTTATTTTATGCTCAAAATTAATAAGTAAATAAATAAATAATATACACATGTATACACATTATTTATTTAGTTATTCTATATATATGTATACAATAGCAACAACAACATCAATCCTTTATCCCACTATGTGGGTTTGGCTACATGAATCATTTTTCTCTATTGTGTCTTGTTAAGAGTTAAATTCTCATTTAAATCTAATAAAGAAAAGTCATTTCTAATATTTTTTTAACCAAGTATTTTTAGGTCTACCTCTACCTTTCTTAACATAAGCCAAATCTAATACATCTACTTTCCTGACCGGGTCATCAGAAGGCCGTCATTTTATGTATAATACTATTTATTTATTTTGTTTGCATTATTTGTATTTTAATATATAACAATTTTATTTTTTGTGAAGGTTGGCGACCATGATAAAAATAGACAAGTTCAATTCATTTAGTCTCACATTATTTGGAAGTTTAGAGTTGCACTATATATAATATAATGATGTATTACAAAGCTTTATTTCTTAGCACAGTTCCTTGAGAGGTTGAGCTTGTAATTATGAGGCATGTGGGATCTTGCGAGTCATGGGCCTTATGTGGTATTTGATCATCTTAAAAAGATTTGATAAGATGATATCTAGTTGTGAGTTTTGAATGCTTATTTTTTAAAAGAAAAATTTTAAGATTCAAAATTCTAATCAATTCGAGTAGAGCATGAGCCAAATGAGCTCAATTACATTAAATCAAACTGAAAATGAATAAAGTATTCATGAATAATTTCGAACAAACATAAATTCAAATGAGCCGAGCTCACTCAAGAACCCAACTTACTCAAGCTTTGCCTGTTTACTCCGCTTTTAATGCCATTTGGATTTCTTCTTGTATTACTATGAAATCTTTGAAATAACAAAACTTGTATAACGAAAGATGTAAATATTAGGCCTTGAATGTACATGGATGTTGATCTTGATTTTGTTACAGTGACAAGCTTGACCTCTGCACACACACATTAGCTAGCTTTAGTTCTTTCCTTAGTTTAATCATTGTGGTACCACAGATGCCTGATAATCTTAACTTGGACTTCATTGATTAGGGCCACATCTTGGTCACGCATATTCCGTTCGCTAGACCTAATATATCCGCTAGAGTGTTAGACTGAAGTGAATTACTTTCTCATTGACTTATTCAATTCTAGTACACACAGTAGATTCCATTAATGCAAATCCCCATGCATCAACCTGGTAGATCCAAACACACAAGGTTTGCATACATGAGTTATCATTTTTTGGCCCCATATATTTCAGCACACACAAATTGAATATATTGGCTAATCTCTCTTGTTTGGATTATTTATCATGTGTCATACACACTTGGTAGATTTGAGTTTGCAACTCATTAACTTAAGTGTAGTTGCATGCCACACTTAAAGAGTCGTCACACCCCTGGTTGCATTTCAAGTGATCACGATGTGAATCTCACATTGCTTTGATTGAATCTTGACATGAAATGTCATGTTCTAAGACATTGCACAATATCCATCACTTGCCTTGTTAACCAAGCTAGGCTCAAGAACATCCTTCGTTCGCCTTTTCTCTTATATGGTAGTGAATTGTAAGTCCCTTCAGTTAGCTCTTCTCTTTGAGATTTTGGGTACTCTTAGATGACATCAACTCATAATTTTTAAAAAGGATCATCTAGTCTCCACATGACTAAACAAATCAGAGCCCAAAGACTTGGAATGATAAAATTATGGGATCTTGACTGAGTCCACTTATTGCTTAGATTTGTTATCCTTTTCCTTATTCATCTATTTCTTTTGCAACCCTTGGGTTGTAGAGTTTTCATTTTCTAGTAGCTTATGATAGTTGCAATTTTTTGTTGTTCAGGTAAGTCCCATCTCCTTTGGAGCCTTTCTTCTTTAGCTTCTATCTCAGAGTCTTCTTATTTCCAAAACTATATCATCTTACAAAATTTATTAGCTCCTTTCAGGTGTCTTTATATTTAAAATTTAAGATTCTCTAATTATATTTCAATGACTACATGCCCCTTGCCCTAAAGACATATTAGTAACCTGCACATATCTTGCCCACAGTTATACTTGATGCACCTTCAACCTAAGATCACTACTAACCAATATAATCGTATTCATCTATTCTCTAACCTTAATAGTCCTATTGACCTGACTCATTCTCATATGTTTGAGTGCTGTCATACCTCTCCTTTAACATTAGAATTGACCACTAAATCCCAACATATGATTATAAGCATTTGAACACAAGTGAAGCTCCTTAATTACGATATTATCAAATGTACCCAATGTGTAATTAATCTTAAAAGCTTGCTCTTTTGGGAGGCCTTGACCTTTAGAATTAAAATAAATTATGTTTTAAGCTACATTCCATTTAGAGGAAATCTTTGGAACACATTGCCTTCAATTGATCATGTGGGTCTATATATTGCATTGATTAGCTATGGTTAATCATCTATTGTAATTCCATAGAAATCTTATGAAACTTATATATTTTTGATGATTCAGCTAGGGAACATTTCTCTCTCCATCTCTAGATCTTTGCTTCACTTCACTTATGTTCTTTCAATGATACTTTGATTTGGCTAGAGACCAAGGCACCACGATCATACTTGCAGGTCAACAAGGTTATTTACCCCTTGTTCAACTAAACAATTAAGATCTTTGTCCCATAGGTCCGTGGTTCATAATATAACTATCCCCAGAAGCGGAGATTAGGATCATATACTAGCATGTCCCTTGTGTCATCAATTACAAATATCTCTTCTTGATAACGGTCCTGTCATCCCCCTTCAACTTGGTTGTAGATATTGGTATTGTCTTGAAGATCCAATCACTGATATGATAAGTTATCCTTATAAGTACTTACTTTTCTGGCATAAACTTTATCAGTTAGATTCCTAGTCATTACACATCACAGTTGAATTTGCGAAGGACTTGCAGAATTTTTTTTATTTTTTATTTTGAAAGAATTCTCTTTGTCTTATCATATCTCCTACTAACTTTATTATGGCCTAAAGATTTGTGCTTCCTTAGGGCTTCTTATTAGAGAAACTGTCATAGATATACTGATGCACCCTCTATCATATAATTTGATCATCTTAGTTTGATGGGATTGCTTTCAGGGGAAGGATCGACTCAAATGACATTCCACACTATATATTTTGTTGTGTCCTTGATATCTTACTTTTAGAGTAAAAATGCAAGATACCACATAATGTAAGCACAAGTGTAAGAAAACCGAAACAAAGAGAACAATGGATAGAACTCAAATCAGACTCTATTCAAATAGTAGTAATCATCTATAACATTCAAAATCCAACAAAGAAAACACGAAGAGACTTAAAGAAACAAAAAAAATAGAAACAATGCTATCCTCAGACAACCATCAGAGCGGGTTCCTCACATGCATCGAAATGTAGGTTAAATAATATAAGTGCATAGGGCTAGCAAACCGATAGTCCACCACTGCAAGATCGTCCAATTCTTCCAACAAATGCTTCCAAGTCAACCAACAAACACTACTAAAGCTCGAGAAGAAGGATACAGATGGAGTGGTACTTGCGGAGAGACGAAAGAGGTTTGAAGCCAAGACGAAGGGTGGAAAGAGCTCGCAAGATTTCCAGAGGAGGTGGAGAAGAAGAATGAAACAAGTTCGCAAGCTTTTCCAATAACCCGCAGGTCAATAGCAAATTTGCTCACAATAATCAACTCCTATTTATAGGCATGAAGGGGGAATACAAACAGTCCCAAAACATTAATTAAAAGCTGAAAATAGAAGGCCGAAAGACACCTAAAAACTGTAGTAGAAAATTGCACATAAATTAGCAAAAGACTCTTGGAATTCCCCCTCAAACTGCCACCGAATCAGTCCCCATAAAGCTGTCCAAATTTTGTCCAAAAACAGCCCCCAAAAACTCTTCAAATACTTAATTAAATGGGGGAAATGAAAGGCTAACAACCACCATACAGCAGTCCCCAAACTGCAAAAGCCACGAGAAAAGCCCCCCCCCCAGCAGCCACGGGAAAGCAGTCCAGCACTGGAACGAAGCAGGGAACCCAACAGCCAGTCACGGAACCAAGGAGCCAAAGGCACGGAATTCCTCCCAGCACAGGGAAATCAGTAGCCAGTCACGGAACCAAGGAGACAATGCACAGGAACCCAACAGCCATATTCGGAAATCCAAGGGACAAGCATGGGAGAAGAAAGGGGGGAAAGGAAGAGACAATTCCAAGTAATAATGACTAATAAATGAACTAAAAACAGCTCATAATGAGCTAAATTTTAGCTCAAAACATTAATGAGCTAGCAAGCTCAAGGGAAATCAAAACCAAAATTTTTTTTGGGTCTGATTTGACCCCCCTTTGTCTACATCAGACTCCCCTTCTTAAGAACTTATCTCTCGATGAGTTAACTTTTGATTTGACTACCAAGACTCAAATGACAACATGACTCAAAACAAAACTAACATGATACTAAGACTCACAAGACTCACAAGAGTTACTTGACTCTCAAGACTCACAAGACTCTCAAGACTCACAAGACTCTCAAGTCTCACAAGACTTACAAGACACACACAACAAGACTCACAAGAATCACAACAACTGTTATGATTCACTAAGATTTTTCTTAACAACCCGACTCATAAACCTAGGACTTCCTAACTTTCTCTGATACCAAATTAATGCAATCAAAAATTTGGGGAGGGGCCCAAATTTTTGATCACAAAAGCACAAACAACTTCCTATTTAAAAGAAGACACAAAATGCCTAAAAAAGAGATAACTTAGAAATTTTAGAACAAACTCTTACATTTCATATAAACGAACACTTTTATAAATAAAGACTTACAACTCTTAAAATTAAACGACTTACAAACAAAGACTCTAACAAGACACCCTAAACTTGCTTACTTTGAGAAGAGAGATACAGGTGAGGTGGTCACTTGCGGAGAGACGAAAGAGGTTAGAAGCCGAGAAGAAGGGTGGAAAGAGCTCGCAAGTTTTTCAGAGGAGGTGAGAAGAAGTGGACAAAGCTCGCAAGCTTTTTCAACAAAACCCGCAGGTTTACATTTTCAAAAATCATTCACATAACATATCTAAAACAACCACAAACAACTCTATATATAGGCAAGAGAGGGGAATACAAATAGCCACAAAACATTAATTTAAAAGCTAATTAAATAGGGAATATGAAAAGCCAACAGTCAATTCTAAGAAACAAAGCATCAAGCCACGGAAAAGCCCCCATACAGTCACCGGAAACAGCCCAGCCAGGAACCGAAGAGGCAGCCACAAGAAACAAGGAGCCAAGGCATGGAAATCCCAGAGCCAACCGTGAGAACCAAGGAGCCAAGGCATGGTAACCAAGTAACCAACCACGGGAATCAAAGGGACAATAAATGGGGGAATGTACCTCAATTTATGAGCTAAAAAGGCTCTCTACTAGACATTAATGAGCTGATATCTAGTAGAGGAAAGCATTTATGAGCTTGAAACATAACAAGAGGCTCATTAATGAGCTGATTCAAGTAGAACTTACAAAATTTTCAACTCAACTTTTTTTGATCCATTCCTTGCCTACATCAGACTTTGTTAACTCACTTGTGTTTAGAAGCAATTCAGGGGTGGAATATTTTGTAGACTTTTTGTTCTTTGTTGTTGGATCAAGAATGTTTCTTTGTGGAAAAAGAGTGAACTCCTTGTTATCTTTAATCAAAGTATATGTGTTCTTTTCCCTATTGTGGATGGTTTTATGATCATACTGCCATGGACGACCCAAAAGGATATGACAGACTTCAAGAGGTACAACATCACAGACTATTTGATTTTTATAAGTTCCTACAATAGTTAAGTTCACAGTGCATTGTTTGGTTATAGGAACCTCGCTCCCCTCTTTGAACCAAGATATTTTGTATGACTTAACAAGAGGTTTTGTTTTCAGTTTAAGCTTTTTTATCATATGTTGTGACACAATTTCCCGAACTTCCACTCTCAATCATTAAGGTACAAATCTTTCCTTCAACAGTGCAGGTAGTCCTAAAGATGTTTCTTCTAAGCCACTTATCTTCATTTTTAGTTTAAGCAGTTAAAACTTGTTGAATTACTAACAATGATTCTCTTTCATCACTTTTAAGTCAAATTTTTCCAACTCAGCTTCAGTTTCAGATTCTGTTTCGTTCCCTTCCTCTTCTTCTATTTCTTTTTCATCTTCTATGAAATTACTACATGGCAGATTATTTTTTCTGCAAGTAGCTGACAAATGACCATAAAGACCACATTTGTAATAAGGCCCAATCAGTTTAGATTGTTCAGTAGGTTTAGATCTTGCTACCCCTTTACCCTTTTCCTGATCTTGACTTCAACAGCTTTAACTTTCACACCCAAAGTTCCCGCAGAAGTTTGAGATTGAAGTTTAGTCCCACTAGTTTGTCGCCGTTTATACGTTTCAGTTATTTTGTTGCTTCCCCGCAAATGTTGTTTTTCAACTCTCAAGGCCATGCGATAAGCTTCATCTAATTTAATAACATGATGCAAGTTAAGTTGATCCTAAATTGTCCATTTTAACCCATTAAGATATCTTGTTATGGTTTTCTCCTCAGTCTCATCCAAATCATTTCTAGCTTGCAATTTATAAAAATTTTCAGTGTATTCTTCCAAAGTTTGATTACCTTGAAGCAAATTATTAAATTCTTGAAAGATGGTTCTTGAATGATCAGAAGGCAGAAATTTTTCTTTCATCTTTTTTTTTTTCATCCTATCAAAAGTTTGAATTTTTTCTTTGCCTCACCTTAATCTGTTGTTTTGTAAGTTTTTTCACCAAGTTAATGCATGCCTCGATAGCTTTAAACTTGCAAATTTGACTTTTCGATTATTCGAAATTTCTTTCCATTCGAAAAATTGATCCATTTCCTCTACCCATTCAAATGAATTGTTCAGGTTGTAATTTTTCTTCAAAATTATGAACATCGATTTTAATTCCGTAATCCCAATTTCTTTGTCGCTTATTTTGATTTCTAGGTTCTTCCTCATCACTTTCAAAAGTTTGAACACTAGGATTAACATAAGCTTGATTGACCTTTAGATTAGCAATTGCTTCAGCTACCGTGTTGATTTGTTGTTGCAAATTATTCAATTGTTGAATCATTTGTTGCCAATCCCCTTGATCATTAGCCATTTGTTAAACACAAAAGAGAAAGACTCCTATCAACAAAAAAAAAGCGAACTTGCTCTGATACCAAGTTGATGTAAGCACAAGTGTAAGAAAACTGAAACAAATAGAACAATGGATAGAACTCAAATCAGACTCTATTCAAATAGTAGCAATCATCTATAACATTCAAAATCCAACAAAGAAAACACGAAGAGACTTAAAGAAACAAAGAAAATAGAAACAACGCTATCCTCAGACAACCGTCAGAGCGGGTTCCTCACATGTATCGAAATATAGGTTAAATAAGATAAGTGCATAGGGCTAGCAAACCGATGGTTCACCACTGCAAGATCGTCCAATTCTTCCAACAAATGCTTCCAAGTCAACCAACAAACACTACTAAAGCTCGAGAAGAAGGATACAGATGGAGTGGTACTTGCGGAGAGACGAAAGAGGTTAGAAGACAAGACGAAGGGTGGAAAGAGCTCGCAAGATTTCCAGAGGAGGTGGAGAAGAAGAATGGAACAAGCTCGCAAGCTTTTCCAATAACCCGCAGGTCAATAACAAATTTGCTCACAATAATCAACTCCTATTTATAGGCATGAAGGGGAATACATACAGTCCCAAAACATTAATTAAAAGCTGAAAATAGAAGGCCAAAAGACACCTAAAAACTGCATTAGAAAACTGCACAGAAATTAGCAAAAGACTATTGGAATTCCCCCTCAAACAGCCACCAAATCAGTCCCCATAAAGCTGTCCAAATTCTGTCCAAAAACAGCCCCCAAAAACTCTTCAAATACTTAATTAAATGGGGGAAATGAAAGGCCAACAACCACCATACAGCAGTCCCCAAACTGCACAGGAAATGGAGCACCAAAAGCCACGGGAAAAGCCCCCCCAATAGCCACAGTAAAGCAGTCCAACACTAGAACCAAGCAGGGAACCCAACAGCCAGTCACAGAACCAAGGAGCCAAAGGCACGGAATTCCTCCCAGCACAGGGAAATCAGTAGCCAGTCACGGAACCAAGGAGACAATGCACAGGAACCTAACAGCCATATTCGAAAATCCAAGGGATAAGCATGGGAGAAGAAAGGGGGGAAAGGAAGAGACAATTCCAAGTAATAATGACTAATAAATGAACTAAAAACAGCTCATAATGAGCTAAATTTTAGCTCAAAACATTAATGAGCTAGCAAGCTCAAGGGAAGTCAAAACCAAATTTTTTTTTGGGTTTGATTTGACCCCCCTTTGCCTACATCAAACTCCCCTTCTTAAGAACTTATCTCTCGATGAGTTAACTTTTGATTTGACTACCAAGACTCAAATAACAACATGACTCAAAACAAAACTAACATGATACTAAGACTCACAAGACTCACAAGAGTTACTTGACTTTCAAGACTCACAAGACTCTCAAGACTCACAAGACTTTCAAGTCTCACAAGACTTACAAGACTCACACAACAAGACTCACAAGAATCACAACAACTGTTATGATTCACTAAGATTTTTCTTAACAACCCGACTCATAAACCTAGGACTTCTTAACTTTCTCTGATACCAAATTAATGCAATCAAAAATTTGGGGAGGGGCCCAAATTTTTGATCACAAAAGCACAAACAACTTCCTATGATAATTTTTTTTAATGATGATTTTTTTTTCATAAATAGATAATGTTTGCGATGAATGAATTTTCTCCATATCTTTATCTTGATGATTATGATAATCAATAATGAAGATGGTATGCTGCATCAATCCAAAATAGGAAACTTCTCATGAGTCATTTGCCAAAATTTTCATAAATTACCACTCCTGTTCTGACATGGAATTCAAAGTTTATATCAAATCCTTTTAGGCTACCCAGTTACTTCTTTGGTGAGGTTTGGGTTACAAAATCTCAAATTAAATATCTTTTCCAATTTTGCTCATGAGCTTGGTTTGGGTCTGCAAAACTCAACAAGATATCACTTATGCTTTCAACCCAAGTTTCATCTCTGATTGGTTTTGAGTCATTAATACCCAAGCCTAAATTTTAATACATATGTCTAGTTTAGCCCTATTACGAGTTGGGTATGTGTCAACAAAACATAAATGCAAGTTTACATATATTACCCGATTTTGTCCTCTGACTATTTGTAAGACACTGCATCATGATTATTTTAGTATTTTAAGATTATCTTAAGGGTTTTATTTTAATTTTAAGTATTATGTTTACACTAAGAGGCTATTTGGTTAGCTGAAAAAGAATGTAGTGTATTTGAAATACTTTGGAATTGTTTTGATGAGTGTAAAATAAATGCAGGTTTTTACTTTTTTTTTTGCTTAAAGTAAATTGCATACAATGTAAAGTTCAAAATGGTGGTGATTGGCGGTGGCCAACGGTGGCCGGCGGTGGCCAGAGGTTTGTTTAAAAGTATTTTGAGTGTTGAGTAAAAGAAATGCATAAATTTTGAAAATTTTGGGAGGTTTATTGGATGTAAAAAATAAAAAAAAATTGTTGATGTATTTGAAATTCATTCTTTAGTTTATTTTGTATTCCAAAATGGTTCAAGTTGGACACTTTGCAAAAGCATTGAGTCACCGTCCCCACTTGTCACAATCGCCGACCACTATCAACCATCATTTGCCGCTGTTGGCCCCCATCAATGGCCGTCGTCACCACTTGGTACTGCTACATGCCTGGCTCTTGCTGCTACTTCCATGCTTTGTATTTCTAAAATTCATGTATTTGAAATGCATTATAATCCAAAAAAATCATTGCATTTGATTCATATCCAACCAAACAACTTTTGCATTTCTAAAATACATTTTTTTATATTGTAATTAGATTTTCACAATTTTCAAATTATTTCAACCAAACCGCCCTAAAATAATTGTAGTATTACGCCGTTGTTCATGTTATGACAAGTTTGTGGATTATTTGTATTTGTGTTCCAATAGACGGACTCTTTAGTTGATGGGTGATTATCTAGATATTTGCTCACATAATCAATAACTTCATTGAGATTTGCTGGTAGGAAGTCCGAATGCCTGCAGCTGGGCCAAAAGGAGGACAAAAGAACCCCAGTGAACTGAAAGATGATACATGTTCTTCGAGGGAGGAAAAACAGGTAATGGTAATCAGTTTATCTTGTCTTTGAATTCATTATCTACTGGGCTAATAGGAATGACATGCAATGAGATGGATACCTATTTTTTTTTCCCTAAGTTATGATATAAATTTTTAAACAAGAACTGCTGTTGTTAATTTGTTATGTGCAATGCATATGCTAGCCTCTATTGACATCTACTTTTTTATTAGTGGTGTTTTAAAATAATGTTATATATGAGAAATATAATCGTTTAACTTTTTTTGTTCATGAAATGCTAAATATAGCTCATTAAGATTTTCAATGCTGAAATGAACAGAACCGTTTTTCTTAATTGCTCAAAATGTTATATACAGAATTTGCTGAAGCTATTAGTAGTTTGGATGCAGGATAAAGTAGCAGCATGCCTATAGGTTGTGAAACTGTTTAAATCGTATCAAAACTGTCGTGCTAAAGATTTTTTCTATTAATGGATTGGCACTGGTAGATTTTCTTTGGGTGGTGAAGTATGTCTTGATGACCTTAATTAAAAGTCTTTCATCTAATATTCAGGCCTTTTCTGTTCAACTCAATTTTTTTTCTTTATTTTCGTATGTGAGCTGACACTCAGCAGGAAATAAGCAGTTCATATATATTTTTCTCAATGCAGAGCTTGCAAATATGATGGTTGCTTTATAATTCGTTGTTGAAAAAATTAATTTTGATCGTTATGTATTGTAATATCAATGCTCTTGATGAGATTTAACATAGATGTAGATCATAGAGTAATTAGAAATCTTTATTACAGATATTTTTGTAATTGGAGTGTATTGTTACAGCCAAGGAATGCTTTTATTGACACCAAAATATAAATACTTGTTCGGTGCAAGGCATGCATGTACTAGAAGAGTGGTGGCTGTTTTGTGTCATGAGATGCACCTGCACACAACGAGCCGAGGAAAATTAAGAGTCTCCCAAAGGGGGAGCGCCTCTAAGAAGCCTATATTGATCTGGGAGATATTTTGAAGAAATGTTCAGATAACATCATTTGAAAAGGAAGATTAACTAGGTGAAGACAATTCATTAATTGGGTGTCATAAGAGGGAGATCAATGAGCTAAAGCTAAACGATAGGATTGAAATCTTCATTTCAATAGGGTATTGATGAGTTTTGAATTTTAAACTTGTTTTTAGATAAGTTTGCTTTTTGAATTTTAAATTCTAGATTGGTTTCCTTCTGTTGTGGATTAATTTTTTATGATAATAATTCTCCTAAATCCAGGAGTTAGTTTTTTTTTTTTTAAAAGAGCAATAAATGCATTAATAGCTAAGAAAGCAAACAGAAAAGTAATTATAGGGTCGATTCCTCCTTCAAAATATCAACAAATGAAGGAGGAATCTTATTCAAGCAGAGTTCTTCCCAAATAAAATTGTTGGCTGAGGCATACTTAGCACACCAATCAGTCAACTTGTTTATACTTCTCTCAACACAAGAAAAAATAAGCAAATTAAATTCAGAAAGGAAACCATACTCTTCTTCTCCTTTAAAGCCATTAACTCTTGCCTTTTGAAGTCTTTTAATAACATTTGCATTATTCCCTTCAATGATAGCTCCTTTGTATTTGAACATCCAATCTTTGATAATATCCTTCAAAGATTTGATAGCTTGAAGCTCCAAATGAAATACATCCCAATGAGTATATTTTATTCCAAAAGCCATCAAAAACCTTCCCTTACTATCACGTATAACACCAGCTTTATAAGATTCTTCTAGAGAAGCATCTACATTGATTTTCAACCAATCGGGTGGAGGGGGATGCCAAATTTTTGACAGCCTAGGAGGCTGGTTAACATCCCATGATTCCGAATTGGTTTTAATAATCAATTTAGAAATAGAAGAATAACTAACAGCATTGACAGCCACTGAAATTGATCCTTCTACCACTTTATCATGAATCCATTTGTTTCTAGCCTTCCAAGAAAAAAACAAGACATTAAGGAATAAATTGATAATCATACCATTATGATTTGCTGAAATTTCCATCCAATTCCAGCATTCCTGAATGTTTTCAAAGAAAGGAATATGAAATCCCCATTTGCTTAATTGAGATAACGCCTCCTTGATTTTTGAACATTTGTATATAATGTGCTCCGTATCTTCAATGCCATCCAAGCACTTAGGACATATCTCATTCTCTTGAATTCTTCGTCGAGCCAGATAATGAAATGTTGGTATAGCTTCCTTGAATAATCTCCTACAAAAAATTTCAACTCTTGGGCTGATTTTGGCTTTCTTCATCCAAATAGAGTACTTAAACTCTGTCAGATTTAGAGATTTGGCTTCAGCTATCATTCTAGGAATTGTTCTCCCTGATTCCTTGAGGATCAGCTCCTGCTTGTCTTCACTTTGATCACTGCGTATACTTATTTGTAGAATGAGTTCCACCATTTTATTTCCAAATACTTTTCTTAATTCAACCACATTCCATTCATCACCTTCTATGAATTTATCCAGAAAAATAGTTTCTTCATCCTGAGGGACAACAAAGGAAGGCCATTCATTTATTTTTCTATCAAGCAGCAACTTGTCTTCAAAAACTTTGATCTTGGATCCATTCCCCACACTCCATTTCAGAAAAGGTTGCAGAACTTTTTCTCTATCAGTCAAGATTTTCCAAGAGGAAGAAACATTCCTCTTATAATTGCATTCATCAACTCTGGATCCATATTTAGGATCTAATAGATTGAACAAAAAGGAATTTTTATTCAAAAATCTCCAAGACAGTCTTGCTCTCAGATCAGCAACTTTAGAAGTAGGAGAGCACAATCCCCTTCCACCTTTGTCCACCGGTTTGCATAGATCCTCCTACTTTACATAATGAATGCCAAATTCACCATTGGGCTTATTCCAAATAAAATTTCTACAAAGCTTGTTGATTTCTTCAAGAATTCTCATGGGGACCAATGAATGAGTACCATAGAATACAAGAATTGCCAAAGTAACCGTCTTCACAAGTGTTATCTTCCCAGCCAACCCAGCCAAGGAGAGCAGCTTACTTCCCCAAGTATCAATCTTCTTTAAGGATTTTTCAATGATGAATTGAAAATCATTAGCCTTTAGTCTTCTCAATGCCATTTTAATCCCAAGGTAAGTAATTTCTTTTACTTCCTTGATTCCCAAAGCTTTTGTTATAGCCTTCCTCCTCCTCCTATCAACCATTTTACCAAATAAGATACCAGATTTCCCCATGTTAATGTTTTGTCCTGTCCAATTACTGAAATAGGATAGAATTCCTTTCACCTTCAAAGCAATCTTTTTACTTGCTTCCGAATATATCATTACATCATCAGCATAAAGCAAGTGTGAAATTCGAGGACCATTAGTAGATATGTTCATCCCAATGGTAGTCAAAGATAGTGCATTTGAAAGGAGTTGTGAGCACAATATAAAAAGAAATGGGAACAAAGGGCAGCCTTGTCGGAAGCCGCTCTTTGCAGAAATCCAGTCCAAATTGCTCCCATTGATTATAATAGAGAACCTTGGCTTTAACACACATTCCAAAATAACTTTGGAAAATAAAGGAGGGGAATTCATAGTATTTCAAGACTCCTTCAAGAGTATCCCAACTCATTGAGTCATATGCTTGTTCCATGTCAATCTTGTAAGCTACAAGCCCTTTGGAAGATTTTGAAAACTTGAATTTGTGAAAAACCTCTTGAGCAATTAAGATATGATCTGAAATAGATCTCCCTTGAATGAAAGCTGCTTGCTCTTTTGAAATGACTTTGGGAATAATGAAAGATAGCCTATTAAGAATGACTTTAGCTGCCACTTTGTAGACTGAATTGCAAAGATTAATAGGCCTATAGTTTGAGGGGCTCATAGGATTAGAAACCTTTGGTATTAACACAATCAAAGTATTTTTCCAAGTCTTCTCCATATCTCCATGATGAAGAAAATATAAGATAGTATTCAAGAAATCCTTTTTTATGATTTCCCAATCAGTTTTCAAAAAGGAATAAGTGATCCCATCACAACCTGGTGCAATATTGCTGCCTAAATCTTTCACAACAGACTCTACTTCCTCCTCCATGAAGCCTCTGGACAACCAAGTTCTATCATCACCAGTCGCTGTAGAATTCGGAACAGGCCATCCCTCTAAAGAGCTCTCCCTTTGCCTCCATTTTTGTTCAAAAAATCTGAGCAATACACCTTCAATTTGATCTTGTCTCTCCACTACATTACCATCCTCATCTTTGATCTTCACAATGTTATTCAACCTCCTTTTTGCACTAGCATAAGTTTGAAAAAATATGGAATTGCTGTCTCCTTCATTCATTCATTTGGTTTTGGCTCTTTGCTTCCACCAAGTGTTTAATGTAGCCATAATAGAATTCAGCTCCAATACTTTAGCTTTTAATCTCCAGCATTCTTCATCAGACAAATGACCCATTTCTGCTTCTAAATTTTGAATTTCCAGAATTTCCTTCATTAACTTATCCTTAGATAAGTTCAAGTTCACCTTCTTTGCCTTGCACCAGAAAAATAAAGATCTGAGAGTTCTTTTAAATTTTGAATTCAAAATATGAGCATGACTCCCTTGATAATTAATGGACCAAGCTTTCTTGACCACCTTTAGGGCAGCCGGGTATGAAATCCATACATCCTCAAACTTAATGGATTTAACAGATTGGAATTTTGAATTGATAATGTTGAGGACTAAAGGGCAGTGATCGGAAGCTATTCTAGCTAAGTGATTAACAATTAAAGGAGAAGATAAATTTAAAGCATAAGTGTTAAAAGAAACACCTGTCAAGCCTTTCTAGAATCCGAGCTCCTCCAATTTTGTTGTTGCACCAAGTGAACCGGGGTCCAATGAAGTTAACCTCATGATAGTCATTGTTAGCAAAAAAAGATTCCATTTCTTTAGAGCCTTGAGAATAAGAAAACCTTTTACCACCTTTTTTGTCTTCTCTTGAGGTGAGGCAATTGAAGTCTCCAGCTATCACCATTGGATACTCCACGGATGAATTTAAACCAAGCTTCTCCCAAAGTTCTCTTCTTATACAGCAATCTTTATTTGCATAAACTGCTGCCACCCTCCACTTGCTGTCATTCTTGATCACAAGGTCTCCAATGATGCATTGATTAGAAGAGTCTACCATAGTAAAGTCAGCTACATTTGCATTCCATAAAACAATCATGCCACCAGATAATCCATTAGAGGATACCACATCATAGCTCCAACCATCTCCAATAAGATTGTAAACTTCTTTCCTTTCTATAGAAGTCAATTTAGTTTCCAACAATCCCACAAAAATTACATTATGCAATCTCACAAACTCTTTTAGGAATAGAGAAGCACTCTTCTTTTTTGCTCCTCTACAATTCCAAAAAGCAAACGAATACATTGAATTAGTGGTGGGGGATAGGCTCCCCACGTTGCCTTTAGTTTCCATTCCCAACCTCCTGCTCCTTAAATTCGAACTGATTGGACCCAAGTCCTTCAATTGTTTGGATTTCTTCTTTTTTACAATAATACATACATCTTCATTAGATTTAACTAAAGGATTTGAAATGCAACTGGGATCAGAAATAATCTTATCTGGAGGTTCTTTCTGTACTTGATCTTCAACCATGACTTCTGGAATAATCTCTCCCTCTTTTGTTTGATTACTCAATAAGCTGAATCTGTTATTACAAGATTGATTCAACAAGATTAAATTACCTGGACTCAGGTTTTTAGAAGCAGATTCTTTCTTAGTTTGTTCTTCAACTATTTCTTCTAGCTCATTGTTATAAGCATTAGGATCTTCAACAGCATCTGGAATAACTTCCACATTCTCCTCATCTGTTATATTAACAACATTTTCAGAAACATTATTGAGCACCTTTTTCTTCCACAAGCTTTTATTAACTTTTTGTTGAGGGCGGTTGATAAGTTGATTCTGACTTTGATAGTTGGATTTTTTCCTTCCTCTATTAACAATAAGCCAAGGACCATAACCTGTATCTTCTCTAGCTTTAACTGCTGCACTAATTTCTGAAACAGAATCTTTCCCTTCTATGAATTTCTCTCCCAAGACTTCCTTACAGACTTCAATATTGTGTCCAATTAGACCACATTTGAAGCAGAAATTAGGCACTCGTTCATATTCAATCCTTTGATAGAATCTTCCAGCTTTTCCTTCAACCCAAACACCAAGAGGAAGCTTGTTGTCCAGTTGAATCCGGACACATACTCTTCTGAATTCTCTCCTTCCCCATTGGAACATATTTCCGTCAATCAAATATGGCTTTCCAACCATTGAAGCGATTCTACACAGATTGATGTTATCCCAACAATGAAGAGGGAGATTTGGCAATCTTACCCAGATTGGTGCCGTCAATCCTTTCAAAGAATTTGTAGAAAATTCTGGGACCATTTGTCCATTCCAATGATTTTTCCATTGACAAACCATGGACCATTTGTTATCACTGCCTCCATGTGTTCTGGTTCATAAAATGAACATAACACCCATCCCATGCCTAGCATTGTCAAGTGGAATTTTCCAAAATGCATCCATTGCCTTCTCAGCTCAGAGCTAATAGTTCTCAATGGAGGGTCGCCTCCAAACACTTTTATAACAATTGAGTTGCAGAGTCTATCTGCATTTTCCTTTTCATTATCCTCAAGTAGTTTTACTGTCAATCCATCTTCAGCAAGAAAGTCGCCTAGTTGAAGATCCGAAACTTTAATATTCTCCTTTTTACTCCAAGTATTTTTTTCTCACCTTCAAGTTCACCAATTAAACTTGGAATAGCAACTCCACCAATTCCTTGATCAGCTGATTCTACTTCTCTGACATTGAATAAATCAGAGAATAACATTTTCTCTGTTACACCATTCACGTGTGGAGAATCTGATTCCTTTTTCCTTTTGCTTGCTTCAGAATTAGCCATATTAGGAGTTACAGACCAATTGCGATCTAGCTTTTCCACTTCTTTGCTGTTTATAATTCCACTGGAAGAGGGGCTATTCCTCTTCAAAGCTAGAGAGGACGACGACGCATCTGAACCATCAGAAGGTTTCATAGCAACCCTTCTTTTAAGAAATCTTCCCACATCTTCTTCAATCAATTTGCCTTTACCTTTACCAATGACCTCCGGTTCAATCCTTGCTGCTACTCCACCTTCTTTGATAACAATTCCTTTGTTATTCATGGTTTTATTAATCAGACCAAAACCATTTTTTCCATCACCGAATGCCGGAGGGGATAGCAATTGACGTGATGAACCATTCAATACCTTCGTCACTGAACGACGATCTTCCAAAGTTCCGCCGGCCGGAAGACGACGGCGAATGTCCGCCGCCATCGAACGCCAAAAATCCCGTGAAAAGAAATTTTTGAATTCCCGTGAAAAGACCAAGCCGTTTTCTCAGAGTTTCTCTCACTAATCCAGGAGTTAGTTTAAGAGAAGATAAAATCAAATGCACATTAAATGCTATTATATAGCCTATTTGTTCTTGCCATTAAAAGAAATTTAAAACTCTCGTATACCTTTCTTTTGTCTATTGCCTCAACTCGGTACCAAAGTAGTTGCGACACTATTGTAATCCATATAGTCTAGTAGTAATAGCTATAGATGTGCACGACATTGTAGCAAATTTATTGTAGTAGCGAAAAAAATCTTGCTCGTTCCAAAAGTTTCAGCCCGTAGATAAATTTGATGATAGCATTGAAGATCGAAAATGAGATAGGAGAATATACTTTGGACCATGAAGAGATAATTCAAGCACTAGATGAGTATTTTTTTTCATTTTTCATCAAGAACAAATTATTGATGTGAGATTGCAATGATGTTTTTCTTCAAATTTATGGTTGCAAGGAAAGCACTGCCTTTACCTACTTCACCACCTATTTAGATGGCAAGAGAAACATCCAACTACAGATATGGCGCACAAAAGGAGGTCTGTCAATGGGAGTAAGGTCAATTCTAAGCTAGGTACCATATGATGGGGCAATTGAAGCAAAGGTGATAATCAACTGTTTGAATATCATAAGGTTTATTTCAATATATATGATAATTCAGATAGAAAGAAGGTCACCTTTACTTGCTTAGGGTTGTTGTCACTTGCTTTAGTATGGTGGAGTCCATAAGCCAGGAGCATTATTTAAAATTGCACAATATGAGGCCCGCCTGAGCACAATTCCAATGAAAAATGCCTCAAGGCTTACGCTTGAGCTTTTTAATGAGGCTTGCACCTCAACTTGGCTAAGACTTTCCTTGAGATGCGTCTCGCCTCATTGGTGTGAAGTTGATGCCTCACATTATTTATATATTTTTTTTATTAAAATATACCTAAATCCTAAACTAAAACCTCAAATAAATCACGCCTTTATGCACCCCCAAGCAGCAACAACTTCCTCTCAACTACTTTGACCTCTAGTCCGACGCCTTTGCCGCAACCATGGCGGTTGTAGCTGTCGCTAGGGGTCATTTGAAAGCCGCACATTGCCACCACCTCCTCTAATTTTTTTTGAGAATTAATCTCATTTTTATGTTGAAAAATATTTATTAAGAGGAAGATGATTGAAATAAATGAAGAAGCAGATTGGGAGGTATTTGGATTCCACAAGATGAAGTAGGGGGAGACCAATTTGTTATGACGACTACTCAAATAAAGACAACCTTATTGAAGATAGTGCATATGATTTCTGAGTTGTTGCCAACTATTTTAACTTTCTTTAGTAATTAAATGCGGATGAGCAGGGAACTGAGAAGGATTTGGAGTTGAATTTGATATTATATAATACTTTTATGCAATTCCTATATTTAATATTATTTTGTTCTTTTAATATTTGGATTTTAACTCTAGTTTATGCAATTTATCTCTTGCCACTTTACTTCTTGTGCAATATTTTGTTTTATATGTATAATAATTTGTTACTTCATTTTTCAATAGAAAATGAATGTCATCCTTGAACATATTATTTGAGTATTATAGAAAAAATCACTTTTAATATTTATTTTCAATTTACGCAATTATTTTTGAGGCTTATGCATCGCCTCACGAGCAAAAAACGTCTCAATACCCAAGTACACAATTTTAAACCTTGGCCAAGAACTATGATCTGTTAACTTTATCATAGTCAGTGTTCAAGAGATTTCTTGGGCAATGACTCTATTTAGATTCGGTGCTAGATCTTGAAACAATA
Source organism: Dendrobium huoshanense (assembly GCA_016618105.1). Taxonomy (NCBI): domain Eukaryota; kingdom Viridiplantae; phylum Streptophyta; class Magnoliopsida; order Asparagales; family Orchidaceae; genus Dendrobium; species Dendrobium huoshanense. The sequence continues at coordinate 22,517,716 of CM028351.1, read as the reverse complement.
GATTATTTTTTGCTGCACCATTTATGAGATTTCTCTCAAAAATGTACAAGAACCAGTTGTGAATCTTCTCTCAATTGGTGATCCTGCATAGTCTGCATCAATATATCCTTCAATTTGTAAAGTATTATATCTTTTATGTACAATTTCATTGTTTGGACTTGATTTTATGATATTTAAAGATTCTATAAGCATCTTGGAGGTGAGTCTCTTTAGGTTGGTGCACGAATTGATTGATGATACTTATTGCAAATGTGATATATGGACCTGTGTGAAATAGATTATCAGTTTTTCAACTAATGTTCGATATTACCCCATGTCTATTTCTTTTCCTTTATTTGTCTCGAATTATGACCTGATTTAGTTGGGGTTTCTCAAGATTTGCAATCCGTCATTTTTGTTTCTTTTAGTTGATTTATGATACATTTTTGTTGAGATAGAAATATTCTTTACTCTGATTGAGCAAATTTTATTTCCAATAAATATTTGAGCTTGCCTAACTCTTAAATCTCAAAATTTTCAATAGTATTTTTCTTGAAGGACTTGTCATCTCTATTGTCACCACCTGTAACAATTGCATATCAACATATATATTAAGAATTGAGATTTTATCATTAATGAAGTATTTTATGAAGGGGTATAATACATTTGGCTTTATTTGTATCCAAGTTTTTTTTTTAATGATTTTTATGAATATATTAAGCCATATAAAGCATTTTTTAATTTGCATTTTTTGGTTTTTTGTGAAAGAACTATCAAATCCAAATGGTGGATCCATATAAAATTCTTGTACAATGTCCTCATGTAAAGCATTTTTTATATTATACTACTACATGGACCATCTATTAGCTATAAAATCAATTAACATGTGTATTGTATTTTTTTTGAAAGTTTCTTAGTAGTTGGTTTCCTATGATTGAGTATATTCTATGATGCACCGACACTTCTCCTCGTAGAGACTTGTAGTATCTGACTCATATCTGACATAACACTGGTTTGACACTCCTTTGACATGTGTCGGACACATCGAAAATGTGTCCAATTAAAAAAATATTAAATATAAATCGGATATGCTTATATTAAATATTTTATGAATTTTTTTTAAAATATAAATTCTTGTATTTAAACTTTTTTACTTATTTAAAATATAAAAACTAAATTTTTTATTTCCTATCCACAACACTTAATCAATCGCCCGCACTTCATATCACATTCATCGAATATTCTCATTTTAATTTCTCTTTGGCGAGTTACAACTTTGATTTCACAACAATGCTCGAAGTCATCTCAACATCGACATCAGAAATCGTTACAACATCAGCATTTCATGATTTCCATATCAAAGCTGACGCCGTTTTTACATTAATGCTCGATGCTATCAATTTCTACACCATAACTTGACATCTCATCTTTGTCCAATGCCTTCTCAATATTGATGACCAATGCCCTCTCAACAACTACGATTGACGCCCTCTTCACATTGATGCCCCATATTTACTGCATAACATCAATGCTCGACTCTCGATAGCATTGTCATCTTTCTCGATGACTGATAAACGACATCAATGCCCGACTCTCGACATCCTAATATTAATCATATAAACACAAATTCTAATTAAATGACTTATTATTTATAATTATTTTTAAAATTAGACTTATTCAATTTTTATACACTAATTTTAAAATATAAAAACTATAATACTATGTCAAATCCGTGTTCGTGTCCTATATTTTTAATAATTGACGTGTTCCATGTCCGTGTCGTATCCATGTCGCCGTGTTCGTGTCTGTGTATCATAGAGTATATTCTTTGGCTATCAAGCTCCTTATTCCATTCCAGGCTTTCATGTGCTCTATATTAAACAGAAAATTTCATTTACATCTTACAATTTTTTTCCCTTGTTCAACAATTTCTTAAGTGTGATTTTTTTTTTGAGTTTTCATTTCCTCTCTCATGTTATCATTCCATTCTTTTTTTTAATTTCCTCAAAAATAATTTGTGTTATTGTAATGGAATTGGAGATTATGTTTGTAAGGAAGGCTTTATATATAGGTAAAAAAGTTGAAAAGATGTGCATTGGGAGATGGAATATAGAAGATAATGTTTAATGATGGGTTGATCATTGTAACATGTTAATGGTTGAGTCTTGAGCTTACTAGAGATTTTGGCTAGGCTTTTGGGCAATCAAGTCCAAACAACGTTAATGGTTATGAGTCTTGAGCTTACTAGAGATTTTTGCTTGGCTTACAATGATTATTGTAACATGTTATTGGTTATGAGTCTTTAGCCTACTTTAAAGAATGATTATTAAAATATAAACTATCAATGAATTGAAACATTTCTAAAAATAAGTGCAACCTAACCTGAAATAGCATGACATACTTGTTTGTTATGATTGGGAATTAGGCCATATGATTCACTTCTTGAGAGTCAACTGTCAATTTGCGGTCTATATTTCATTGCAATATTCCAGCATCTTGGCTCATGTAGAACTGTCAAGCACAAAATAACAAGTTATTGGTTATGACTATCAGAACACAAATCCCCAACATAAAAAAAAATTAAAAAAGAAGAAAATTAGAAGAAATGTAATATAGACGAGAGAAGTATGCAATACAAACACAATCGTCTTGAAGAAAACTCATGCAAACATCCTTTGAAGAACTATGTAGAATTCAACCGAATGATGCAATGCAATTGTATGGTTAATCTTAGTGAATTCCATACATATATAAAAAAAATCATCATTGTACATGGAAATAACAATCCTGAAATAAGGGCACAAATACTTACCTCAGCATTCGATGAAGAAAAGCTTCAACATAAGCGTTGAAAATGAGACATCTAAAAAAAAGATGAAGCAATCAAATTGGAAAAGATAATGTCTTTCCAGGATGTGATATGGAAGCATCTTGCAATCGCAATAAAGCTACTTTCCTTCTATCTAACTTTGTTGCAGAGGGAATTTCTTCTACAAACTCTAATGACCTTGATTCAAAGCCGAATCTTTTCTGTCCTGAGGAGCACAAAGCTATGCACATGAGTGACAAGTGACAAGTGATATAAAAATAATTTCATAAATAATTTATTTTTCTTTTGGTTTTTTTGTCTATATGAGCCTCATTTGAATTGACAAGGAGTTAGGGTTTTGAACTTTTAGAATCATTCTATGCTAGGTGATGTTGGCGAGGACATAATAATTGCCCTATTTATAAAGTATAAATAATAGAAGTTGTGAATTTGTTTTATCTAGACAAATTAAAAATATAATTGCCCTATTTATGATTAACTTCTTGATTACAACCCTCAACAATCCGCCCTTTGCATGCCTGGCTTAGTGGAAGTTAATGCTATGCTACAGTACCAATTAATTAATTACATTTAAATTTGCCTAAGGTAAGCTAAATGTTATTAAATGAAATATCTGTATATATTATTAGGCTTGAAATTTAGGTACACTTCTATATATCAAACTATTCAAAATTAAAAATATAATTTAATGAAAATATATTTGATGTTTTATGGAGATATGATAAAATGGGGTAAATTTTGAGGTAAAATTATGCTTACATTTTTGAAAATTTTCGGTATTATTAATTACCCTTATTGAAAATTTGTTCTGGAAATTTATTATGTTAGCTGACCATCAAACAAATGAGGAATACATTTAAATTTGCCTAAGGTAAGCTAAATGTTATTAAATGAAATATCTGTATATATTATTAGGCTTGAAATTTAAGTACACTTCTATATATCAAAATATTCAAAATTAAAAATATAGTTTAACAAAAATATATTTGATGTTTTATGGAGATATGATAAAATGGGGTAAATTTTGAGGTAAAATTATGCTTACATTTTTGAAAATTTTCGGTATTATAAATTACCCTTATTGAAAATTTGTTATGGAAATTTATTATGTTAGCTGACCATCAAACAAATGAGGAAATTTTAGTTAAAGTACTTCTTTCGCCTAGGTTGCCTCTTTTTCTGTTATGTATTTCCATTTTTCTTTGATATAAGGGATTTGACAATTTTTGAGCTATTTTTGATCAAAATATAATATTCTCTCTTGTTCTTTAGTGTAAGTTAGATTCTTCTGTATGTCATTCATCATGTGAAATTGTCTGGTGGATATTTATTACCTATTTTCTTAACAGTGACGCATAAAAATATTTTGAATATATGACATGTCAGTTAGAAGAGCAAGCCTGTAAACATCCTTACCAATCTTCTCATTAACTTCAAAAGTTCCTGTATACCTAGGACTCAACTAGGGGTGTAAAAAAAAGTTGGCGGGTCAGGTTGTGGTCTAACTTGAGTTAACCAGGGTCCTAACTGGTTGAACCTAACCCGATCCGACCCATGCGGGTTACTGAGTTGACCCGACCCGGGTTGGTTAAGTTCACGTGCATTTGCTCGTGTGTGCTACAGGAGCTTGCTGCGGTCTCAGGCATCGATCACATCTTTGTTTCTTCCCACGACTATGGAGCTTGCTTCCACGCCATGGTAATCCCCTTTCATCATAAAAATTTGCAATTTTCTTCCTATTTTTCTTATATAACTGTATATTTTCTTCCTATTTGTATCTGGCATCCTTTCTTTCTCTCGTTGAAAGTGCGTTACAAATTAGTCTATCCATCAAGTTGAAAGTTTATATTTTTCCAAGGATTGTATATCGATACCTATCTATCTTTGATGCACCTAGAAATTACTAATGAGCTTGCGATGTTCTTTTGTGAGCAACAAGAGGACATGGCCATCACTGATGGGATACTAGAGTTTCTGAAAAACTCCATTCCTCTTCAGACCTTCGGCATGAAATCGCCTCACCTATGCCAGGAGCCAGAAAATGTTGTTATTACGCCGTACATCTCATTGGTAACTAATCAGTGGCAGGCGCCTGAGACTGCAAAGTAGGACATCTTCGTCTTCTTTTATGGAAAGATTGAGGTCCATTCAAAGAACATCAGCGGCCGTTTCTATAGCAGGTAACCGGGTAATGCGACGACGCCGACGAGATGAGGTCACACACTCATGGGCGATGTTCCTGGGTCAACTCAAGCTGGTTTCGGGTTTCCAAGTCAGCCCGAACCCGACCCGATTTTACAAACGGGTCGGAATCATGAACCTGAACCCGACCCATATGGCAAACGGGTTGACCTGAACATGAAATTTTTTAGGTCGGGTTTGGGTCAAGTTTTAGGTTGGGTCAGATTTTGACACCCCTATACTCAACTAGCCCCTTTGACCAAACTTGTTCATACCTTTCACTGATTTAACCTTCAGAAATACAAAATCACTAACTTGAAAGGCTACTGCTCTGTGCTTGAGGTCATAATATTTTTGTTTGCTATCGTGAGCAGCTTTCAACTTATGTCTGATTAATTTGATTTTCTCTGTTGCTTTATCAACTAGTTTCAAGCCCATTAATTAGCTTTCTCTTACTTCAAGCCAAGTTAATGAAGTTCCGCACTTTCTACCATAAAGTATTTCATATGGTGTCATTTTTATACTTTATTGATAACTATTGTTAAGACTAAAAAGATGCCAGATGAGTGGAGATTGAGTGGATTGATTCCTATTTTTAAGAAAGATGATGCACAAGATTGTGCGAATTATAGAGGAATTAAGTTAATATGTCATACTTTAAAACTTTGGGAGAGTTATGGAGCATATTTTACGATGTGATAGTAATGTTTCTCAGAACCAATTTGGATTCTTGCTGGGTAGGTTTGCTATGGAAGCTATTCTTCTATTGAGAGGGTTGATGGAGAAATTTAGAGAGAACATGGAGGATCTTTATATGATATTTATTGATTTAGAGAAAACATATGATAAAGTGTCATGAAAAGTGCTATGGAGATTGGAGAGTTCTAGAAAGTAATAATGCTTATATTCAAGTCATTAGGGATATGTATGCAGGAGCTGTTACTTGTGTTCAAATACAAGGTGGGTTGATCAAGTATTTTCCTATTTCAGTTGGATTACATCAAAGATCAACCTTAAGTCCTTATCTTTATTCTTTATTCATGGATGTTCTTACTAGACATTTGCAAGAGTATGTACCCTGATGTATGCTTTTTGCTGATGATATTCTTCTTATTGATAAGACTAGAGAGTGAGTTGAAGGTAAACTCGAATTGAGTCTAAAGATTTTTATTTGAGTAGATCTAAAATTGAATACATGAGTTGTAACTTTGAGTGATGAAGTCATTAATAAGCGTGCTCATTTTAGATATCTTGGGTTTATTGTTCAGAGTGATGGTAAAATAGATGGGATATTATTAGTAGAATTCAAGTTGGATGGTTGAAGTGGAGGAATGCTTTGGATTTGTTGTGTGATAGAAAAGTACCACTCAAATTTAATGGAAAATTTATAAGATGTTGGTGAGACCTGCAATGCTTTATGGCGCAGAATGTTAGCTATTGAAAGAGAAGTATAATATTAAGTTTTATGTTGCCAAGATGAGGATGCTCAGGTGGATGAGTGGATTTACACTTAGATATAGGATACAAAACGAGCATATTCGTGAAAAGGTTGGAGTAGCTTTAGTGAAACATATGATTATAGTGTCTACTTAAATGGTTTTGTCATGTAAAATGGCGGCCTTCCGATGACCTTGTTATCAGAGTAAATGCATTAGATTTGGCCTATGTAAAGTAGAGGTAGACCTAAAAAGACTTGGTTAAAAAATATTAGAAATGACCTTTCTTTATTAGATAAATTTAAATGAGAATTTGACTCTTAATTGAACACAATGGAGAAAAAAAGATTTCTATAGCCGACTCCTAGTGGGATAAAGGCTTGATGTTGTTGTATTGATAACTATTGTTGTAAGCAAATTCTATCAGTGGTATGTGGTCCTTCCAATTATCCCTAATATCCAAAAAATATAATCTCAACAAGTCTTCTAATATTTGAATAGTTTTTTCATTTTGACTATCAATCAAATGATGGAAAGCTGTACTGAAGTGTAGATTTGAGCCTAAATCTTCATGAATACTTTTTTCATAGCCTAGAAATGAATTGATCTTCTTTGTCTTAAATAATAACTTTTGGAATACCATACAATCTGATAAATTCCTTTAGATACAGGCTTTACAGAATGTCCCGATTGTATTAGAATTTTCAATTATATTTCCCGATGAATTACCTGGATTATCACCTGAAAGGGAAGTTGAATTTGATATATAATTGCAATTAGGAACATACAGCAATACAAATTCCCTTATAGGAAGTCTCCAAAAGAATTGTAAGATCAATTGCAAGAATTAATTGATAAGGGATTTATCAGGGCTAGTAATTACCCTGGAGTGTACCTGTGCTTTTTGTTCAGAAGAAAGTTGAATTCTTGAAAATGTGTATTGACTACCAAGAGTTGAAAAAAGTGACTATCAAGAACAGATATCCATAACCTCGCATAGATGATTTGTTTGAGCAGTTAACAGGTGCTATTGTATTTTTAAGAATTAATTTTAGATTAGAGTATCATCAAGTTAGGGTTAAAGAAGCATATACTTGTAAGATAACTTTTGGAGTTAGATATGATCATTTTGATTTCATAGTAATGCCTTTTGGGTTGATGTATACTCCTCTATTTTCATGGATATGATGAGTATGATTTTTAAGGTTTATATAAATCAATTTGTGATTATTTTCATTGATGATATTTTGATATACTTAAAGACTGATGAGGAGCATGCTGAGCATTTAAAGATAGTTTTGAAAATATTGAGGAAAAAGTATTTGTATGCAAAATATTCAAAATATGAATTTTGGCTTATAAGTATTAACTTTTTGGGACATATTATAAGTGGTGAAGGGATTTCAGTAGCCCCTCAGAAGGTGAAAGCAATCTTGTAATAACCCACACTAAAGAATGTTATAGAGGTTCTTAGTTTTTAAAGATTATCTAGATATTACAGGTTTTTTAAAAGATTCTCAAAAATTGCTATACTATTGTCCAAGCTGATTAAAAAATGTGTTAAATTTTAGAAGGACTACAGAATCTTATAAGAGCTTTCAAGCATTGAAGATGCATCTTAGTACTACACAGTGTTGGCAATTCCATCATAAACAAAAGGATTTTAGATTTATAGTGATGCATCTTTGAAGGGGTTTTGATGTATTTTAATGCAGAATAGATAGATACTTACATATGCATTGAGATAGTTTAAATCACATGAAAGGAATTATCCCACTCATGATTTAGAATTAGTAGTGATGGTGTTTACTTTTAAAATTTGGAGACATTATTTGTATGGGGTGATATGTGAAAATTTTAGTGATCATCAGAGCTTAAGATATATATTTTCGCAAAAAGAACTAAATCTGAGATAGAGAAGATGGTTGAAGCTAATTAAGGATTATGATGATGATATTCAATATTGTCCTAAAAAGATAATATTGTGGTCGATGCTCTGAGTCGCAAATCCATAGGAATTATAAATTGAATGATTACTCAAGAATTTCAGTTTACAAAAGAAATGGAGAAATTGCAATTTGAAGTCAAAGGTTTAAAAAAATTTAATATTTATATTAGATGACAATAAAACCAATTTTACCTGATCGAATTAAAGAAACTCAAAAAATTGATGGTGAGTATCTATAATTAATGATGTAGGCTCAGTCAGGACAAAGACCATATATTTTTGTTGATGCTAATTAAATTATTAAATATAAGTCCCAACTTTGGGTACCTAGTGATCTAGAATTAAGAAAAGAAATTTTACAGGAATCTCATCACTTAGGCTACATCATTTTTCCAGGTAGTACCAAGATGTATAAAGACTTGAAATTAATTTTTTGGTGGCCAGGTATGAAGAAAGATATTGAATTTGTATCTAAATGTGAAACTTGTCAAATTGTGAAAGTTGAACATCAATGGCCGAGTGGACTTCTGCAATCCTTACTTATCCCTGAGTGAAAGTGGGAAGGTATTGCAATGGATTTCGTCATATGATTTCCCTGATCTAGATAATGATTTGGGTGATTAATGACTTAATAACAAAATCAACTCACTTTTTGCCTATTAGACAAATTGATTCACTAAACTTTTCCCACAGCAGCATGCAGTAGTCCACAATAGCCTCTGCACTCGTGACCTACTTCGAATTCCAGAGAAACACCGGGTGAAAATGGGAAGGAAAAGAAGTGAAAAAGAGGAAAGAGACTAGGACGAGGTAAGGGACGTTTTTTGAATGAGAAGCTTATTTGAGGTAAAATTTTACATTCCTTTTTGGTATGATAACCTAATTTCAAAAAGAATAAGTTAGAATGCATTTATGAAGGACAATTTATTATTTAGTTTGTTTATAAGAGGAAAATATGTCGGGACACTTTAGGAGAAAAAATTCATCCTACTACCTTAGAGAATGAAGTGAGATACTTAATCTATAGTATAAGAAATGATAACATTTTTTTAAATATATTGTGGTAATATTATTCTCATATTAAACATGTTACTAGTTTACTGATTCACTTTAGTTCATCACTTGTTCAATTAAGTTACTGGATATATAAAATATTTATGTTGTAATAAAATATTACAGATATATGTTATGAAAATTGGAAGCTTAATGAGAAAGTTAATGAAGAGGGTTAATGAGAAAAATCATATGTGAGGGATAGACGCGTACAAGTAAAGGAGAAAAATTTGACAAGACAAGCCTTAGGGACCATATTGGAGGTATCCAACTCTCTCCCTCTAAAATTTGTATGTATCGACTATAAATAAGAAACAAATATTCTACATTCAACTGTAAATGATAATTGAATTATTATAAATTCTCGAATCTAATGAAAATATGTTTGATGTTTTATGGAGGTATGATAAAATGGGATAAATTTTGAGGCAAAAGTTATGCTTACATTTTTGCAAATTTTAGGTTTATAGGTTTAGGCCCCAATAAGCACCAGTTGGACCGACCCAAACTTCTAATGGCAACAAATTATTTTGTTCAATCCAATTACTATGTTGGTTCAGCTTATGTAACTTATTTGGGCATTGGTTGTACTGGTTGAAGACCAATTGTTTTTTCTTTTTGGCCAAAATATCACTACTGAAACTAAAAATTTATAGCTAATCTTAGTTTTCCAAGTTTTAAAGAGAGTTATAGATCTTGGTTACATTATCCTGACTTCTAATCATTATATTTCCAGGGCTTACGTTACTAGGATAAAAAAATACAATGGATGGAAAACCCAATACAGAGGCTTTAAAGAAAATGAAGGGTGGAAAAGCTGTTGGACCTGATGATATTCCAATAGAGGTGTGGAAATGCTTAGGAGATGAAGGAATTTCATGGCTTACTAAACTTTTTAATACTATTTTGAAGACTAAAAAGATGCCAGATGAGTGGAGATTGAGCGTGTTAATTCCTATTTTTAAAAATAAAGGTGATGCACAAGATTGTGCGAATTATAGGGGAATTAAGTTAATGTGTCATACTTTAAAACTTTGGGAGCGAGTTATGGAGCATAGGTTGCGGCGTGATACTAATGTTTCTCAAAATCAATTTGGTTTCATGCCGGGTAGGTCGACTATGGAAGCCATACATTTATTAAGAGGTTTGATGGAGAAATATAGAGAAAATAAGGAGGATCTACATATGATATTTATTGATTTAGAAAAAGCATATGATAAAGTTCCAAGAGAAGTGCTATGGAGAGTTCTTGAAAAGAAAGGAGTCAATAATGCTTATATTCAAATCATTAAAGATATGTATGCAGGAGCTATTACTTGTGTTCAAACACAAGGTGGATTGACTAAGTATTTCCCTATTTCGGTTGGGTTACATCAAGGATCAGCCTTAAGCCCATATCTTTTTGCTTTAGTCATGGATGTTCTCACTAGACATTTGCAAGAGGATATACCTTGGTGTATGCTTTTTGCTGATGATATTCTTCTTGTTGATAAGACTAGAGAGGGAGTTGAAGGTAAACTTGAATTATGGAGGTCAACCTTAGAGTCTAAAGGTTTTCGTTTGAGTAGATCTAAAACGGAATATATGGAGTGTAATTTTAGTAGTAATAGACCTAGTGAGGGGATTGTGACTTTGGGCGATCAAGTCATTAATAAGAGTACACGTTTTAGATATCTTGGATCTATTGTTCAGAGTGATGGTGAAATAGATGGGGATATTATCAGCAGAATTCAAGTTGGATGGTTGAAGCGGAGGAATGCATCGGGCTTGTTATGTGATAGAAATGTACCCCTCAAACTTAAGGGAAAATTCTATAAGATGGTAGTGAGGCCTGCAATGCTTTATGGTGCTGAATGTTGGCCATTAAAAGAGAAGCATAATACTAAGTTAAGTGTGGCAGAGATGAGGATGCTCAGGTGGATGAGTGGCTTTACCATTAGAGATAGGATACGAAATGAGCATATACGTGAAAAGGTTGGAGTAGCTCCAGTAGAAGATAAGATTAGAGAGAGTCGCCTTAGATGGTTTGGTCACATTAAACGGCGGCCTTCCGATGACCCGGTTAGGAGAGTAGAGGTATTAGATTTGACTTATGTTAAGAAAGGTAGGGGTAGACCTAAAAAGACTTGGTTAGAAAATATTAGGAATGACCTTTCTTTATTAGATTTAAACGAGAATTTGACTTTTAATAGGACACAATGGAGAAAAAGGATTCATGTAGCCGACCCCACGTAGTGGGATAAAGGCTTGATGTTGTTGTTGTTGTTGTTGTTGGATGGAAAACCCAATCCGTTTATATTGCAAGCAAAATTATTACTTAACCAAATCTGCCCTAACTCGGTTGATCTGTGCACTATTCTTCTTTGATTTAACTTCCTGGTCTAAAGTAATCTGACCTTGGCCTTTGTATCGCTCATCAATGTTAAAAATTGTGTATTTAGGTGTTGAGGCGTTTTTCATTCATGAGGCGAGGTGTAAGCCTCAAGGCGTAAGCCTCAAAGTCAACGGATTACGTAAACATAAAATGATAATTTTTTTATATACTAATGAGTGAATAATATAAAACATAAAAAAGTATAAGATATGAAGTGAAATCAAAATATCCCAATAATAAGACAGCATGAAATATAGTTCAACTCAAAATTCTATCTTTCCCAAATCCCAATATTCTTTTCATTAACATATAATTCCAATTTCCAAAATAAATATTAAATAGCAATGACATATCGCATAAGAACTCATAAGTCATCAGCATTGTCTTCACTAAGGGGTTCTTCATTTGAATTATCATCATTATGATGAACTGCTCTCTCCCCTTCCTCCTCTCCTATAGAGTCCAATGTTGGGCATTTACTTCAAGATTTATGTAAGTTTTAATATATATATAGCGTGAGGCGTAAGCCTCATGCCAGTGAGGCGAGGCGGGCCTCAAGGAGGGCCACAACCAAGTTGAGGCGCAAGCCTCATGAAAAAAACTCGAGGCGTAAGCATCGAGGCATTTTTTACTGGAATTGCGCAAAGGCGAGCCTCATATTGCGTAATTTTAAACCATGTCGCTCATCTACTGGCACTCATGGGAGCATCTTACCAGATTTAATAAAGAATATGACTGTTGAAGGTTGTTTCAACTTTATTTAGTGAATTGAATTGTTGCTTACTTTCTATCTTGATACTTTTGGATGGTTTTTTGTGCACCCATAGAGAGTGGGTCCTAGCTATCTCTTGTTCAAGGATTCTAGCTCAAAGACTCAAATAGGATTTCATTTTCTGAAAGATGTCTACTTTCATGCTTTTATGAGTTGTTTGAGGTCCTATCATTGATCTCTTAACTATTTTAGTGAGGAGATGGTGGTTTTCTTGGTTTTCTTATCATGTTGTTGGACATATTTGTATTTGAGCTAGCCCATTCCTGCGATGGATAGCATACATGCTGGAGAACAAGTGCATATGTGCTGCATATGATATACTGGTCTGCTTTGACTGTTTCCCTGCCTGCTTTTGTTGAAAACTCATTGGCATTATCATACATTATTAAATACTAAGAGAGTTTTTATCCATCCTTGCATTCCTTCTTTCAATAATACAATCAGCACAAATAAAATTAATTATGATTTCATTTGTGACAGCTTTTGATCACTGTTTTTTATTACTCTCAAAATTTTTTTTTCTAAAAAGTTATTTTAAAAAATAATAAAAAAGCTGTCTCAAACAAAGCCAATATCTATACTGCAGCTTCCTCTTTCACATGCACAGAAATATATATGCACCATATTAGAGATCTGCATTTACTTAAGACATTATACGTTTGTTTGAGTAGCATTCTAACAATTTTTCTAGGTTCAGTCACGATTCATTGAAATAGCTTACTTTACTGAATTGATGCAGGTAATTATGCGCGTGCTATCGTCTCCTCCATTTCAAAATTATCGTATGTGGTGGTCTCTTTCAGATTCCAAGTACGCAGGAACAGCTTTGTTAATAAAAAATCATTGCAAACCAAAGAAGGTCTCATTCTCCTTAGACGGGAAAGGTGTGTATTTAAACTTATGTAGTTTGCTCTTTATGAGTCTTTATGTACTGCATGATTGGTGTTGTTGATTTTTAAAGTAAGTGAAATTTGTTTGGTGAGCATTGGAAAACAATGATGCACTTTGTATCTTATAAATGAAATATCAGATAAATACAAATTTAATAAATAAAATGAAAGACACTTCGTTGTACTTGATCCATTCAATTTTGTCTCTTTGGCACCAATGATTCTGTCATTTTTTTTTCCATGATACCTATTTAGTATTTGGGTATTTCTGTCACATTAAGTAGCTAAGAACCATGGTCATAGTTTATAAAAGTAACTAAATGCTATACCACCAAGCTTAGCAAATCGATTCCTAGAAGATTTGAAAACATAATTGTTATTCTGAAGTACCTAATCTGTTACTCTAGTTGGGTATTTGTGTAAGCAGTAAATTTCATGTTGACCTTAGCTAATAAAGAGTTATGTGCTCTATCAACAGCACTTCATGATTCATTATTCAAAGGTTTTAGTCATTAGGGAACTTGTTAGTATTCCAATATATAATCGAGATTTAAGTTCGAAATCATTTCCTATGGAATTGAATAGTATTTTTGAAAGTAAGGTTCTCCCAAATTGATATTTTTTTTCAACATGGTCATCATCGAGATATTTGAATATTTTATTTTATTATTTGTACCTTGTCAAATTTGTCCTCTTGCTACTAGCAGATTAGGTTCAATTGTTAACTTTTTTAGTTACCATTCGAGCAATGAACTTGATAGTTTGCATTTTTACAATGAATTTCTTTTGTAAAATGAATTTAAGAACTAGTGCAAGCATAAAATTAAACATATTAGTGAATTTTATAGTGGTGCACTATTTAAAACTTATATTTTTTAATGAATTAAATTCAAGTTTTTCTTTATTTTAATCTGCACTGTATTCTCAAACTTAAAATTTAACTATCTTAGATATATTTGGTCAAAGGACATGTGGGTATTTTGAATTTTCTTTTAAATGGAGTGCATACTTTTTGGCACAATTATATGTTGTACTTGCATGCTTTTTGGTGCATCGATATATTACACTTGCATGCTTTTTAATATACTTCACACTTTTTGATGTGCATACACAATGCACTTGTGTACTTTTAATGCATTTGCAAAGCTTATTCTCTCTCTTTTTAATGACTTGCACGCATACGTTGCACATACATAATGTAATTGTCTTTTTTGTAGTTTGATGGGATTTAGGCTAAATCATGTTTAGTTCCTGCTCAAATTTGCCAAAATATAGGATTTATTAAATCCTGGATTTAAGGCAAAAGTGCAAGCGGAGAATGAATAGGACCTAAGTTTATGTAGTATTTAAAGTTCACTTTCTATTTCTTTGGATTTAGGCTAAATCATATTTAAATCCTGCTCAAATTCAGTGAAGTACAAGATTTATTAAATCTTAGATTTACGGCAAAACTGAGAAGGATCCATATTTAAGTTTTTATAGGATTTACTGCTAGTTTGGATGCAGGATTTAGGCCGGATTTAGACAAGATTTGAGCTAAATCTTGCCAAATGCCAAAAAATGCAAAATTAAATCTCATGGTAAGTTTAAGCTCGACTTCATGGCTTTTTTTGATATTTTTGCCCTAAATCCCAGATTTCATAAATTCGACATGTTGGCGGATTTAACTTAAGAAGCACGCACGAAGGGGAGAAATATCGTTAGCTTCGTGATGAATCCCGTTACAACTTTTGATTTGATAACAAGGTCGTTGTCGGAGGCGGACAAGAGACACACTATAATACCCAAAATTTTAAAGATAAATGTAAGTATAAACTTCATCTAAATGTTAAATAATTTGCATTAATTTCTATTTTTTAATTTTGAATATTTTGATATATAATATTATATTTAAATATTAATTTAATTGTATAAGTATAGCTATTTAATCTATAGCTGTTTAATAATTTCAATAACAATTAAATTAAAACTGAAGTAATAGCTTATAGTTAATTAACAAGTGATGTAATAGTTCATTTATATATTAAAATATCTCTTCTGTTGCCAAACATCTTCCTTTTAACTGTTTGTTGCTGCTCTCAACTGTTCTTAAAGAAATTCAGCTCATTTTCATTCTTTTTTGCTTTCTCCACTAAGCCTAAGAACTTGTTGATATCAAAAGGTGCCAATGCTAGTTCCAGCTGGCTCCTAAGGCCTCTCAAAAATCTGTGGCATTTCTCCTCTTGGGTGATGACATAATGAGGTGCATAACGGGACAGAAGTGAACTTGGTTTCATATTGCTGTGGGCTCCGAAAATTCGGCCCCGGCCTCCCCGCCGCGCGATTTATTTTATTATTCGGCGAGGGAATTTAACGAACTAAGTTCCGGGATAAATTTTGGAAGGCTGATGGGTTTGTAGATAAGACACTACCTAGAGATTTCGCCCTCATTTTGCGAGGACTTTATGATCTGAGTTCTGGTTTCCTATAGGCGCAAGCCCCTATAGTTAATTACCCCTCCCGATCACGAGAAAGAACTATCGATTAAGGCTAGTCGTCAATCAGATACGTAGAGATACGTGTTATCTGGCATATAGTAGCAGCAATAGGTTTGGGTATTTGAGAATTTGGAGAGTTTGATATTTAAAATAGAAATTGCACCATCTAGCACTTAAAGCGGATGGTGGGGGAATGGATGATGAGCCCGATCAAGATCCCATGGTTCCGTCGTCCCGGGCCATCGTGGTCCCTGGTCTACTTAGTCAGAGGAGGTAGTCGACTTAACCTGACAGAAGGATCCTTGTCGGCAGCCATGGGTTGCTTCGTCCAAGGGGACCTTGTAGACCGGGGTTGAATATTTGCCTAAGGGGATAAATTTGAATCCACCTTAGCTAACAGAGGGCTTTGTGCCCTATCGATCATATCCTATTGATTCATATCTCAAAGATTTGATGCCAATAAGAAACGTAACGACGCTGGCCATAATCGATATATCGTGGTGCCATTTGTCGACAAAACCACTCGGTTCAGAGGGCCCCGGGTCGTCATAGCCGTTTATCCTGTGGTGCCATTTGGCGGCAGACCGCCGGTTAGAGGACACGTACCACGTTCTTACTGACATGAGATTGTTTGAGAATGGATCCTAGTGATATTCTCGACCAGGCATTAGCTCTTTGTGAGCTGAAGTAATTTTCAGATTTATCCACCTCGGCAAACTGTTGCGGAGGGTGGATGGATTTTGCTTTAAGCATTGAGATGGATAGTTTCAATTTTAAATATTTTTGGGATTTTTGAATTTTTCTGGGATTTTTGTGGAGTTTTTGGGTTTTGATAGGCATTTGGAATGTCATTGAAAATTATTTGGAATGGACCCCTCTGGTTGAGATCTGCTTTCAACACGGCCATCATCGGGTATTTGTGGTCATTTTCTTTTGTTGATTGGACCTTGTCAACTCGAGCAAGTTGTTGCTCGAGGATCGGGTTTCATAGGTTTCATGCCTTTGATTTAGTGAATTCTTTTGATTGTAGGCCTTTAATGCCTAATATGAATGTATTGAAATAAATACATTGATCCCCACAATCATGTATTTATTTGAAGGTTCAAACCCTGTCGACTTCTATTGATCCGTATAAAAGGATCGGGTTCGATCCTGAATTCACTTATTAACCCGCGCAGCATCCCTAGGCGTCACGTGTGTACCAATAATACGCTCGCTGGGGCCCGTGCAAGTGATATTTATATTGATTTAGACGTACCCCATTGTGTACCTATGTGTATACAAATTATAGTGTAGGTGCAGGAGTACTTTGAAGTATTTGTAGTTGTGTAAATAACTATCATCTGGATGCACACAACTTTTCATTTGAGAGCTTATACACGCCTTCTGTCCGCTAATACGAGTGTTGCGGATCCGGTGGCATTGCGTTGTAGATTGTAGACGCCTTCTGTCTGCTTGTATGAATGTTGCAGATCCGATGGCGTAGCGTTGTAGGTTGTAGACGCCTTCTGTCTGCTTGTATCAGTGTTGCAGATCCGGTGGCGTTGGATTTTGATGTTGACTCCCCCTTTCTCATTCACCGGGGAAGGATTTTCTGGATTCGGGAGTCAAAGACTGCTGATTTGGGGAGAACTCCCTTCAGGATCTTTGGTGTAGTAGATCGTCATTTTCGGTATTTGTAGACATCAGAACTGTTTTCTTCTCGAGTATATAACTAAGAAGAGACTTTGGAACACCAGGAAGTTTGGTTCTAATTTGTTCAAACATTTCCCTCCTTTCTGCCAGTGGGTGTCCTTTTCGTACATCGGGCTGCCTTTGTACTCGACATACTTGAAGCTCTTGATCACCACTGTCGTAGGTGATATTCATACTTGTGTCCACAGTGATTTATTGTACTTTCAATACACTGTTGTTATCCACAAGTATCCATTTGCAGGGGACTGCTGCATCTACTACGACCTCCTGAAAATGTTTGTAGAAGACCCATTGCTTCTGCATCATATCTACCCTTTCACCAATCTCGGGTGGTTTGATTGTACTTGTTTGACCTCGTAGGGATCGTTGTAAGAGTCTGTTGCATTCATCATGATCCCCATGTATTTTGTCTCATGCATTCATAAGTTTTGATAATTGAGATTTGTTTGTAACTGTTCAAATACTGTGAATAGATTACTGTTCATTGTTTGTATGCATCGAGGTCCTGTTCGCCACGAGTTCCCTGCAGTTCTTTGAGTTCAATTTCATGTTCACTTTTGGTTCAAGGTTTTCTGAAGTCTTTGCAGGTTCATTTTCATGTTCAAATTGATTTGAATCCAGTTCCAAATTGATTTTATTTTTATTTGATTTTGATCTTTAAAAATCACTTAGAGTTTTAGTCCACAAGTCCACTGTTCTTCGTATAGGTCCTCTGCTCATTTTAGTTCAAGTTTTGTATATTTTTGTTCGAGTACAGGTCCTCTATATTGTTGCCCAAAAAGGTCTTCAAATTGTTCAAGTCTTTGTACATTTCAGTGAAAATTTTGGCAGCACCCCGGCATATCCCCCGTTTAGGGGAAATAGGGGAGCTGGGCCTTCCCACCATGCAACTAGAGCGTGTATGGTAGGTGTCCTTGGACACCGCGGCCGTACAAATTTTCATCCCACCACGCTACAAGAGCGTGTATGGGGCCTTTAGCAGTATCCGTACCAGAACAACAGTGACGTACCAGAACAACAGTGACTCTCCCCACCACGCTACAAGAGCGTGTATAAGGCTCACCCACCTTGCCGTATACTTCGCACCGGGCTCCCTCCTACCGTGCTACAAGAGCGCGTATAGGTGGTTCCCTGGTCCGCTACAAACGTTGAGAATGGATTTTGGAACATCATACCTTTGCGTAGCAGTCGTCGGCGGTGTCGGTGTCGAGGTCGAGGTCGAGGTCGAGGACCGTCCCCACCACGCTACAAGAGCGTGTATAGGGCTTACCCGCCTCGTCGTATGCTTCGCACCGGGCTCCCTCCTACCGTGCTACATGAGCGCGTATAGATGGTTCTCCAGTCCGCTGTAAACGTTGAGGACGGGGTTTAAGTCAGAAATTATACCTTGGTGACCCGGTGGGGAGTCGTCGGCGATTGAGGCTCGTGGATCGAGGCAAAGGGGCAGGCATTTTTCTTCTCTTTTTTTATTAATCATAATTAACTATAATTAATTATAACTAACCATAATTAATTATAATCAATTAAAAATAATAATAATTATTATCCTTAATTAGTTATAAATGATTTTAATTAATTATAAATAATTAATATTAATTATTTATATTTAAAAATAATAATCAATCATAATTAATTAAAATTAACTTTAATTAAAATTAATCATAATTGATTAAAACTAATCATAATTAATTTCTTAAAATTAATTATGATTAATTATAATAATTATAATTAATTAAATAACTATAGTTAATTAAAATTAAATATAACTAATTAAAATTATTTTTAAATAAAACTAATTAAAATTAATTATTGTTAATTAATTAAGATTTATTATAATGAATTAGAATAATTGTAATTATTATTTTTCTTATTAATTATAATTAATCAAAATTAATTATAACTAATTAACTAAAATTAATTAGAATTAATCTCTTTGCTTCGGCTGGCTTACGGGTTCTAGCCGAAGAAGCATGCGAGAGGTTGAAAGTTACCTACACAGCAAGCTCCCGTTGTTGCTTTGGATCAAAATGTCGTAACTCCCAATCCAGTGGGATGGGGAAGTCGTGGAAGTGCGAAGTCGAACGACGACAAAGGAGCCGGAGAGGCCACTCTACAGCGAGCGAGTTCCGCTCTTGCTTCCGATCAAAATGTCGGAATCTCCGATCCGACAGGCAGAGAAAGTCGTTGAAGGAATGAAGTCGACCAACCCTGAAGGAACCGGAGGTGTCGGAGAGGCCACGGGGAAGGGAGGAAGCTGTCTTCACAGCCGCGAGCTCCAGTTATTGCTTCCGATCAAAGTTCCGTAACTTCCGATCCAACAGGGAAAGGAAAGTCGTCGAAGGAGCAGTCGAACGTCCTCAAAGGAGCCAAAGAAGCGACGCCAAAGGGAGAAAGTTCCTTTAGAGCAAGCGAGCACCTGTTCTTACTTCCGATCAAAATGACGTAACTTCCGACCCGTTAGGAAGGGAATGTCGTCGGAAGAGCAGAGTCGAGCAGCTGCGAATGGAGCGGAAGAAGCACGCAAAGGCAGAAAGTTATCTTCACAGCGAGTGAGCTCCGGTTCTCGCCTTCAATCAAAATGCCGTCACTTCCGATCTGCAGGAAGGGAAAATCGCTGGAGAAGCGAAGTCGAACAGCGTCGAGAGAGAGCGATTGCGAGAGTCAGAGTGGGAGAGATCGGGAGAGATTGAGATATAGAGGGACATCCGGTCGTGCGAGGTCGTGGGCGACGACGTGCTGAATTCGGCGCCGGACAGGTACGTAATTATTTTATTATTTTTTTTTTCTTTTTGGATACAGTTACGGGTCAACAATTGCATAACTGTTTTTGAACCCTGAGTCAGATTGAAGAGTTTTTCTTGTAAAGCTAATCTGGCTGAAGGAGGAATAAACTAATCTCTGAATACCCTAAAAAAATATCCCATTATATTCTAGTGATTGACATCTATCCAAATTTTTATCTATGTTATACTTGCCACCATTTTTTTGCTTCTCTTAGAACAAATGTGGCCAATTATACATTTCTATTTTCAGGACATATTATACCATATATGATCTTCCGTATCTTCAATAACCAATCCTCATCCACTATTGAATCGCTTGCACCTTTGAATGCTAGGGGTTTAAAAGTCTAAAATAATTTTAAATGTCGATCCACTTCACTGTCACTTTTAGGTATGGGTCTACTGCTAGTAAAAGACTTCTCCAGAGTTTCCATTTTATCCACCACTTGTGAGATCAGATGCACAATATCATGCAGTTCGTTAGACTTATTCCCTTCATTCATTTCTATTTCTATATCTGGCCTGAATGACTGACCAATTATTCTTTCTAGCAATTATTTAAACATAATTATCTGTATGCATATCGATAATTTATAATGTATATACGCATTGTAATAAAGATAATCGTTTTAAAGCATTCAATAAGCCTATTATGCAAGAATTCTTATTATACTAGAATGAATGCATAGTTTCATTCAATCTCGATTCAACCTATAGTTCTGTATACATTAGATTCATTATCTTATCCTACTTGTTTAAATCCAATTATGCTTTCATTTGATTTTGATTTGGCTATAATACCAATTTCTGTTTGATCTCATTTTAACCCCCTATAGTCAACAGAATGTAACAGAAGGAAAATCTTAACATATCTCATTCTGAACTATCTCTATCAGAATCAGGAAGTAGTATATTCAGAATATTCTAATATGTCATAACCTATCAAGCATTTTATAATATAAGACATATATAATATACTTCAAATAAAATATATATCTCAATTAAAATATAGAGCTTTATCAAAATTGTTAAAATTGACTTGCATACCCAAAAGTCTATACAGTTCCAACTCAGTTCTCTTTATGCACCAAAAAAGTTTATATACACAAAATAGTAGTCAACTACCCTGATTACTACCCCGCTGACTCCTTTCTCTTACCTGCAGAGCAACTTTTGCTAATGAGATAGAGCTTAATGAAATACAGAAGCAATGTATAATAAATGATAATAACATATTGACAATTATGTTAAAACACATAAATTTCATATTAGTTATAATAACTGCATAACATCACTTTCTGTCTTATTTATTGTTTAATACTTTTATACAAGTGATATGATGACTATAGGCTTTTGCACCCTTCTAGCTTTCTAATTCTAAGTTTGGTCTGAATATCGAACTTTTAGAATTGAAGCTACTCTCTTTTTCAAGATTGCATCCAAATTCTCAACTTTTAGAATTTCGAGAGTTTAGACTTATCTCGTCAGGTCTTTTGCCTTTATTTGTGCTGGTCTATTCCTATATATAACTTATTTCACCTTTCTTATGTTATTCATTGTTAACAATCATAACATATGCTATTGATGTTACTATTTATTGAGTCAATAATTTATACATGAATAAACTGGAATGAATTGTTATCATAAATAAAACAATTGTGTGGTTACAAATATATAAAAATTTACTATTTCCTATGAGGCTATGACATTGTTTGGGTATCTCACCTTACTAGGAGTTTGTTCTTCTAAATCCTATTCTCTTTTCCTCTTGCATACCACTTAAAAAATAAATTTTATTCATTTATGCATGCATGCATGTAACATATAAAAATAACATAATTTATATGAAAACTTACCTAAAATAAACTCATTCAACCAAAATTTCACCTCTCACTCCCCCACTTCTTCCTCTCTACTTCCCTTCCTATTTATTTCCTTATTATTTTTTGAATTTCGCTATCTTCACCTTACTGATTTCAGCAACACAGTAATTTCAGCCATTTACCACAGCCTATGGCAGTCCGATGCTGTATTTCTCAACATATTTTAGCAATATGCAGGTTATTCACACAAATATTTCAGCACCAAAACTGATTTCAGCAACTACAACCCTCACCTCAAATGAATTCAACACCATTCAATTGATTTCATCAACCATACAGTTGTAATTTTACCTAATTTAAGCAAACAACAACTCATTTCAGCAAATATTAAGGATGCAACTACTACTACTGCATTCCTAAACTTCCTTCCCATATTTCCTTACCTGAAAATTCACCTACAGCGAGCTGCAACACTCACACTACAACCCCGCCTCCTCCAGCTCCCTGCTCTCCCACAACCTGTAGCCCTCGACAACAGTAGCTGCTACGAATGGTAGTGAATATCGTGATAATAAACGAAAGCCTTAGAGTCTAAAGACTTTCGTTTGAGTAGATATAAAACTGAATATATGGAGCGTAATTTTAATAATAATAGATCTAGTGTGGGGATTGTGACTTTGGATGATCAAGTCATTAATAAGAGTTCTCGTTTTAGATATTTTGGGTCTATTTTTTAAAGTGATGGTGAAATAGATGGGGATATTATTAGTAGATTTCAAGTTGGATGGTTAAAGTGGAGGAATACATTGGACTTGTTGTGTTATAAAAAAGTTCCTCTCAAACTTAAGAGAAAATTCTATAAGATGGTAGTGAGACTTGCATTGCTTTTTGGTGCAGAATGTTGGCCATTAAAAGGAAGCATAATATTAAGTTAAGTGTTGCAAAGATGAGATTGCTCAGGTGGATGAATGGCTTTACTCTTAAAGACAATATATGATATGAGCATATATGTGAAAAGGTTTGAGTAGCTCTAGTGAATATAAGATTAGAGTGAGTTGCCTTAGATATTTTGGTCACATAAAACGATGGTCTTCTGATGGCCCAGTTAGGAAAGTAGATGTATTATATTTCACTTATGTTAAGAAAGGTAGAGGTAGACCTAAAAAGACTTCGTTAGAAATTATTAGAAATAACATTTCTTTATTAGATTTAGATGAGAATTTAACTTTTAATAAGGCACAATGGAGAAAAAGAATTCATGTAGCCGACCCCACATGTGGGATAAAGGCTTGTTGTTGTTGTTGTCGTCGTCGTTGTATCCACTACTTCAGTCCAAGCACCCCTAGCGTATGCGGATCATTCCAATTAATCAAATTCTTGCATGCTTGGATTAGTGGAATTTTCTATGCTATGCTACAATAACAAAAAATAAGTTAGTTTTTAATTAACCGTGATATTAAACAATATTATATATATATATATATATACACACTAGAATTTAAAAGGAGAATGAAATGAAAATAAGTTGACATTTAGAGGAAATTTATGCTTGCATTTATTTTAAACATTTTGGATATTATACTTTGAATGAGTCGACGAGTCCATTTCATAAATGAGCAACTTTTGTCTGCTTTTGCATGATGTCGTGTCCATAGCATATATTTTTCATCGTACATAATTGAACTGCGTGCAAGAAGTCCTTTTTGTATAAATTGAATATTCTTGATGCACTGGTATTGTCATATCCCACTTTGACTCAAAGCCCCCCCCCCCCCCCCCCCAATACAGGTAATAACCATGAGTGTAACAAAAAAGGATAATCTAGAGATATATATCTGTTACTAACACCCATCCTGAAATACTTCTATCAAGATCAAGTGAGTAGAAAATAGCCTATCCAGATTATCCTAACACAACAAGGTTTTCACATCTTAATTAAAATCAATATTTCATAACTGGAAGCATATTTAAAATACATCAATTAAAATATATAACTTAATTTGTCTGTACATCTTCTACTATGGCCTCTATGTATACCCAAAATGTATCTTCACAAAAAGTGCAATCAATCTTCCTGTCTAGTGCTTCATTGGCTCCTTCCCCTTTCTTGTAGTATAACTACTACTAATGAGCTAAAGCTCAATAAAATACTCATAATATAAGAAATAAGAAATATGTTTGCAGTTCATGGAGATTTATATAATAAGCATAGCTGTACAAAACATCATTTCCTGTTTTGTTTTTATTCAATACATTAGGCAAGTCATATGATGACTATAGGCTTTTGCACACTTACAGCCCTCTAATTCAAAGTTAGGTCTGTATTCTCAATTTTTAGAATTGAGAACAATTTTCTCATTTAAGTTTGGTTCCGAATTCTAACTTCTAGAATTGGGAGTGTAGGATATCTGTTGTATGGCTTCCTTAAGGTTTGTCACGTCGGGTCTTTCATTATAAAAATGCGGTCACAATTATATGAAGTATTTCTATTTCCTATACCACAGTTTGGGTATCTCACCTCGTTCTCTAAAATAGTCGATTTGTTCTCCTACAGTACCCTGATGTCCTTTACTCTTATATACAACCTAAACATAAAAAATAAAAATTATAATAAAAAACTTAAACATAATTTTTTCATTTATGCATGCTTTCAATTAAAATAAAGCAAACAATGTAAACACCTTACAATTTAGCTCAATTTTACTCTTCCTCATTCAACCCAAAATTCCCTTTCCCCTACTTGCCTTCTTTTGTTCTGTTTTTCCTCCATGAATTCAGCAACAACCAACTGAATTTGTTATCTTTACTGTTTTGAGTAACAGCAACATTTCAGCAAATAGCAGCAACAATTAATGCCTACTTTCAGCTTCCCCCCCCCCCCCCCCCCCCCCCCCCACACACACACACACACACATTTTCTTTAATGATTTCAGCAACCATTAATTTCAGAAATCCCTTCAGAATTACAGCAACTGATTTACCAAACCTTATTTCAGAAAACCTTGATTTAGGCAAACAAGCACTTTCTGATTTAAGCAAACAGCACTGATTTAATTTCTGAAATTCCTGCAGCAGTCCTTGTCTCTTTTCTTTTCTATTTACTAGTTTCTGATTTTTTTTTTCTCAGCAGTCGCTGCAGCAGCAGCCAGCACCTGCCTCCCAGCTCTTCTGCTCGCCAGCTGTCTGTTTTGTTCATACACCAGAGAACGGGTGGGGAAATGGAATGGGAAGAAATTGTGGTTAATGCTTATTTACCTTACTCATATAACTATTAACATGCCAACTCCACTAACCCTTCCCACTAATACTAGCCGTAGGATCCAGTGGATCGGCCGTTGAAGCGATGCATGTGTTTGTAAGTGGGAAACCGGATTCTGCCACAACCACAATTAAAATTAATTAAACTACTACAGCACTAATGAATTAATTGACCTTTAGTTTAGTTAATTAACATTTTCCCTTTAGTTAAGTTAATTAACATTTAGTTCAGTAAATTTAATAACTTTTATTCTTGTTAAAAATAAGATTTTATGAAATTAGCTTTGTAATTTTACGGAGGAATGATAAAATGGAGTAACTTCGAGAAATATTTATGCCAAAAACATTAAGCTTACATTTTGAAAATTCTGAGTATTATAGGCACGGTCCATTTGAGAACCCACATTGACTAATAAGTTTTTTTTATTTTAATTTTAAGGGACTAAGTTATGCATGAGCTTAAGCCTATCATATGCAATTTGATGTCCAGATAGAAAGAGTCACAATCTTTGGATTAAATGGCATCTTTGGACTAAGCGGTGCTATATGACAAGCTTCTGTTGTCAATTTAGATGATTCTTTATGAAGCAATTTATGGCCAATCACCACGTAGTATACTCTCTTATATTCGTCATATTACTACAGTACATGTAGAAACTGGGTTGAAAAAGTGAGCTTGCGTTCTTAAATTGATAATGGAAAATTTTAAGCCCTAGAAATGGAATGAAGCAGCAAGCCAATAAGTATCACACTAAGCATGAATTTCATATTGGTGACTTGGTTTAATATCGGCTATATCGAAATAGTCGGTCATTAGTTGTGATCAAATTTTAACCTTTTGGCACGTTTTTATGGTCCCTACAAAGTTATCGGGCTGTGGCTATAAGTTGTAGGCTTTAAAATTCATTTTGTTTTTCATGTATCTTGCTTCAAGATTGGCAAGTCTAATGGAAAAGCATGAGAACTTAGCCATTGTCAAGGTTTTGGTTTGATGAGCCCACTTGCCACATGAAGTGCAACTTGAGAATCTTGTTGCACATTGAAAGATAAATTTTTTAAATTCCAACCTTGAGGACAAGTTTCATGGGATGAATGATGGAATAACTGCAAACATTCCTATAACTATTTTCCTGATTATTGGATTTCTCTTCAAGAGTAAGATTGACGGTTCTCTTACTGTCATTGGGAAATCAATAGCCATCCTAACCTTATTAGGATGACATTCCATTATAAATGATATAGTTCATGCGGTTTGAAATCAATGAAAAATTATTATCTTACGTTGTATTGCTTTTTTATTCTTCTTACGGGAGGCAAATGATCCTGTCAAAGTGATTATAATTTACTTGTCAAAGCTCTCCAAGATAGATTGATTGTTGACCTAACATCAACTTCCAGCATTCAGGCTGGACTAGTAGTGGTGATTTTTATTTGTGTTATAAGTATCAGACACTTTATTTGGTCATTTTTACTGTATTCTTTATGATGTCATGATAAATAAACTTCTCATATTGTATGTTCTTTTTTCAGTTGAGTAATTTTCCACTTTTCTAATTTAATTTCGTATTTATTCCTGTCGATTTTGTGCTATATTCTTCTATGGCAACTTTTATACTACTTTTCTTTTATGTTTCCAGCTTCAAAGCATGAACCAGATGGGCGAGTGATTTTAGCAGAATTTGAATCATTTTTCTTGTTGAATACATACGTACCGAATAATGGTTGGAAAGACGATGAGAATTCATTTCAACGAAGAAGAAAGTGGGATAAGAGGATGCTCGAGTTTGTTGTCCAGCTAGATAAACCATTAATTTGGTGTGGGGATCTTAATGTAAGGTAATTTTCTACAATGACAGGGTTTAGAGTGGACTACCTTTTTTTATTTAACTTCTCCAATGGGCCACCTTCCTTTTCCATCTCTTTCTTTACGCTTAACATATTTCCATCCATTTCTTTTATATAATTTGTGATTTATTTCTTTCATATGGAAGACATGTTGTTTATTTTGTGCTGATGTCTATGCATGTTTGTAGTTGTTTGATCGTGTTATTTTTTACTGTTGGTTTACTTGTCGTGTTCCACTTGCCCAGCTTTCGTTTGAGAATCAATCTTCTTTACCTTTTCTAATCATATTGAAACCATATCCTCAACGTTATACTTAATTCCACGTTGAATTGAACGCGAGGCCTCAAGCTTGGGAACAGAGATCATAATTTAGAAGTTATTGAAGGTGTCCATTCTTGAGGTTTCTTATCTCTGTTCAATCTAGATATCTGGTCATGACATTTTATATTCCACCATATGCAGCCACCAAGACATTGACGTGAGCCATCCTGACTTTTTCAGCAACGCAAAGCTTAATGGATATATTCCTCCCAACAAAGAAGTGAGTTCTGGCTTGGAATGACAGTTAATGTGCAGGTTTTATCGTATGACTCTTATTCCTGCCGTATTATCAAGAAATTCCTTTTTATCATGAATCTAGCAATCAAAAAGATTTTCTATCCTTCATTTGATGCTTGCTCAGCTTTCACATCCTACTGATGAAGTGGAGGAATTAGAGGAATAGAAGAATACAGAAAATGGATGGAATGAATAAATAAAAATGAAATTGAGGGTTAAATGACACTGGATAAGTAACGGCCCCATTACTAGATTAAAGCTCAAATTTTTTAACAATTAATTATAATTATTTTTTTCTCATTAAAATTTGTGGGGCTGGCATGTGAGTTTAAATTGAATATTTTGAAATTAAAATTTATTTTGGAGTAATATCAATCAGCCTAAATGAAGCATTCAAGAAAGTAATTTAAGTCTTAATTGAATATTTTAAATAGGAGTGGTATTATTTGTTTCTATGCCTGGAGTGAACTTTAGGACCCATCACCAGATTTGTAAAATATTTAATAATTGCTGCTGTTTCAGGCTAAATATCTATTGTAAGCTCCACTTCTATTTCTGGTGAAAACCCAGAAAGTTCCTCTTAGAAAACATTAATATACTCATTCACTTTACTGATAATACTCACATTACCAATTTCATCATTGATGGCTGCAAATTTAGCCGCCGAAATATTAAGTCATCATTCGCCATCCATTTATTTATTTTAATAGATAAAATAGCAGATTAAATTACCTTTTCTCACAGTTAAAGTAAGAAACTTTATTATTAGGTAAGCCAAATCTAAAATTTCCTCTTTTAACCCTCAATAGTAGCATCATATTGATCTAGTTAATCCATATCTAAAATCCCATCAAATTCATACAAATATTGTAAAATTAAATGAGAAATGAATGTTTTAATAGCTATCACAGTATCAACAGAGCATAGAGCACTATCAAATATGCTATTACTTATAGGTTATATAATACACAAATTACGAGTAAAGTAAATATGATCCAAATGTGGCTGATCAAAGAACTGCTTAGACAAGATAAAGTCTGAAGCACTGTCACGACCCGGCCCGGTGAGCTCGCGCAAGCGAGGCGGGAACAAAGGTCGAATGGTAGGTTAAATTATCTAATCTCTAAATCTATTTCCATAATAATTTGAAAGAGCCTCTAAAACATCAAATTGAAAACACATAAACATAAACCTCAATAAATTCATAATTACCTTTCTTCTGGAGCTCCTCCCCTACGATAAACAATGCCGCCCCTTCTACTCATTTGATTAATTTAAGCTTACCTGAAAATGTTAACAACTAACATTAAGCTAAAGCTCAGTAAGTAATTACACAATTCTAAACTACAGCATTCAAGATAAACTGAACAATATGCTAAATGCCAATTTCATATGAACATAACATAAAATGATTTCATACAATATAACATTAAACATCTCATACCATAAAGTCATATCTTTCATTTTCCTTTTTATATTCATATCATTATACATATCTTTCTCGTTTCATATATAGTACAACTGTCACAAGAGTCACCGTCTGTACCATAAAGGTACTCCTTTTCCATTTTCCTTTTCCATATCCTTTATCATTTTATCATGCACGAGTACAGCGTCCCCAGCTAGTACCATAAGGGGGTGAACTCCATCCTTTCAACATGCACATACAAGCATTCAAATAGCATTCATATCATCTCATTCCATATAACATAAATTTTATCATATAAGACCAAAAATGTACATGTAATTTGTATGATCATTCACTTGACAACAATAAAAAATTTGACAACAGTAAAGAATAATGATTGCATATAACTTGAGGGTAACAAAAGTATTACTGAAATAAAGAACCGTGCATACTTACAGAAGTTTTGAATCTGATTTCCTCTTGCTAGTCCTTCTTCCTTCGAAGTCACCACGATTAATCACCTATAAGTATCAATTTCTCATTCTTAAAATCTACAAACTTAATCAAAATAGCATTCTCCTTCTCATATTAAATTATCCTAAGTTTTCTCTCCCTCACTCTCTCTCTCTCTCATTTAAAACAAAAAGGCAATTATACATATTTTAAAAATTAATAGTTTTGTCTAATTACTTAGTATTAATCAAAATAACACTTTCTCCATAATCTAAATTAATTTAAAATAATTCTATTTTCGGATTTAAATTAAACTAAAATTATAAAAATTAGTATTTTATGAAAAATGTCAAAATTTCATCTTTAGAACACTCTCACAACCCTTAGGAACAAACTTTGTTAAGATATTTTCTAAAAAGCAACATTTGGGAAAAACCCTAAATCCTTAAACTCAAAATTTTGCTTAAACCTTACAATGTCTTCCCATAAAAACTTTCCCGTATCCTTAGAAATATCTTTTGTGAAGACATTTTCAAAGAAGATCAATTTTAAGTAAAACCCTAATTTTTGAAATTCATATTTTGATAAAAGAAATTACACATTAGGGTTTAGAAATATCACACTACCCTTCCCTAAACTTTTCTCAAAAGAATCTCAAAGAAAACTTAAGTTTTCTCAAAACCCTAGTTTTCATTCATTAGGGAAAACTCAAGGGAAAGGAAGAAAAACTCTTGCAAAACACATACCTTAACCCTCCCTTGGATTTCCCTACGCTTTCCTCCAATATTGGCCGCCGGAATCCGCTCCCAAGCTCGCCAAAATCGGCTCTTACCCGCGCGCTCCTCTCTCTTCTCCGCTCGGTTCGGGCCGCACGAACGAATGGGGGAGTAGAGAAGGGTTTCGGTTTTTGTATAGAGGGATAATGGGTTTTGCCAAAAGACCTCTATGCCCTCACTTAAACAACCCATGCTTGAATAAACATTAGGGGTACTTTGGGTATTTTTGAACTTCCAAAATTATATCTCTTAATTTAGGCGAAATTGAATACAAGTTCTATATATCAAACTTCTTAGAATTTTGCGTAGAATTTTATAAAATTAATCCCGTTGAAATCTGACAACATTGAATTTTTCACTTAAAACTCGTCGCGGCGCTTTGAAAAGCGTGCGAGGTCTAAAACGGCATTTTTCAGGTTTTCACAATCTTCCCTCCTAATAAAAATTTCGTCCCCGAAATTTACACAACTTCTAGTTGCAAAAAAAACCCAACAGCTTCATTTCATTAACATAAATCTCAACATTGAAATAGAATAAACCAAACATCTGAAATATCTTAGCAAAATAATCTGATCAATCCCAAAACATCTGACATGACATAACGAGATAAACTACTAAATCCAAAACATCAAAACATCAAATTTATCATTACAAGTTACTGAAAATAAACTATAAAGCCATCTCAATTGTCATTGTCAGCATCTACAGATCCATCGGGCTCTTGCTGAGTCAAACTGTAAACTCGTGGTCTAACATTCTGCCTGGATTGATTTTGCACTGAACCTGCAACTGATGGTTCTATCATCTTGGTTTTTCCATAATTCCTCTGTGAAGGTGCTTCAACTGATCTCATTTCTCCTGAAGTCTTCTGAGTCAAAGCAGGACAATATTTTGCTATGTGTCCAGGTTGATGACACCAATAGCAAGTGTTGGAACCAATCAAACATTCACCTTTATGTAATCTGCCACACTTAGCACAAGGTTCAGTGACTTTACTTACAGTTGCACCACTACCTCCACTAGAACTGAACTTGGGCTTCTTACCATTTGATCCCTCAGTCTGGTTGCTTTGAATATCCTCTTCAGAATTCTTCCTTTTCTGAAAATCTCTTCTCCTTTGAGTACTCTGAAAATCCAGCTCAATCCTTCGTGCTCTCTCAACTAAAGTAGAGTAATCTTCAATACCCAAAGGAACCAATGGCTGTCTAATGCTATCCCGCAAGCCACAAAGGAAGCGGTGGCATTTCTCTTATGCATTAGGAATTAGATGAGAGGCATACCTAGAAAGCATAGTGAAATTAGCCTCATACTGCGTAATAGTTCTGTCACCTTGCACCAATCTCATAAATTTATCTTGCATTGACCTCCTAGCAGTCATTGGTACATACCAATCCCTAAACACCTTAACAAACTCCTCCCATGTTATCTGGTTGCTAGGTCTCCCACCAAAAGTTTCTTGTAGCTGACTTCTCCACCATCTTTCTGCTTCTCCATTAAAAGCATATGCAGCTAAGGCAACCCTTCTATCCTGAGGGCATAGCATTCCCTCCAAAATTTTCTCAACTTTCATTAACCAATCCTCTGCTTCTATAGCTCCACCTCCCACAAATGATGGTGGCTTCATATCTTGGAATAATTTTAAGTTCTTATCCATAATAGTGCCTCCACTGCCTCCAGCTTGAGTCTGAGCATTTCTTATCATCTGTGTCATAGCCGCCATCATTTGGGTGAAGAATCCAAAGTAGCATTAATGCTACTACCTTGAGGCCCTACTACTGATGGCAATTCTCTCCTGATCTCTCTAGTGTTGCCATTAGTGACATCAGGTTCAGGTTCCTCAGCCCTGAGACATAATGCAACGAAACAATCTAAGCAATAAATAACACAAGCACCTTATATCTACTCTAACCTATACGATCAGAAGTCTATAACACACATACACTATACCTTAACTAACCTAGAGAATCATCCTATTGGCTCTTTCATATTAATCAATATTCCTAAATCTTTGCTCTGATACCACTCTTGTCACGACCCAGCCCGGTGAGCTCGCGCAGGCGAGGCGGGAACAAAGGTCGAACGGTAGGTTAAATTATCTAATCTCTAAATTTATTTCCATTATAATTTGAAAGAGCCTCTAAAACATCAAATTGAAAACACATAAACATAAACCTCAATAAATTCATAATTACCTTTCTTCTGGAGCTCCTCCCCTACGATAAACAATGCTGCCCCTTCTACTCATTTGATTAATTTAAGCTTACCTGAAAATGTTAACAACTAACATTAAGCTAAAGCTCAGTAAGTAATACACAATTCTAAACTACAACATTCAAGATAAACTGAACAATATGCTAAATGCCAATTTCATATGAATATAACATAAAATGATTTCATACAACATAACATTAAACATATCATACCATAAAGTCATATATTTCATTTTCCTTTCCATATTCATATCATTATACATATCTTTCTCGTTTCATATATAGTACAACCGTCACAGGAGTCACCGTCTGTACCATAAAGGTACTCCTTTTTTATTTTCTTTTTCCATATCCTTTATCATTTTATCTTGCACGAGTACAGCGTCCCCAACTAGTACCATAAGGGGGTGAACTCCATCCTTTCAACATGCACATACAAGTATTTAAATAGCATTCATATCATCTCATTCCATATAACATAAATTTTATCATATAAGACCAAAAATGTACATGTAATTTGTATGATCATTCACTTGACAACAATAAAATTTCATCTTTAGAACACTCTCACAACCCTTAGGAACAAACTTTGTTAAGAGATTTTCTAAAAAGCAACATTTGGGAAAAACCCTAAATCCATAAACTCAAAATTTTGCTTAAACCTTACAATGTCTTCCCATAAAAACTTCCCCGTACCCTTAGAAATATCTTTTGTGAAGGCATTTTTAAAGAAGATCAATTTTAAGTAAAACCCTAATTTTTGAAATTCATATTTTGATAAAACAAATTACACATTAGGGTTTAGAAACATCACACTACCCTTCCCTAAACTTTTCTTAAAAGAATCTCAAAGAAAACTTAAGTTTTCTCAAAACCCTTGTTTTCATTCCTTAGGGAAAACTCAAGGGAAAGGAAGAAAAACTCTTGCAAAACACATACCTTAACCCTCCCTTGGATTTCCCTACGCTTTCCTCCAAGATTGGCCGCCGGAATCCGCTCCCAAGCTCGCCGAAATCGGCTCCTACCCGCGCGCTCCTCCCTCTTCTCCGCTCGGTTCGGGCCGCACGAACGAATGGGGGAGTAGAGAATGGATTTCGGTTTTTGTATAGAGGGATAATGGGTTTTGCCAAAAGACCTCTATGCCCTCACTTAAACAACCCATGCTTGAATAAACATTAGGGGTACTTTGGGTATTTTTGAACTTCCAAAAATTATATCTCTTAATTTAGGCGAAATTGAATACAAGTTCTATATATCAAACTTCTTAGAATTTTGCGTAGAATTTTATAAAATTAATCCCGTTGAAATCTGACAACATTGAATTTTTCACTTAAAACTCGTCGCGGCGCTTTGAAAAGCGTGCGAGGTCTAAAACAGCATTTTTCGGGTTTTCACAAGCACAAAAAAAAAAAAATACATTATCAACAAATTATAAATGCTAATTATATCCATTTAAAACTCTAAAGACTCCTTAGCTTCTTTAGAAGTCAAAAGCAAATACTTGTGAGCGCCACACATTTGTTTTAGGTGGTTCTTGATGTAGAATAGATTCCACTTAAACAAATCATCAGATTCATGTCTATTTGTGGACTTTTAGTATAAGGTGGAAGTCAAATAATGCCACAGCACTTGCCATCTCATATTTGCCATGCCATCCAAAGTAAGTAAACATTCATGGCTGAATTTTTATTGTTCTTCGAAGTTTCTTGATGTGGTCTTTCACATTCTAAGAATCATTAACCATGTGGTTAATAATCCATGAGGTTTCAAGAAGTTAAATTAATTATAAAGCGAGTTTTCATGTAAAGACTTTATGGCCAACCATCCTTTCCTCTCCCTTGTAATTC
Organism: Dendrobium huoshanense; assembly: GCA_016618105.1. NCBI lineage: Eukaryota > Viridiplantae > Streptophyta > Magnoliopsida > Asparagales > Orchidaceae > Dendrobium > Dendrobium huoshanense. The sequence goes on along the minus strand of CM028351.1, from coordinate 22,483,120 downwards.
TTCATCTTTTTAATCTCTTGAATGCCAATAAATATGAGCAAATTTGATATGTAATGATCTTTAGGTGAAGATAAATCTTTTGAACAAGTCTTCTCTTCCTCCTTTGTGAAAGTTTAGAAGTTAACCCCATATTCTTAGTTTGATGACTTTGGAGACCCCTCTGGTGAAGGCTCAATATTAGTTCTTTTTATTTTTGTGTTGTTTCTTTCTATATTTCTTATCTACCTTTCCTCTCTGAGTATTATGAATTTTTTTTTTATCTAAGTTCCCATGCTCATTTCCATAGCTCCATTCAACTTAAACATTAAACCCAAAATTTCCCTAAAACCTGCCACCCTACAGACCACCGCAAAGGCACCCATAATCCTTAAACCCAAACTCTAAAGTCTCCTCCACTATTATCCCAGCATCTCAAGCTTTCCATCAATACCTTAGTTCTATCCATAGTGCTTTCTTAAGTCATGTCTCCAACCTACTCAAAATCAACACACACATACCCAAAATCCTGCATAGCTTTTCCCATCTTTGATGACCCACATTCCCAAAACCCAACAAACTGAATACCTATAATATCCAAAATTGTCAAAAAGGTAAGCATTAAATTTGCTTCAAAATCATACCCTATTTTCTCACATATATCGAAAACATCAAATTTATTTTATTAAATTCTATTTTTAATTTCAAGCATTTTGATATATAGAAGTATATCTAAATTATAAGCCCAATTATATATATATATATATACACACACACATACATGCATTTAATAACATTTAAACTTATGTATTTAATTAAAAGTTAATTAATTAAATATTAAATTTAAGTTTCCATTACAGTTTCCACTTACATGTGCATGCAAATGGCGGATGGGATCACCCGGCGAGGAATGGCTGAGAAGGATTTTAGTGGAAATTGCATTACTGTATTTTATTATTATATAAGTTTTTGAGTTAATTACAGCACCCCCATTCCTTTCCCCACCTGCTAGATTTCACCTAGAGGCTGAAGCAGGTTGTGCCAAGCTCTATTCACGAGTGGAGGCTGTTGCCGGAAAATTCACATTCGGGTAAGGGAAAAAAAAGGGAAAGGAATTGAATGGAAAAGAGGAAGGAGGTTAGGGAGAGGGAAAGGAGTTGGGTTGAATGAAGAGGAGTGTAATTGAGGCAAAACTTCTAAGAATTTTCATATAGCCTAATTTTTTTAGTAGAACTAATGTATTGTGGGCTCCGAAAATTCGGCCCCAATCTCCCCGCCGCGCTCTAATTGTGCTTTTATCTTTTTGGCGATGGAGATTTAACGGATTAAGTTCCGGGGTAAATTTTGGAAGGCAGATGGGTTTGTAGATAAGACACTACCCAGAGATTTCGCCCTCATTTGTGAGAACTTTATGATATGAGTTCTGGTTTCCTATAGGCACAAGTCCCTATAGTTAATTACCCCTCTCGATCACGAGAGGGAACTTTCAATTAAGGCTAGTCGTCAATCATATACGTAGAGATACGTGTTATCTGACATATAGTAGCAGCATGGATTTGGGAATTTGAAAATTTGAAGGGTTTGGATGTTTGAAAATTTTGATATTTAAAATAGAAATTTCCACCATCTTTCACTTAAAGCGGATGGTGGGGGAATGGATGATGGGCCCAATCAAGATCCCATGGTTCCGTCTTCCCGGGCCATCGTGGTCTGTGGTCTACTTAGTCAGAGGAGGTAGTCGACCCAACCTGACAGAAGGATCCTTGTCGGCAGCCATGGGTTGCTTCGTCCAAGGGTATCTTGTAGACCTGGGGTGAATATTTGTCTAAGAGGACAAATTTGAATCTACTTTAGCTAACAGAGGGCTTTGTGCCCTATCGATTATATCCTATTGATTCATATCTCAAGGATTTGATGCCACTAAGGAATGTATTGGCGCTGGCCATAATCGGTATTTTGTGGTGCCATTTGACGGCAAAACCACTCGGTTCAGAGGGCCCCGGGTCATAATCGTTTATCCTGCGGTGCCATTTGACAGCAAAACCACCGGTTAGAGGACACGTACCACGTCTTTACTAGCAGGAGATTGTTTGAGAATGAATCCTAGTGATATTTTCGACTAGGCATTTGGCTATAAGTGAGCTAAAGTTATATTTGAATTTGTCCACCTGGCAAACTGTTGCGGAGGGTGGATGGATTTTGCTTTAAGTGATTAGTGGTTTGATTTCAAAATTTAAGTATCTTGGAATTTGGGATTTGTTGGGTTTTGGACTTTGTGGAGTTTTGAATATTTGGAATATTTGGTTAGAGCTTGAAAATATTTGTGAATCCTTCCAGTTGAGATAAACCTTCAACACGGCCATTATCGGGGTGTTTGGGGTCATTTTCATTTTTTGGATTGAACCTTGTCGACTCTGTCTACTCGTCGACAGAGGATCAGGTTTCGTGGGTTTTATGCTTTTATTAGTGAATTCTCTTGATTATAGGTTTTGAAGGCCTAACATGAATGTATTAAAACAAATACACTGGTCGTCACAACCGTGTATTTGTTTGAAGGTTCGAACCCCGTCGACTCCTATGATCCGTATAGAAGGATCGGGTTCGAACTAGAATTCACTTATTGACCCGCGCAGCATCCCTAGACGTCACATGTGTACCAATAACATGTTCGCCGGGGCCCATGCGGGTGTTTGGGGGCATTTTATGATTGAACACTGTCTATTCCTTTTTACCTGTTTAGGAGGATCATGTTCAAATCTTGATGCATTTATATTTTTGCATTATTTTTGTTTTGAACAATATTAGTTATATTTTCTATTTTTGTTTTATTTTTATATCCAATGATGGTGGTAAATCCAATGATCATAGTAGGAAAAGGTTTGGGTTATGCTTACCTTGGGTTTGCTGGTTTTGGGGTCCACCTTGTCCTTTGGGCTGTTTACTGGTTTCATTGGGGGCCTTGGCTGTTTTCGGTTGGAGCTTTAGTTGTTGAAGTTTTAATAGGTGCAAGCTCATTATTTACAAGTGGAGGTGTAGCTCATTATGAGCTGATGTTTAGCTCTAATTTATTGGAGGTGTGCAAGCTTTTAGGTGAGTGGAACTTGCCTCTTCCTCTTCTTAATTGCCTCTTAAATTGCTGCAGCTTTCCCTCCTTTTCCCCCGTGAAATGTGTAGCTGCTGACCCGTGAAATACCTCCTGGATTCCTGTGCTTACCTGCTGATTCCGTGGCTTTCCTTGTGCTTTACTGTGACGTTTGGGATTTCTATACCTGCTGTGAACCGTGGCCTTTTCTTGAGACTTGATGTGCCGGTTGGTTTTCCCTGTGCTGGAGCCGTGGCCTTGAATCCTTGTGTGCCGTTTGGTTTCCCTGTGCTGGAACCGTGACCTTTTTCCTTGAGACTTGCTATGCTGTTTGGAATTTCTGTACAGGAAATTGATGGCTTTTTATCACTCCATTTATGGGAAATCTTGGGCTGTTTGGTTCCCCTCTCTTGCCTATATATATGAGATGTTTTGTGATGAATTGGTTGGTGAATATTTGAGAGCAAAGTTGCTATAACCTGTGGGTTCTTCTTGGAAAAGCTTGAGAGCTTTGTCCACCTTCTTTCACCTCCTTTGGAAATCTTGCGAGCTCTTTCCAACCTTTCGTCTCGACTTCTAACCTCTTTCTTCTCTACGCAAGTTCCACTCCACCTGTATCTTTCTTCTGGTTCCGTTGGTAACAATTGTTGGTTGTTTTTGGTGGCATTTGCTGGAGGAGTTTGGTAGGACATTGGACCCCTTTGCAGTGGTGGACCCTTGGTTTGCATATCTAAAACTTATTTTAAAATATATTCCTACAATCGGTGCATGTGAGGAGTCCTCTTGTAGGATGTTCTGAGGATAGTGTTTGTTTGTTTTATGTTTGTTTCTTTTGCTAACTTTTCTTGTTGCTTTGGTTTTTGGATGATCCCTAATTTTCTATTCTGAATTTTTGTGGTTCATTTAGTCTATTGTGTTCTCCAAAAGTTTCTCAAAGTTATATAAAAGTGAGTTTTGATTTACTTGGTTTTCTCTTTGAGTTTTGTTCTAAGTTGCTTACATCAATTTGGTATCAGAGCAAGTTCTCTTCCTCGGTGGTTTTTTTTTATTGGTTTTGTTTGGCGAATCTTTTCTATTCTCTTAAATGACTAATAATCCAGCTGATTGGCAACACCTTTTGCAACAACTAAATAATTTGCAACAACAAATTAATACCATGGCTGAAGCAATTGAGAACTTAAATGTTAACAACGCAAATGCTAATCCTAATGATCAAACTTCTGAAAGTGAAGAGGAGGTTCCTAGAAATCATCGTAGGCAACAAAAAAATTGGGATTATGGAATAAAAATTGTTGTTCCTAATTTTGAGGGCAAACTACAACATGATCAATTTCTTGAGTGGGTAGAGAAGATAGATCAATTTTTTGAGTGGAAAGAAATACCTGAAAATCGAAAAGTTCGTTTTGCTAGCTTAAAACTTTCTGGTCTTGCTTTAACATGGTGGAAAAATTTTCAAAATAATTGACTTAGAAGGGGAAAAGAAAAAGTCCAAAATTGGGAAAGAATGAAGGAGAAAATGAAAGGAAAATTTTTGCCAACTGATCACGCTCGAACTATATTCCAAGAATTCAACAATCTGAAACAAGGAAATCAATCAATTGAAGAATACACTGAAATGTTTTACAAACTTCAATCTCGAAACGACTTAGAAGAATTTGAAGAGAAAACTGTTTCAAGATACATAAATGGTTTAAAATGGTCAATCCAAGATCAACTTAACCTGCATCATATTATTAAAACTGACGAGGCTTATCGTATGGCATTAAAACTGGAAAAGCAACATCAACGAGAAAAGGGTCACATTAAAATTGTGGAAACATATAAGCGACGTTCAACTGGTGGAATTAAACCTCAAACTTTTGGAGGAACTTCTGGTTTGAAAACTAAAACCTTTGAAAATCAAAATTCTGAAAAGGGAAAAGGGGTTATGGGAACTAAACCATCTGATCCACCTAAATTAATCGGACCATGTTATAAATGCGGGCTTTATGGTCATCTTTCAGCTACTTGTAGGAAAAATAACCCACCCAGAAATAATCTCATTGAAAATGATGAAAACTCAGAAGAAGGAGAAGTAGATGAAACTGGATCTGAAAATGACAATGAAGTTGAGAAAATTGATGTTGAGGGAGATGAAGGTGGAGATTTTTTAGTAATTCGACAAGTCCTAACGACAACAAATGATAAAGAAGACAGATGGTTAAGAAGAAACATTTTCAAAACAACTTGTACCATCGATTTTGTGTTATTTAGATATTTCAATTTCCAAACTAGATATATTTTCATGAGCTGACTATTTCTGTAAGAGAACAACATCCTTTTTAGATCCTCATTTTGACATCTCGTTCCTCAATTTTTAAACTTCACCACTAGATAAATCTGAATGCTTGTACTCTAGCTCTATTCGCATCTTAAGCTTCTGGTTCTCACTTGATAACTGAGAAACTTGTCCTTGAAGCTGTTTTACTCCATATCTAACATTTCCTTTATGCTTGTGGGTTGGATGTAGAAATTTTTCACGTTGATACCTTCTTGCGAGTCAACCTTCATATGTATCAACTTCTTTTATTTGTAAGAGAGCAATTTAGTTGTCCATGTGAATAGTATATGCATCAATCACTATCATTTTTTTTATGGCTTGCATGAAATTCATTTGGAGGTATCTGAATGCTCATGATTTTGATATCTCCTTTTTGCTTTTTGTTTGAATAATCATGACTATCACCTAGTGTTTATTATCTTTCTCTTTTTATTATCTTTAGAGGTGACTTGTAGTGTGCATGATAGCTCTCCATAAGTATCTTATTCTCTTACAAGTAAATTACATTCATTGAAAATTTAGCATAAATTCATTGTTGCCCCGTTAATTTTTATTTACATGGCCCATATTTTTATTGACTTTTATAATCATGAATATGATTATGCATTCATCAGGTCAAAATCCATTACATTTATCATATCCAAATTCAAATTCTACTCGAGTTCAAATCCACAAGTCCAGTTCATGTTCAAGTACAAGTCTTATACAGTCCAGGTCAAATGTTTGCCCAAGTTCAAACGTTCAAGTCATGCTCAAGATGAGTTCAAGTTCAGAGAAAGTCTTCCATATGTTCAAACAAAGTTCAGGCTCAATATGAGCCTCTTCTGTTCGAGTTCTTTTTTGTCCTTGCAAGTTCAATTTCATATCCAAAATGTTCAAGTCATTATTGCTTGAGTTCTAAGTTTTTTTGCATATGACTTAGCTCATTCATTTTAGTTCATTGCATTCAATCAAGTCCAAGTCCAAGTTCATTCGTTTTTTTTATTCAAGTCCTTGTCTAACTTCAGATAAAATTTCGGCAGCCTCCCGACATCTCCCCCGTTTAGGGAAAAAAATCAAGAGGCCGCCTACCCGCCACGTCAACAAAGACGTGCACGGTTGGTGTTTGTGAGACACTGTGGCGGTGATTTTTTGTTTTTTCATCCACCACGCCAACAAAGGCGTGCATGGGGTTATTAAAAGCATTTTTTTTAAAAATGTAGTTTGCTTTCCCCCCGCTCGGGGGTACTTATGAGTGACCCCGCCTCGCCGTAGGTGCCGCACTGAGGTCCTATCCCACCACGCGCAACAAAGGCGTGCATGGGCGGTTTTCTAGTCCACCACGAACATTGAAGTAGGGTTTTTAGGTGATTAACCGCCTCGTCGTAGGCGCCACACCGGGGTCCCATCCCACCACGCACAATAAAGGCCTGCATGGGAGGTTTTTCGGTCCGCCGCAAACTTCGAGAATGAAAATCTGAGTTTAGAAAAATTCGTACCTTCACGGGGTTGTCGGTGTTGGCATGTGGATCGAGGCAAAAGAAGAGTCATCTCTTTCTTCTTTTTATCAAATATAATTAATTTTGATTAATCATACTTAATTATGATTAAAATAATTAATTATAATTATAATTATTTATAATTAAAGATTAGGTTCTTAACTTTTTAATTATAATTAATTATAACTATTAATAATTAATTAGAATCAAAGATAGTCAATTATAATTAATCTCAATCAATTACAACTAATTAATTATAATTATAATTAATTATTATTAATAATAATAAATAATTAGAATTAAAAGGTAATGAATCCAAAATTATTTTAAACTAATTATAATTAAAATAATTAATTATAATTAAATTCAACTAATTATAAGTAATAAAAAGATTAGAGAGGATTAATGTAGGATTTGAAAAGGATTAGGGAGTAATTAAGTCTAGCAAAGGGTTAAATCCTTTGTTATCCTCCATTTGCCCCTAAATCCCTTTAGGTTCGGCGGGTTTAGGGATTCAGCCAAAGAAGAGTTCGTGAGGGAGGAAATTACTTTCACAACCAGCGAACTACCCTTGTTGCTTCCGATCAAATGTTGTAATCTCTGTCCTAAAGGAAGGGAATGTCGTCAAAGAAGCGTCGGCTAGGGCAAGGTTTGGTGGTCGGTTAGGAGGAGGAAGAGCTCGGGTGTGGGGGATTTGGCTGCTAATACAAGGTATGGAGGAAATTCTCTCTCTCTCTCTGGATCGGCGGGAAATGGGAGGCAGTGACTGGAATTAGGGCAGGGGGTCGTTCGTGTGGAGTCAGAGGAGAAGTCGTGGAAGAGAGCAGATCGGGAGCACGGTAGGAGCGGGAGGTCGTGGATTTGTCGTCTGTTGAGGGTTGGAGTCTACGGAGAAGAGGAGGTCGTCCCGAAGGCTTCAACTGGTTCGGTATTTAACGACATATTTGGGCACTCGATCGAGGTAAGATATGGGTTTTGCGGAGGTTTTGACGTGAGTAGCGCCGAATCTACAGTTCCTCGGCAGGATTTCGGCAGGGATTTTGGCAGAAATCGTGAATCCATAAGGTTTATGCATTCCTCTCTTTTGTTCCTTGTACATAGGTCAACATGTATTAATGATAAAATTTATGCTTTAGGTTGTTTATAAGAGGAAAAAAAATCGGGGTATATTAGGATATCAAATTCATTCTCTTATCCTAGAGAATGAGATGAGATACCCAATATGTAGTATGAAAAATGGTAAATTTTTTATATAAATATGATAGCATTTTTATATAAATGCGGCAACATTATTCTCATATTAATGTTATTTGCAATTTATGATTCACTTGAGTTTATCACTTCTTCAGTTGAGTTATTTGATATACAAAATGTTTTTATGCTATAAAATATTGCTATGGATGGATGTTATGAAAATTTGAAGCTTAACGAGAAGGTTAATAAAATGATAAATAAGAACATTTATATGTGAGGGATAGGCCTGCGCGAGTAAAGGCGAAAAAGCATGACATGGTAAGCGTGTGGGACCGTATTAGACATACCCAATACTCTCTCTTCTAAAAGTTGGGAAATTCGGATCCAACTGTGAATAAGAGAGTTGTAAATGTGCAAATGCTTATAGTCATCATATGACTTGCATGAAGTATTAAAAACTAAATAGAATAAGAAATAAAAGGAAAGTTAAAAAAATATATACAATGAATGGCACCGTTATATGCATTGCTCATAAACACAACCTATGATTCTTATAGTAATTTAAATGTAATTTATTGTTGAATACAAAATGTTTATTTTCTATTTTTTTGTACTAAGATTGTGTATTTCATTAAACTTTTAGTTCGCCAGCAATGGTTGTAGTGCAGGAAAAGAGAATGAGCCTGCGAGGCTGTAGGTAGGAGGGTGACTACATTTTTGTGTAATTAAGTTTTGGGTGTACATAGAAGTCAGAGCAATAAGTCTTTTTGGTAGGTAAACTTTACTTGAAACTTTAGTTAAGCTCGGTATTTTATTTGATATGTTCTGAATATGCTTTTGAATATGAACATTGAGATAACATGTTAAAACTGAAAAGTTTGTTATTTTGGGATAGTCTGGATGGATTGTTTCCTATTCACTCGATCCAGGTAAAAGTAATTTAGGGTGGATGTTAGTAAGAGATATGATTATTCGGATTCTCTTTATATATTACATTTCAGGTTGATTGAAGAGGGTTAAAATGGGGTAGAAATTGGTATCGGATCTAAAACAAATCTAATGGAAGCATAATTGGATTTAGAAATATTGGACTAGATTAAAATGAATCTGATTTATATAGAGCTATAGGTTGGATTGAACATTGCGTTCATTCTAGTAGAGTTGAATAAGCATATACACTTAATATGATTTAATTCTTTAAAATGATCACATGAATTATATAATCTATATATGTATATTTTAGATAAACATGCCTGAAGTAGTGCTAGAAAGAATAAATGGTCAGTCAGCTAGGCCAGGTACACAAATAGAAATGCATATTGAAAATAGCTCTGAAAGAAGCAGAGTAAATGAGGGGGCTACGTATAAAAAACTTCATGATATTGTAAATATTACATCACAAGTGGTGACAAAATGACATTTATAGAGAAATCATCATCCACCAGTGGACCAAGATCTTAATTTGGTAGTGAGGTGGATGACATTTTATACTATTTTAGACCTTTAAATCCCCAACATTCAAGGGTTCAAGTGATCCAAGCATAGCAGAAGACTTGTGATTGAAGATTGAAAAAATTTTGGATGGCATGATTTGTCTTAGTAATAGAAAGATAGTGTTGGCTATTTTTGTACTGGAAGGCGATTAGAGAAATTTGGATTGATGCCTATTACAAGTATATAGTGGGATGATTTTGTGAGGGTATTTAGAGACTGGTTTATTTCTCCCTTAGCCAGACTAGCTTTTTAAGATAAAATTTTCAACATAACCTAGGGTTCAAAGATAGTTATGCAATATGAAGTGGAGTTTACTTCTCTATTGCCATATGCACGTCATTTTATTAGTACCAAGGAAAAAATGCCATAGATTTTTGTGACGTCTCAGGTATCAGTTAAGACCAGCATTGACACCTTTTGACATAAATAAATTCTTAATCTTAGTGGAGAGAGAAAGAAGAATTAAAATAAGCTAAATTTTTCTAAGCACAATTGAGAGAAGTAGTAGATAGGCAAAAGGAAGATATTTGAAAATGATGATCAATTTAGAAATAAGAAGCTTAAATTTGACAATAAGTAGAAGCTAATTAAGCCTAAGAAATCTCTTTGTGACCAGTGTGGAAGACACATTTTGGTAAGTGTTTAGTGGCTTCTGCAAGGTGTTACAAATGTGGTGATCTGGGTTATCGCAAGGCGGATTGCCTTCTGGAGAAAAGAAGCAATGCTGGGCCATAGAAATACAAAGGAGATATTTGGAGGCAATCAGACAGGAAAAACTCAGTTTCAGGGAAAGCTATTAGTTTAAGGTAAGCCACCAGTGTAGTTGAGAGGAGAAGCATTAGATGCTAAAGGCAATCAAGTTGTGGAAGCTAAAGTATTTGCCATCACACCACAGGAAGCCAAAGATTTAAAAAATATAGTTGCAGTTATACTTCTAATTTCTAATAAATTTGGCTCAGTTTTTTTTTTTTTTTTTTTTTTTTTTTTTTTTTTTTTTAATTCTTGTGCATATATTCATTTATTTTTGAAGAAATTTGTTTTGATTTATCTGTTGACACTATATGCGAATACTGTCATTGCCAGGTCTTATGTTTTTTTTAAGCCAGGTCCTAAGTTCTAGATGAGAAACGTTGCGAAAACTATTTTAGCTAGGTCCTAAGTTCTAGATGAGAAACGTGAAGAGTTGTTTTAGGTAGTCGACAACCTGCATAAAACTTCTCGAATAATCATGACATAAATCCGTTAATATATTGTTTGAATGTCAGGGTGTTCATTAGAAATGACGCGCTGAATGGCCTGAAGATAGCGATAAGTGTGTAAGGGCTACTACACCGGCACTCAAGTGAAATGTTAAATAAGCAAGGGTTTCCACATCATAACCGATGTGGGCAAAGAAGCTAGTCCATAAAAATAAAATTGTGATAGGAACTTGGAATATAGGTTCCTTTACAGACATATTAATAGAATTAATAGATATTGTGATTCAAAGAAAGATAAATGTTTGTTGATGTTCATTTCATATCGAGCATAAGTCAGCCCTGATCTAACCGATTTGAGCCTGATTAGGCTCATTCGCACTTGATCAAATTGATTGAGTGTCTTCAAACCAAAATTAACTCAAATTGGACCTTAATTGAGCCAAATTAAACCCAATTAAAGTCAAATCAATTGAATCAACCCAAAATTGGTCTAAATTGAACCCAATTGAGCCTCGTCGAGTCTCGTCAAACAAAATTCGACTCCGATTCGAGCCCAACTTTGCAAAATTGACTCGATCAGACCCGAATCGATTTGTATCGAGTCCGATTTGGGCTCAATTTTAGCCCAATTTGTCAAATGTGGGTTCATTTGACTTCCCAAATCAAGCAATCACATCCAACAATTGAGATTTTCTTAAGAATTGAGGTCCGACCCGCTATCCTTTGTTCAATGTCTTTGATTAGAGCGCGTTTGTAGCAAGATATTAGGGGAGGAGGTCAAATCCTGTGGCAGAACCTCATTTGAAGTATAGAGAGAGTGAGAGGCGAGCATGGGGTCATTCGATCTGTCTTCGTGTCATCATCCGAGTGAGGGAGAGGGAGAAGCCTTCAGGATTCTTCTTGCTTCTATGCTCGTGAGAAGGAGAAGAACCATTCGGCTCTTTCAGTCGTCCAGAGGGAACCCGAATGTCTACTTCAGCCATTTGCATGTGGAGACCATACAGTCTGCCGACCTCACCCATTCACGTGGACACCATCCCTTTCACCAACCTCATCCATCCTATGATTTCTCATGATTACTCTCGTGTAAGAGCCAAAAGGAGATGATGGCTAGGCGCTGGGTCGTGGGGCTCATGTCCAATGCATTCTATCTTGCTTGGAATGCGATCATTTTGTGTCCAATACCTTCGCCTACGATCTAGCCTTAAGCTAAGCGTTGTCATTCAACCATAACTTGAATGACAATGTGTAGGGCCTTTCTCTTCTTGTAGCATGCACCTCACTTTTAGCAAACCGTAAGTTATGACAAAACCAACTTAAGGAGGTGGAAGCATTGCATCATTAGCATTTGTAATTTTGCTTGAATTTATCAAATGTCTAGAAATGAATTGAATTTATTTTGAAAGCTCACAAACAAATTTTTGTGTCTTTCATGACCCTCAAGTTCATGTTCCAAATCTCATGATGAATAGAATAATTTGAATTCATCTTTGATACTTCCTCAAATTTAGGATGAATAGATGAATGATGAGTAACTCTATTCTAAAGGACCGCACACTTAATTAATTTAGTTTGCATGATTGCAACCCTCAATCTTTGGAAGCTTGGAAGATAACTGAATAGGTTCATTTAATTCCGAAATAAACTTGAGGTGTAGTATGCGTCTTTACCCTCATAGCCCCATGAACACTCATATTTAGAGTTATTTAATCCTATTTATTTAACCTTCAAATTAGAGGATTGAAGTGAAACGATCAAAATCCCTAAAGATTGGAAACTTGCACTAATGCTTTTAATGAACCAAGTCATGTCAAAGTTGATTGGTTATTTTCTTAAACCTTTAGATGTAGGGTTTCTATCTCATTCAAAACAAAATACATACACGTCATGGGTTATTTGTTGACTTCTTGCATATCTAAAGTTTGTAAGTTTCTAATCATACTCATTTAATTTCTAAATATTTATGAAGCAATGGTGGAATATACCATGGCTTTCCAAAGCCTATGGATCATATCCTACCATGCATTGAAGTTATCTAAGGATGATTAGCGCAATTTGTAAATTATGAGGTTGAGAGTAATGATATACAAATTGAGCGTGTGATGAAAACCCTAAGATAACAAATCACATCATGCATACACTTTTAGGTCTTCTTAAATCATATCAAAATTAATTTTCTTTTAAACTCCGTGGAAGTCATAGGAGTGAATTTTCTCCTCTCCAAGTGAGTAAAAAACACTTAAATTAAATTAGGGAGTTCTCTTTCAAGATCCTTTTCCTTCATACATGATGCTTTGGAGCAACCATTTAAAAAGCATTTGAGGTGGAAGCCTTGAGGCGCGCCTCGAGTCGAGGCGTTAACTGGGCGGACTAAGGTGTAAGCCTCGATTGTTCGGACAAAGAACACGCTTTTTTCATTTGAGGCGTACGCCTCAGGGCGCGAGGCGTTGAGGCGAAAGAGGCGCTGCCTCGAATTATTTTGTTCGCCAGTCATGCATAAATAGTGCTTAGGGCTTCTTCTTAGTTTTGTAAGCATTTTCGTCGCTCCCTCTCGTTCATTCCCTGTTTTCTCTTGTTTGCTCGTTCTCTTCCTCTGATCGAATGTGTGATCCCTGCTCGTTCTCTCGTTTGCTCTTTTGCTCGTTCTCTTCCTCCCGTTCGGTCGTGTGATCCCTGCTCCCGCCAACTTCTTCCTGCACCGTGCTCAATATACTTTGTGTTTGACGTACTTGAAGGCTACTGGAGACAAAGGTAAGCTTCTTGTTCCTGTTTTTCTTCATGCCTCTATCGTTCAGCGACATTAAGAAATTTTTTTTTTCATTTGTTGTCTTGAGATTTGATGCTTATTAATGTGGTTAGATTGGTTGCAAATAAACTTTCACTCTTAATTTTCTTTCTTATTTTTGATCCCTTTTGTTCTTCTTAAGCTTACTGAATTCATCTCTAACTGGTGCCATCTAAACAAATCGTTTGCTTTAACTATTAGTATTAGTCTATTAGAAAAGCTTATTTGCTTGATAAATTGGCATATAAAATTTGGAGTGATGATGCAAACAAATTATGAGATTAGGAAGTTTTATTGCTCAAAGATTTTTTGGCTTTAAAAAATTAAAGTGTGACTAATCTAACAGGGACTTGAATAAGAATTCATGTGGTATTCTATTCAAACATGTTAGAGAAAAGATCATGAATAGATGGTTAAGAAAATTCTCTCATTTCTCAACAATCCAATTATGTTTGGCATATGATGTATTGATAGAGGCCCAAGTTAGAACCTTTTATATGTCATCATTTGTACCAACCATTAAAAAAGCGAACGAGGCGTCCGCATTGAGTTGCGCCTCAAGTCGAGGCGGAAGTCACGCGTATCAGGGCTTACGCCTCGAACCATCCAGCGAAGCCTACATTTTTTTGCACAAGGCATACGCATTAGAGCGTAACGCCTCGAGGTAGTATGAGGCACCGCCTCGAAATTTTTTCTTCGGTATATATGTAAATACGACGCAGCCGATTTGTGTTTGTGTATTTGCGTATAGGATTAGGGCTTCCTGTGAGAATTGAAAGGCGAATTAGAGGCGAAGCCGTGAGGGAAAGAGACGAAGCCGTGAGTGCAGGAGACGAAGTCAGAAGTAGACGACACAGGAAACGAATCCAAAAGTAATAACGATTTCACAAGCAGGAAACGAAGCCGAAGTTGTGAGTGCTGGAAACGTTCAGGCTTCAGTTAGGTCAGAAGAGCAGGTGAGCGGTGTTGTGGCCTTGACTTTGAGGTGCAGTAACGAAAGCTTGAATAACTGATTCGGTTTTCTTTCATTCGTCCGCTCAGTACATGCTTGGTACCAAGTAGGTACATGCTCAGTACCGCTCAGTACATGCTCGGTACTGCTCAGTATGTGCTCGGTACTGCTAGGTACATACTCGGTACAGAGCCAGCACCGCTCGGTACCGAGCAAGTATATGCTCGGTATTGAGCGGTACATGCTCAGTACCACTAGGTACACGCTCGGTATCGAGCAGTATATGCTCGGTACTGAGCGGTACATGCTTGGTATTGAGTGCTACATGCTCGGTACTGAGCGCTACATGCTCGGTATTGAGCGGTACATGCTTGGTACTGAGCGCTACATGCTCGGTACTGAGCATATACAACAAGTAGGGGCGCTGCCCTCGAAAATCCCCGTAGGGGCGTTGCCCCTTGACCCCGCGACCTGACCGGGCAGGTAGAACCCTCGCCAGGGGGCAGCGCCCCCTTGAACCCCTGGCAGACTGGTACATTTTTGTATTCATGTTGTTTTATTATTGGTAGTACAAATAATTGTTAAAATCTATCCTATTATTAGCATGACTAGTGGTACAAGAAGGAAAGATCCTGCATGAAAATATGGAACTCAAGTTGAAGTGTCTGGTGAAGGTGCAAAGAAGGGATATGTTTACATGAAATGTAATTTCTGTGAGAAACGCATAACTTCTTTTCCAGTAATATACTAATATTATCTTAGAAAAAATCATCAAATTCACAATTGACGTAATATTTTATTATTTTTGACCTTTTTATCATTATTCATAATTTTAAATTGCTTTAGTTTTATAATTTTTGAGGCTTACGCCTCGCCTCGCTTAGCCAAAATGCCTCGATTCCCGATTTCACCTTTTAAAACGTTGATTTGTACTACTACATTAGATTTGTAAAATTTGTATTTGTATTTGACTTAATGCCATTAAATAAGAATTCATGGTGGTAATTGTTTATAATTTGTATTTGATGTTAATTATTCTTTTCTATCTATTATTAGTATGACTAGTGGCACGAGAAGGAAAGATCCTGCATGAAAATATGACACTCAAGTTGAAGTTCTAGGCAAAGGTGTGAAGAAGGGATATGTTTACATGAAATGTAATTTCTGTGAGAAGCGCATTACGGGTGGTGTCAAGAGGCTGAAGGATCACCTAGCTTGCACTCATGTCAATGGGGACCGTGTGCAAAAGTAAGTGATGAAGTGAAAAAAGAATTTATTGATTACTCAAAGAAGTTTACCATCTCAAGGAGGTAAAAAAAAATATGGAAGAGATGATAGGAAACTCTTCTTACTATGGATCACAGCATGAAGGTTCCAGTATTGGAAGCCATCTAGTTTCTTCTGACTGAGGCAGTCGGGGGTCCATGGATAGATTTATGCTAAATATTGATAACGAGGAAAACATAAATACTCAGGATATTCAACCTCCTACAGCTACAAAAGAACTCGGGAACAGAGCTTGCTTGGATATCGTCAGATTTATCTATTAAAATGGGATTCCATTTAATATTGTTAGGAGGCCGTCATGGATCAATATGTTACGATATGTTGGAAGCTATGGAAGAGGATTATAACTTCCAAGCATGTATGAGCTGAGGACTTAGATGCTGAATGAGGAGGTTAAGATAACTTCAAAAATGGTGGATGATGTTAAGAAGATTTGGATTGAGACAGGAGTGACAATAATGTCAGATATTTAACATAGAAGTATTATTAATTTTTTGGTCAACAATCCATATGGAACAGTTTTTCTCAAATTAGTAGATGCTTCAAGCTTTGTCACGGATGCACAATTATTGTTTGAAATGTTGGATGAAGTTGTGGAGGAACTGGGAGATGCTTTAGTAGTACAGGTTGTTACTGATAATGCAAGTGCATACAAAGTTGCAGGGAGAATGTTAATGGAGAAGAGGCATCACCTTTACTGGACTCTTTGTGCTGCACATTATATTGACTTGATGCTTGAGAGGTTGAGATAGTTGCCTCATCATAAATTAGTCTTATTAAAGGCTAAATTCGTTAGTAAGTTTATGTACAATCATTCTTGGGTACTTAGCTTGATGAGAAAATTCACTGACAAGGAAATTATTAGACCTGCTGTTATAAGATTTGCTACTACATATTTAACATTGCAGAGATTCAAGGAGTAAAGATAACCTTTGGAAGTAATGTTTGCTTCTGAAGAGTGGGATAAAAGTTTATGGGCCAAAAAACAAGAAGGAAAATAAGTTAAAAAGATTGTTATGAAAGTCGATTCATTTTGGCGCAGTACAAATTATGTTTTGAAGACAACAAGATCATTAGTTAATGTGCTTAGAATAGTTGATAGTGATAGGGTTCCGACTATGGGATTTATTTATGAAGCAATGAATAGGGCTAAAGAAGACATTGCAAAAGAATTAGGAGGTCAAGAAAGTACCTAAAAAAATATGGGATATTATAGATGAAAAGTGGGATCGACAATTACACCAATACTTACATGCTGCTGCGTACTATTTAAACCCTCAATTTCATTATGATAAGAATTTTCATGTTGACAAAGAGGTGAAAACTAGTTTGTATGCATGTATGGATAGACTCATTTCTGAAGAAGACTACCTCAAAGTGAATGATGAACTTGAGGATTTTCATTTGAAGAAGGGAATGTTTGGATTTAAAGCAGCACAAGCATGCTTTAAAACACGATCTCCTGGTATGTTTATAGTTTGTGTATTTATAATTTTAATGTTAATATTTATGTTCAAGTCTTGTACTTCAACCAATATTTATAAAATACTATGTTTGTCTTCATGTAGAATGTTGGTGGGATCAGTTTGGAGATCATGTTCCTGAATTGAAAGCTTTTGCAGTTAAAGTTTTTAGCCTAACGTGTTCGGCTTCTGCATGCGAGCGTAATTGGAACATCTTCAATCAAATTCATACAAAGAGAAGAAATCGATTAGCGGCAGATCGAATGAACAAACTAGTTTATGTTATGTTTAATAAAAAACTGAAAGATAGACATCTCAAATTGCAGAATCAAGGAAATATTGAGAATGAAATTGACCATTTGTTTGTTGATGAGTTACAATCTGATGATGAATGGGTTACTCCTAAAAATGCCGATGTTTATGAAGTTAAAGCAGAAGGAGAAACTCATGTCAATGAAGAAGACAATGAAGCAACTACCCAAGTATATAAAAGAAAGAAATAAAGTGAGATTGAAGCTTCAAAAAAATTCAAAGGTATTCTTAAATATAATGAATTATTTTGTATGTTACTTTTGTTTCATTTTAGAGCTAATGAAATATTAACGGATATAGGAGATAAAGGAAAAAATATTATAGATGAAGAAGAGTTTGAGAATGACTTTGACATTAATTATGAAGATTCATCTGAAGACAATCAAAGTGATGATGGGCCTGCTTTGGGTCTTGATTCTAAGGGGATGTTTTATTTTTAAGTGAGTTTATTTTAAATCTTGTATTCCAGTAATATTATCTTGAAACAAATCTTCAAATTCATAGTTGACATAATATTTTATTATTTTTTGTCATTATTTATAATTTTAAATTAATTTATTTTAATCGTTTTGAGGTTTACGCCTCGCCTCGCTTAGAAAAAACGCCTTGATATCTAAAGGCTCCAAACACTTTTTTTTTTAATCTAAAGGTTCCGAACTATTCATTACATGAACCATTGAACGTCAGGGCCAAATCCCAAGTTATTCATTCGTTGAGACACAAAATTAGCAAATGGCCTTTTCTCCCCTCTCATGAATGATGATTTGAAATGTCTCAGGACTTCAAATATATCATTATATGAATCCTTTAACCTTAGGGCAGAATCCTAGGTTTATTTGATTTATATGTTTATGCGCAAAATCAACAAACAATCATCCATTCCTCCCATGCATGACGGTTTAGAGCACCACAACACTACAAACACTTCATTGCAAGAATCTTATACTCTTAAGATAAAATCCTAGGTTCATTCCATCTTCTTTGTTGAGATAAATCAAGAAGCAATTATTTTTCCTCCTCAAGGATGACAATTTGAAGCCTCCAAAGGTTCCAAACAATATTATTATATGAGTCTTTGGATTTTAGAACAAAATTCTAAGTTATCTATAGCTTTTTTTTGAGAAATAAAATCAATAAACAATCATTTACATCTTATTCATGCATGACTATTGGAGCCTCTTCTAAGCTCCAAATATTTTCATTGCACGACTGCTAGCATGCCTTAGGAGTTATCACCAATCATTCTCATGCTTTGTATTTTGGATTTTCCTAAAGTCCTAAATACATCGTGTTGCAAACTCTTAAAATTGAGACATAGTCTTAAGTTCTTCCCCCTCATTTGCTTAGCCTCAAATTGGGTGAATGGAAAACCTCTCTTGAACATCAAATGTTCAAAGAACATTCGTTAACTTTGTAACTCATAAGTTACATTTCCTTCTTCCATTCTTTATGCATCAAGATTGTAGAAAATCATCACTTTTCCTTATTTAAAAGCTATAGGTTTCTTCCCTTCTCCTTTCAAACCTTAAAGTTGTAGGGAATTCCTATCAAATCATTTTTATTTGTTGAATCAAGATCAATAAATAATTCTACCTTTAGCATAGGAATCTACATCCTATTTCTCCTTTCATTCTCCTTACTCAATTTAGGAGAATATTCACGTCTCTTTGAGCTCCAAATGTTTGAAGATCGTTCATGAACTTGCAACCTCCAAGTTGCACATCATTCCCCTTATCTTCCTAGCACAAACTTGGTAAATATCATGTTTCATTGAACAAAAGATTCGATGAATCATCCTCCAACTTGCAACCCATAAGTTTTATGTTGCCTCTCCCCTTTTACAACCCAAAAGTTGTAAGAAAATCTCTTTCACCCAACCCAAGCTTGGTGACTAAAAACCTCTTTCCTTGAATGTCTTAAAGTGTCAAAGAAATCTTTCCTAGTTTGTGACTCCTAGGTTGCACTTCTCTTCTTCCATCCCTTTAACCCAAGTTGGAAGAATGAACCTCCCCTCTTTGAACACCGAAAGATTCAAGGAAATTCGTTGTAACTTGTGGTTCAAATCTACATGTCACCTCTTCTTTTTTTCCCAACACATATTGAGTAGCAAATCACTCCTATTTGAAAACCAATAGTTCAAAGAGATTCCTCCAATTTACAACCTTCAAGTTGCATTTTCTTCTTTATTTTCCACAAACAAAGATTGTAGAAAACCCCCAAATTCTCCTTCACTTGCCTAGCCCCGAACATGGCAAATGAATTGATGTAAGTAAAAAATATAGGGGAGCCTATATTTTTTGCTTAACAAAAATTAGACTTGATTGACACCGACAAAGCAAAGACTAGAAGAGGAAAGAACAAACTCTTACAATTCAAATAAAACTAAAAGGACAAAATTACAACGACGACGACTTGCAAACTTAAAATTAAAAGACGACACCCTAAAGTTGCTTCATTTAGAGAAGAAGGATACATGTGGAGTGGCACTTGCGGAGAGACGAAAGAGATTAGAAGCCTGAGAAGAAAGGTTGGAAAGAGCCCGCAGGATTTCTGGAGGGGATGAGAAAGAAGGGTGGAAAGAGCCTGCAGGATTTCCAAGCAACCCGCAGGTTAATAGATTTTTTTCCAAAAATCAAATATCACATTCAACTCTTTTCAAACATAAACAATCCCCCATATTTATAGGTATGAAAGGGAATACAAAGAGACATTACATTAATTTTGACACAATAAACTAAGCATTAAAACATAGAAATCTCCCCCCCAAGCTCACGGTTAAACGCCCAAACCAGGAACCAAGGAGACAGCCACGGGAGACGAGGGGAACCGCACGGACCGAGAGCCACGACCACGGGAAACGAGGGACGGTCACGTAAGAAGGAGCCCAGCCGTGAGATCCCAAGAGGCAAACAAATAAAGCCATGGTGGAATACAAGGAGTCACCATGGGAAAAAGAAATCTTAGAATTCCAAATGCCGGTTTGGATTTCCAAGAGACAAACTTTAAAACAAACATAAAAAGCATAAAAGACATTAATTAAAAGATAATAAATGAACTAAAATATTAGCTCATAATGAGCTAACCCTTAGTTCAATAAATGAACTAAAGTCCAGCTCATAAATGAACTAAAAGTTTAGCTCAAATATGATGAACTACTAGACTCAAGGGAAGCCAAAATATGATTTATTTTGGACAAGTGTTGATAACCCCCCCCCCCCCCCTCCTGTCTACATCAGACTCCCCTTCTTGTGAAACTCATCTCCCGATGAGTTCGCTTTAGACTTCATTCGAGGAGTTGAAGACAGCACATCTAATTCATTGATCAAATCTTCATACTTCTGCATGATCTCATCTCGTTCTTTCAGGAATTTATCTTGTAAGCGCTGCTTCTTTTTGAAGTACCTTTCTGTACGTATGTGCATCCATACTTTAAGCTTGCACTGTTCATATTCCAGTGGATTTTTTAATTTTGTCGGGATCCATCTATCCATAGATTCTTCAATGTCTTCTGCCTTGCTTTCTTCAATTTTTTTGTCTTTTTTCATTTTTTGACAGACTCAAAAATTACAAGACTCACAGAAATACTAATCCTAAACTTAGACTCAGAAATAAACGCTCTTGACAAACTTAGACTTGACAACTAAAACAAATTTGACAAACACTAATTTGAAAACAAAACTCGACAAACCAACCTAGGATTTCCTAACTTGCTCTGATACCAAATGATGTAAGCAAAAAATATAGGGGAGCCTATATTTTTTTCTTAACAAAAATTAGACTTGATTGACACCGACAAAGCAAAGAATAGAAGAGGAAAGAACAAACTCTTACAATTCAAATAAAACTAAAAGGACGAAATTACAACGACGACGACTTGCAAACTTAAAATTAAAAGACGACACCCTAAAGTTGCTTCACTTAGAGAAGAAGGATACAGGTGGAGTGGCACTTGCGGAGAGACGAAAGATATTAGAAGCCCGAGAAGAAAGGTTGGAAAGAGCCCGCAGGATTTCCGGAGGGGATGAGAAAGAAGGGTGGAAAGAGCCCGCAGGATTTCCAAGCAACCCGCAGGTTAATAGATTTTTTTCCAAAAATCAAATATCACATTCAACTCTTTTCAAACATAAACAATCCCCCATATTTATAGGTATGAAAGGGAATACAAAGAGACACATTACATTAATTTTGACACAATAAACTAAGCATTAAAACATAGAAATCTCTCCCCCCCCCCAAGCTCACGGTTAACACCCAAACCAGGAACCAAGGAGACAGCCACGGGAGACGAGGGGAATTGCACGGACCGAGAGCCACGGCCACGGGAAACGAGGGACGGTCACGGAAGAAGGAGCCCAGCCGTGAGATCCCAAGAGGCAAACAAATAAAGCCATGGTGGAATACATGGAGCTACTATGGGAAAAAGAAATCTTGGAATTCCAAAGGCCGGTTGGAATTCCAAGAGACAAACTTTAAAACAAACATAAAAAGCATAAAAGACATTAATTAAAAGATAATAAATGAACTAAAATATTAGCTCATAATGAGCTAACCCTTAGTTCAATAGATGAACTAAAGTCCAGCTCATAAATGAACTAAAACTTTAGCTCAAATATGATGAACTACTAGACTCAAGGGAAGCCAAAATATGATTTATTTTGGACAAGTGTTGCCCCCCCCCCCCCCTTGTCTACATCATGAATAGATTTCTTTGAATATCATTTGTTCAAAGAATATTCATGAATTTACAACTCATGAGTTGCATTATCTCCTACTCTCATCTCTCCAACCCAAGTTGGAAGAATGAATTTTCTTCTTTGAACGTCAAAAGTTTAAAGAACCTTGTCTAATTTGCAACTTGCAAGTTGCACTTTGCTTCTCTTCTTTTACAACTCAAAGAGTTGTAGGGAATCTTCATTCTACTAATCTAAATTGGATGAATTATTTATACATTTCAAAGTTCAATGAAATTCCATATGATTTGTCTTCCACACTTACATATCACACATTTATCTAATCCAAGATTGGTTGATGATTACATCACATTGAAGAGAAAATTCAATGATTCATTCTTAGTTTGCTTATCTCCAAGTTACATACTATACATCTCTCTCCTACAACTCAAAAGTTGTAGGAACTCCCCTCTCATTTCTTAAATCAACTTAGGCAAATGAACATCTCCCCTTGAATATCTAAAATTTCAAGGAAAACTCCTTGTGATTTAAAATCCAAATTCATATATCAACTTTTCATTCTCCAACCCAAGTTGCAAGAATGAACCCTATTATTTGGGCAAATCATCTTGCATTATGAACATCTCCTCTTGAATGTCAAAAAGTTCAAAGAAAATTCATCATGACTTGTAGCCTACATCTAGGCTCCATCCTTTCTTGTTTTCTTTACCAAATTAGGCAAATCATTTTGCATTATTGAACAAAGTTGAATAATTGGTTCATGACTTGTGACCCAAAATTACAAGTCAGTCCTCTTCTCTACAGGCTCCAAAAGCCTTAGAGAAATCTCCAACTCATAGCCACCAAGCTATGAGTTTCATTCCGTTCTCCCTAGCTCTAAAACTTAAGGTGAATCCTCCAACATCTAGCCCAAAAGCTACATGTTAGACATCTCTCTTAGACCCAAACTCTAAGTATCATTTCATTCAACATAACATTGACCTCTCCTCATATCATTTAAAATACATAACTTTTAGATGCACGTTAGGAGTTTTCCACCCGTCGAAATTAACCTTACCAAATTAGTTGAATCTCACAAAGTCTTAAGTATAACCCTTTGGCATGTTCACCTTACTCTTTTTGGTGAACATCCATCTCTTATCCAAACATTAAGAGAACTCTAAAAATTTTTAAAAATAATTTGTTTCTTTTGATACAATGATCAATCATCTCACCCGAAAGGTGGGATGCTTGTATTATTTTATCTTAGGACTTTATAAGTAGATGGTTTGCCTCAAAACAAGCAGGGCTATTTTATGGGTTTTTTATAACCCTTCTAAATATTAATCATTTAAAAGCCAAAAAAAATTCTGTAAGTCACAATCAACTTAAAGAGAATTTATTCTTGGATTAAGATTAAACACTTCTAATTCTCAATAAAACAAAACACCTATTATAGTGACATGCTACACAACCTGCACACAGTAGGTGCAGAACCCCTAAGCATGTTATAATTAGGATTTTTCTTTTTCTGCACATGTGTTTGATGTTGTGGTGTGGTGATCATTGGATTGTCTATTCTAAGATATGATGGAGGCATTTAAAGAATATTAACAAAACTATTTTTGAGAGTAAGATATTAGATCTTAAGATTTGTTTGTACATGAGGAAGCTAATGTTATGTGGGAAAAATGATTAGTGATATTAAGAATGTTGCAAAAGATTTGCTTGAAGTATCAAAGGGAAAAGTTTCTAACAGTAAAAATAGTTGGTGGTAGAATAAAAGTGTGCAAGAAAAGATACAAAATAAGAAGATTTATTATAAACATTGATTTAGATTTAAAATTCTGATAATTGAGAAAGATATAAAGAGGTCTGTAAGGAGTCTAAGAAAGTAATATGCAATGAAAAAAAATTTAGGTTTTAATGATTTATATAATATATTAGATGATAAGAAGGGAAAAATATATATGTAAACAAAGAGATAAAGAGTAGTAAAAATTTAGTTCAAGTGAATCGTATTAAGGATGAATATAAAAAATGCTTTTATTCGAAGAGAATATTTAAAAGGTGGAAGAGATATTTTTCAAAAATTTTCAATGAAGATTATGAGAATGCGATTGACAATAGTGATCTTAGCACCCTAAATGAAAATAAATATTTATATTTTTATCAGCATATTCGTAAAATCGAAGTTAGAGAAGATTTAAAAAAATGAAGTGTGGAAAAACTATTGGACTTGATGATATTTCAATTAAGCTGTGGAAATGCTTAGGAGATGAGTAAATTTCTTGGCTTACTAAATTTTTAAATATTATTTTGAAGACTAAAAAGGTGCTAGATGAGTGGAGATTGAGTGTATTTATTCCTACTTTTAAGGATAAATGTGATGCACAATATTATATGAATTATAGAGGAATTAAATTAATGTGTCATACTTTAAAATTATTGGAGAGAGTTATGGAGCTTATGTTGCGGCATGATGTTAATGTTTCTCAAAATCAATTTGGATGGTTGAAGTGGAGGAGTGCTTCGGGCTTGCTGTGTGATAGAAAAGACACCCTCAAACTTAGGAGAAAATTTTATAAGATGGTGGTTAGACCTGTAATGCTTTATGGTGTAAAATGTTGGCAATTAAAAGATAAGTATAATATTAAGTTAAATGTTGCTGAGAAGAGGATGCTCAGGTGCATTACTTTGAGAGAAAAGATATGAAATGAGCATATATGTAAAAAGGTTTGAGTAACTCTAGTGGAAGATACGATTAGAGAGAGTCGCCTTAGATGGTTTGGTCACATAAAATGGCAGATTTTCGATGACCCAATTAGAAAAGTATAATTAAATTTGACTTATATTAAGAAAGGTAGAGGTAGATCTAAAAAGACTTGGTTAGAAAATATTAGAAATGACCATTCTTTATTAAATTTAAATAAGAATTTGTCTCTTAACAAGAGAAAATAGAGAGAAAAGGTTCATGTAGCTCAAACCACATAGTGAGATAAAGGCTTTTTGTTGTTATTGTTGTTGTTGAGACTGTATGCTTTACCCCCGTCTTATTTTTTATGATGCCAACGAGAGATAGTTTACATGCCTATAGGAAATGTTTTGTAAATCTTGATATTCAGGGTTAGAAAATTTTTCTGTAGAGTTGATTTTAGTGCCTATTAAAACTTTTGATATCATTTTCGGAATGGATTGACTAGTTAAATATTTTGCCACAATTAAATGTTGGAAAAAAATGATAAAGTTTAGTTTGGTGAGTGGGAAGGCTTTCTAATTTTTATGTGATATCCTCTATTATTAGTACAATAAAGATAGTTAAATAACTGAGGGGTGAGCTGTTAATGCGAGCAAAAATCCCTGGAGAGAGAGAGGCCCCCCCCCCCCCCCCCCCCCCAAGAAATTCTTGATCACCTCAAAAATAACAAAAGAGAGAGACTTAGGAACTAAGTAATAAGAAGAACAAACTCATACATTTCATATAAAAAGACACTTACAAACTTTTGACTCAATCGACTCAAGCAAAACACCTTACAACTCTTACAAACGACACAAACATAAATTAAAACCTAAACCTGGTTTCCAAGAGACGAAGGATACAATGGAGTTGATACTTGCGGAGAGACGAAAGAGATTAGAAGCCGAGAAGAAGGGTGGAAAGAACTCGCAAGTGTCCCCGAGAGATAGAAGAAGAAGAAGAAGCTCTCAAGCTCTTCCAAGAAAATTCGCAGATTTCTTTTCAAAAATTCTTTCTTAACATTACTTTAAAACATTCCAAAACATCTCATATTTATAGACATGAGAGGGGAATACAAACAGCCACTTCAATGATTTCCCTCAGGAACCCAGGCATCACAAACCACGGAAAAGCCCCCCCAACCTCACGGGAAACAGCCCAGCCAGGGATCCGAAGAGGCAGCCGCAGAAACCCAAGAGGCCCGCACGGAACCGAGACACCAAAGCACGGGAAAGGCCACCCAGCAGGAAAACCAGCAGCCAACCGTGGAAACCAAGGAACCAAGGCACGGAAACAGCCAACCGTGGAATCCAACGAGCCAAGGCACGAAAAACAACAAGCACATGGAATCCAAAAGCCATTTTGGAAATCCAAGGGACAAACTAAGAATTTTAAGAGACAAAACTATAAATAAAGATATACATAAATAAGAAAATATATGAACTAAAACCTAGCTAATAATGAGCTAACCTTTAGTTCAATAAATGAACTAATAACCGGCTCATAATGAGCTAAATTTCAGCTCAAAATTTATTGAGCTAGCAAGCTCAAGGGAAGTCAAAACCAATTTTTTTTGGGTTTGATTTGACCCCCCGCCCCCTTTGCCTACATCATATTCTTAGTTAAAATGGAAGTCTTATATAAAAATGTTGTTGATCTGCTGTAAAAGAAAAAAAAAAGAGAAGAAAAAAAAAAATAAAAATCCCTTACCTGCCGCAGCACGCCGCACAATCTCGCACGTCGAGACCATGTCGACGTCGCCTCACGCACATCGCTCCCACGTCGCTCGCACGACTCGCTCGAGTCGTTAAAAGGCCAAAGAGACGAGGCCTTCGGCCTCCTCCCGATCTCCCACTCTCTGATCTCTCTCCCTGGCTCCCGATCTCCCACTCTCTGATCTCTCTCCCTGGCTCCCGAAATCCTCCCGCTGGTCCTCCCTGCTCCGACGCCGCTCGATTCCGCTCCTTCGAACGACTTTCCCTTCCTGTCGGACCGGCAGACCGACACTTTGATCGGAAGCGAGACAGAGCTCGCTCGGCCGTGAAGTTAGCTTTCTCCCGTCCGTGCTTCTTCGACTCGGCTGGTCCGACTTCGCTCCTTTGACGATCCTCCCTTGCCCCTGGATCGGAAGTTAGACATTTTGATCGGAACCTGAACAGGAGCTCGCTGATTGAGAAGGTAACTTTCTACCTCTCGGGTGCTTCTTCGGCCGAATCCCGTAAATCCCCAAACCGAGAGTAAGGGGGGGATTTAATTTATATTTATTAATATTAATTATATTTAATTATTATTTAATTATAATTATAATTAATTATTTTATTATAATTAATTAATAATTAGTAATTAATTATCCGTTATAATTATTCAGTTAATTATAATTAATTTCGATTAATTATAATTAGTTACGAAATAATTATAATTATAATTAATTTGATAATTATGTTTAATTATAATTAATAATTAATTGTAAATTATAATTAATTAATTATTATTATAATTGATATAAAAAAATGCATGCCCGCGAGCCTCTCCTTCCTCGACGTCCGAACCTTCACCTATCCGCCGGTCCACCGGCCCCGAAGGTATAACCCTCTGAACTCAGGCTTACTTCCTCTACGTGTACGATGGACCGGAAAACCGCCTATACACGCCTTTATTGCGCGTGGTGGGATGGGACCCCGGCCCGACGCTTACGACGAGGCGGACAGCCGCCTCCCCTCTCGCTTTCTTACCTCGTCATGCGTGGCGAGTCAGTGGTCTACCCATGCACGCCTTTATTGAGCGTGGTGCGAAGGGCAACTGGCGCGACACCCACGATAAGGTAAGCGAGCAACCTTCGCCCTTTTATCTCGACTAACGTGTCGGGTCGGCGGTCTACCTATGCACGCCTTTGTTGAGCGTGGTAGGAGGGGCAATCGGCACGACACCTGTGTTGAGGTAAGCGAGCGACCCACGCCTCCCTGTCTCGACATGCATGTCGGACCGGCAAACCACCTAAGCACGCCTTTAGTGGCCGTGGTAGGAGGAAAACCGGTTCGACGCACACAACGAGGCCAGGCGAGCCTGGTGTACCCTTTTTCTTTGCGCGGCCGGAATCATCTATAAGTACCCCCGGGCGGGGGGAAAGAAAACTGCTCTTCTTCTTGTAACAGGTACCGTCAAAGACCCCATGCATGCCTTTGTTGGCCATGGTGGGAAGAAAAATCACGGCCGAGGTGTCATCGAAAGAGGGCACCTACCATGCACGCCTTTATTGACTGTGGTGGGAAGGCCCAGTTTTCTCGTAGTTTTTCCCCTAAACGGGGGAGACGTCGAGAGGCTGCCAAAATTTCGGGTGAAATATTACTACATTCGGACCTGTTTTTGAACTCAAAAGAACAAAAGATTTGGACCAAATGAGAAAGAGCAGTGGACTTTTGAACTTGATTGAACATGTGCAGAGGACCTGAACAAAATTCAAATGATTTCTAAAGAATCAAATCCGAATAAAGTAAAACCAAATTGAAATCAAATTCAGATCAAAATTGAACTCAAAAGCCAATTCAATATGAATTTGAAATATAACTTGCGAGGATTGCAGAAGACTTTGAACTAAGTGTGGACATGCAATCGAACTCAAATCAGACTTGATTTGCACATCAGATATGATTCAAACTTAAGCAAAAACAATATATGGAGAGCAAAAACAATATATGGAGAGCAAAGCGCTCAAATTGAACTCAAGTGGATCCAAACTTGTCATGAGCAATAAAAGAACTTGAACTTTCAAGAACAATATACAAGATCTCAGTGCTTACAAGTAAAGAATGTAATAGACTCTTACAACAGTCTCTACGAAATCGGATGCATCGTATCTGCAAGAATGAAATGCACGAGTATCCATGCACTATTGAAATCTCCTACAACAATCCCAACATTCGCCTGTTGATTGAGAAGGCGACGTTGGAGATCAATCGTCAAAGAGCCGCCCCTTGCAAGCAGGTGCAATCATCAAACCACCTGAGATTGATGATATGTGGGCATGATGTGGGAATAATGGCTCTCATACGAACATCTCTAGGAGATCGTAGCAAATACCACGGGTCCTTTCAAATAAGCACGAACCACTTGTGGATAACAACAGTGCGTACATCGTAAGTATGACGAACCACTGTGGGCACAAGTATAAATATCTCCTACGACGATCTCTACGATCGTTTATTGATTGAGAAGGCAATACTGGAGACCAGTAATCAAAGATCCATCTTCTACAAACAAATTCAACTATCAACCACCTGAGATTGGTGAAAGGTGGTTTCAATGCAAAAGCAAGGGTTCTCCTACGAATACTCCTAGGAGTTCGTAGCTGATACAACGATCCTCTGCCAGTAAATACAAGCCACTTGTGGATAACAATCGTGGGTACTTCGTAAGCACATCGAACCACGATGGACACAAGTATAAGTATCACCTACGACAACGGTGATCAAGATCTTCTCGATCCTGTATTCAGGAAGGGGAACAACTCTGGTATCCATAAATATCAGAAATATCAAGTATACTACGTTAAAGATCTTAAAAAGATTCCATTTCAAAATAATGTTCATAGACTTCAAGAAATCCATCCCCGGTGATTGAGAAAGGGGGAAGGGGTCAACATCAAGACCAAATCGCCACCGGATCTGCAACATCTATGAAAGCAGACAGAAGGCGTCTACAACCTACAACGCTACGCCACCGGATCTGCAACTTACGTACAAGCAGACAGAAGGCGTCTATAATTATCTCAAAGCACCCTGCACGTGCACCTTAGTTTGTATACACATAGGTACACAAGGGGTAAATACAATCTCAACCCGCATGGGCCCCGACGAGCGTGTTATTGGTACACACGTGACGCTTAGGGATGCTGCGCGGGTTGACATGTGAATTCAAGTTCGAATCCGATCCTTCTATACGGATCAATAGAAGTCGACAAGATTCGTACTACCTAATAAAATACACAGTTGTAGCGACCGATGTATTTGTCTAAATACATTCTTTTTAGGCCTTCAAAGCCTGAAATCAAGAGAATTCACTAAACAAAAGGCACAAAGCCTATGAAACCCGATCCCCTATCGATAAGTTGATAGGGTCGACAAGGTTCAATCAAATGGAAATGACCCCTAAACACCCCAATGATGGCCGTGTTGATTGCTTATTTCAACCGGAGGGGTCCATAATATATTTCAAGAATACCCTCAAACCTCTACAAAATCCAAATATTTTTCATGTAACCTCAAGGTCACCCCGATGATGGCCGTGTTGAAAGAAGATCTCAACCGGAGGGGTTAATTTCAGGCATTCTCAAATGCCTCCCAAAAGTCCAAATCCAAAGCTCCACAAATCCCAAAGCCCAGATATTTAAATCTGAAATCAATCCATCAATCACTCAAAGCAAAATCCATCCACCCTCCGCAACAGTTTGCCGGGGTGGACAAATTCAAATCAACTCTAGCTCACAAAGAGCCAAATGCCTAGTCGAAAATATCACTAGGATCCATTCTCAAACAATCTCCTGCTAGTAAGGACGTGGTACGTGTCCTCTAACCGGCGGTCTGCCGCTAAATGGCCACCGCAGGATAAACGGTTACGACGACCCGGGGCCCTCTGGACCGCGTGGTTTCGCCGCCAAATGGCACCACGATATCTCGGTTACGGCCAGAGCCAATACGCTCCTTACTGACATCAAATCCTTGAGATATGAATCAATAGGATATGATCGATAGGGCACAAAGCCCTCTGTAAGCTAAGGTGAATTCAAATTTGTCCCCTTAGACAAACATCCAACCCAGGTCTACAAGGTCCCCTTGGACGAAGCAACCCATGGCTGCCGACAAGGATCCTTCTGTCAGGTTGGGTCGACTACCTCCTCTGACTAAGTAGACCAGGGACCGCGATGGCCCGGGACGACGGAACCATGGGATCTTGATCGGGTCCATCATCCATCCCCCACCATCCACTTTAAGTGCACGATGGTGAAATTTCTATTTTAAAATATCAAATCTTCCAAACTTTTCAAACCTTACCAAATACCCAAATCCAAATCCAATCTCTACCAATATCAAAATCCATTGCTGTTACTATATGCCAGATAACACGTATCTCTATACATATCTGATCGACGACTAGCCTTAATCGAAAGTTCTCTCTCGTGATCGGGAGAGGTAATTAACTATAGGGGCTTGCGCCTATAGGAAACCAGAACTCAGATCATAAAGTCCTCACAAAATGAGGGCGAAATCTCTTGGTAGTGTCTTATCTACAAACCCATCTGCCTTCCAAAATTTACCCCGGAACTTAGTTCGTTAAAACTCCCTCGCCGAATAAGAAATCGGGCGATGCGGAGGCCGGGGCCGAATTTTCGGAGCCCACAGATTTCTGGCGACTCCGCTGGGGAATGGTTTCTCTTTTCATCTTTGGCTAGTCATATAAATGTTATAGTTGCAGCCAAAATGCTATGCTCTATACGGTGAACATCAGGATGTGACATTTGGTCCTTATGTCAAAAAATCCATCACTAAAAGGTCCCGAAATTGAATCTTTTAAATAAGATCAATGGAAATTTGTTTAGCAGGGTTTTCAATTCCATGCTAATTTTCCTGCTATCATTCGTCCTGCGTTATTCCTGTTTTATGAAAATGTGGGGTGATGATGTATTAATTATGATCACTAATCCCAGCCTTTCATCTGTGTAGAATGGAAATGCAGGACACACCGATGACCGTCCAACTGAGACGAGGAGCCAGAATTCAGCTGGCTAATGCTGTCATTGAGACCGGAAATGCTGGAGCTACCATCCAGTTCGGCAGTGTTGACTTCCCGGCGATTGCTGCAAGGAATGCCGCCATTCCTGTGAATGATAGGAATGCTGAGGAGTCTGCCAGAAGACTCAATGCTGATGAAGCCGTCACCCGTCGTGTGCATCTGCCGGCACAACGACCTGTGGCTGAAAATTCTCGTAGGAGAATTTCTATATTTGAGAGGCTATCACAGCCTGAAGTCCTGACCACCAGGAGAATTGTAAATGGTGGAAGAATATCTGTGGTGACTGCAAACACCACTACTTTGCCAACCAGGTTATCTGCGCCTGGGAAATACGATGCTGAGGCCTCATCTGGAGGAATGTCTACAGGGAGGCAAAGAAGGAGGATGAACGCTGAGCTTCGAGCTCAGCATCAACAACTCCCAGTCCATCCCTCCAATCTGCCAGCACCAGAACCAGAAATTAATATCCCCACTCAGAACAAGTTTTTCAATCTAAAGTGGGTAAAAAGAAACAGCTCTTCTGGTGAGGCTAAGAAATCTTTTTGGGAGCGTCAACCTGGAATTCCAGCCCTCAGGAGATAAGAGAGCCTGAACGTCTGTCTGCCCGGGTACACCAAGTTTTGAAGACAGTCAAAGAGAAGGGCTTAATGAAAAAGAAGTTCCAGAGGCCACTGGTTGTTGAGGCCCGAAGAACTCCTCCAAGAGATAGACTATCATCTGCTGTGATAGGTGAAAGAAGGGATTACCGACAACAAGCTCCACGCGATGAGCATCGGGGCGTGACACCTGAACCATATGTTCGGGAATCCGCCACCGAAAGGTCCCGGTGGAAAGGCAAACAAGTTTGGAGGCCGAAGCCTCGAAAAGAAAATATCTTTGAAGAAAAAGATAGATCAGGCGTGACATCCGGAGCAGTCTCGCGGAGATCCGCCCCTACTAACAAAACTCGTCAGAAATGGGTCCAAAAGAAGGCCCATAATGGCGACAATTATAACGACGGTCGACATCTTGGAGAGTCTTCCAGGAGATCCCGTCATTCTCCTACTTCAACCAAAGAGGAAGTTCACTTCGATCGTAGTCCACGGGTTGAAGAAATACTCATTCCAAGTCAAGAACATGAAATTCAGTGGCGCCGCCGCTCAAAAATTCAGATACAAAAAGATAAAGAAGACTATGGTGATGAAGATACTATGGAAATTGAGGTGGTTCGTATGGTCAGTCACGCCGATGTGGAAGAGGAAGATGATGGTGATGAAGAAGACCAACAATCACAGTCACGCGTACGTGCTTATCGACGTCGCCACAGGGCTAGATCCATTGCCAGCCGAAGTGCTCGCTCTTCAGAAGAAGGAGATGAGAAAGAAGAAGAAGTCGGAGAAAATCCCTTCGCTGGCGAAGACATCACACTCGCTGAAATGAGAAATCAAATGAGGCGACAGATGCGAAGGAAATACAGAGAAATTTCTCAGTTGAATGATAAAATGACTGAGATGATGACTCAGATGACGGCTATGATGGAGATGATGCAGAAGACCACTTCTGTGGGTCCTGCACCGGTTCAGCCTGTCAACCAAGCTGTAAATCCTCAAAATCCTCAAGCGCCCCAAGCCTCAGGAGTGAAAGGTGTACCTGAAGGTGGCGATAAAAATGATGATCCTACCCGCCAGCGCACTCCCCAAAATGTGGTTAACGCTTCTGAGCCCGTAACTGCATCGCAGTTGGAAGGCTTAATCAGTGAAAAGATTTAGGCTATTATAGCTGCTGAACAGGCAGAGAAGTTGGTAGGAAAAGGTCGCCCGTACCCAGCAGAGTACGATCAGGTGCCATATCCAAAGGGATATTCTGTACCGAAGTTCAATATCTTCGATGGAAATAAAAATCCCAGACAACACCTGGCGCAGTTCAAAGCAACCTGTGGAAATACAGGAGGTAATGATGCTCTGTTATTCAGGCAATTCGTGAGCAGCCTGAGTGGAACTGCTTTTGAATGGTACGCCGAGTTGCCAAATGATTCTCTAAAAACATTTGCGGAGTTGGAGGCCTTGTTCGTGAAAAGGGTTGCCAGTGCAACAGAGAAGACTACCATTGCTGATCTTGCCCTTGGTAAGAGGAGAAAGGAAGAGTCAGTGACGAAATATATAACACGCTGGCGCAATCACAGCATGAAGTGCGAGCAACAGCTGGAAGAAGAACATGCAGTTCAATTATTGATGGGAAACATTGATGACAAAATGCAACCCTTCTTATGCATGGCTTCAATCACCACCTTCCAAGATCTGTTGGATAGGGTGGCTAAGTTTGAAAAGTTGAACCTGTCAAAGTCAGAAAGCCTCCCTGACAAGCTTAAAAAGACTAAGGCGCCTGATGCTAGGAGAAATGATGTCTACTCTGCATTCCCTCCCAGAACTGATAAAGGTAAACGGACAGTGTATAATGTGGATAAAGGAAAACAGCCTATGCAATATGAAGAAAAGCCAAAACAGCCTTACAATCCTAATCCTCAACCAAAGCTAGTTCTTGGAGGAAATGACAAACCTCGAGCCTTTCCTGGTGGAGGAGAGCGCCAGAGGCAGACTGCAGGAACTGGTGATAGAACGTTCCCCTCTCTGAAGGATAAAATGAATAAGGAATATTCATTTAAAAGGGAAAGTGTCGCCAAGCTATTCCGACAAGCGCTCAAAGCTGGTCTGGAGTTGCCAGAATGCAAAATACCTGAAGAGTCAAACACAGTGGCGACCCAAAACTACTGCCCATATCATCGGGTAGTTAGCCATCCAATTGAAGATTGTTATGTCTTCAAAGATTGGTTAGAAAAGATGTACAAGA
>CM028351.1:22357429-22448059 GCA_016618105.1 Dendrobium huoshanense | reverse complement strand
GAGGGGGATCGGCTGTGTGTGCATACCCGTCCCGATACACAGAGAAGAAGAGGCGGAGAGCTCCCGTCGAGTACTCAGGGATTCCGCGACTCCTCCAGGCCGATTGTGCGACTCCTTCGTGCGCCTCTACCAGGCGGAACCCCTCTCGCGTGCGGAAGCTCCGTCCGACCTCCCTCTCGCGTGCGGAAGCTTCGTCCGACCTCTTTCCCGCGTGCGACAGCCCCGTCCAGCTCTTCTCCCGCGTGCGATTCTTCCGTCCCGACGCAGAGAGCTCCAACGCGCGATCTTCTCCCCTGTTCGCGACCTCTAGACCGCGCAGAACCCGCGTCCGACTCCACTTGGACGGTCGGCCGGACCTCCTGAGAGCTTTGTCTCACTTACCTGCCGATCTCTTGAAGCTGCCGACCTTCAGGCGACCTCAAGGCGAGTTGGAAGCTGTCGGAGATTTCCAAACAGCAAAGGAAAGCTTTAAATCCTCCAAACAGTGATTTGAAGCCTTCAAAACATCTTGGACAGCAGTGGGAGTTCCGGAGCAGCTTGGACAGCGATTTCGGAGCTTGAATCGGGCTTGGAGCGACTTTGGAGCTTGGAGCGAACCTTGGACAGCAACTTGGACAAAGAATTGGAGCGCTTGGACAACCCGGGGAAGGTATACCACTAAAACTTAGGCAAAACCTTAAGGCTCCCTAGCCAATGCAATGTGGTTGACGATCAAAACCTTAGGTCCTTAGAAACTTTAATTTTTGGTCCCCAAAAAACCCATTCGTTGGCTGTCCACTTCGCAAAGACTATGGAAATTAGGCTATTTCCATTAGTTGACTCTTATGTAAGAGTTCGGAGAGGATTTTGATACGCGTAGAGGCGTCGGGTTGTTATCCGACATCTCTCAATGTATGTTATTCGTCATATTAAGCTTAACACCTTCGCCTACATTCAAACCTTAGGGCATGTTACTTTTCGTAGCTAAAACATAGTGGATAGCTCACATATTTTCCCAAATCTCACATTGTGTACATGTACTTATACAACATTAGTGTCATACGCGAAATAGACATATGATTTAGGAATTGTGGAGCTTGTGGGTTGTCATAAGCCTTGCAACATTTCCAAAATATTTGTGATAACTTGTTGTAGGATCTAGTGTGAGTCTCAAAGATTCCACTACGAAAATCCTAGAGCAAGTGTTTTTTGATCAAACTTGCCTTTGGATGCGTTGTATGGCTTGTGATAGAAGAGTTGATGCTATCATTTTTGTTATGCAAATATTCCAAAGTTTGGAAACTCATTTTAATGTTTTTAATGGGTCAAATCATGCAAAAGTGATTTGATCCCTTAAAGACTTTAAGATACATGTTTCCCTATTAAATCATGATTCAAGCCATATGCTATTTATTCCTTGCTTAAAATTAGTGAATGTATTAACTTGCAAATTTCATAAATGTGCTTACTTAATCCTAAGTGTTGGTGAGATTGATTTGGAGCATTTCATGGACCTTAAAGGCCATGATCAATGCTCCATCATATTAAGGGATTAGTTAAGCTTATTTTTCCTAATTTGCAAGATAATATGGTTAGTGCAAGCTCTCAAATTCCAAATCATATTAGGTACGATTTAGGGGAAACCACCTTCTTGTAGGGCTTTGATAATATTATAGGTTGTCTTCCAAATTCAAATTGTAGGACCAATCTTTCTACCCAAATCATGCCAAAATTGATTTGGAAATCTTTTCATTGTGTTGGAAACTCTCTAGTAGTCTTCCCTTCCTCGTGTATGGCAATTTGGAGCACCTCAAGCTTCATGTTTCCATTGCATGAGCGATCTTAACTTAGGATTCCAAAAGACTCCTAGGTTCAAATCTTCATGCTTGTAGATACAAAATTTATAAGCATTCATCCTTCTCTCTTATGCATGGTGATTGGAACCTTCTCAAGGTTCCAAATACATATAATTGCATGACTTTTGGATGCTCCCTCAAGGCTCCAAAAGTTAGATTATGTGAATCCTAGCTCTACCCTAGGAGCTACGAACCATCACATGTCTACTTTTTAGGTTTCTCCTAGATGTCGCCAAAACGGATCTTTAGGATTTTCTTAGAATCTTCCAAATTCCAAAATCATATCAATTTGATTTGGGAAAACCTCCAACGCATTAGGAAGTTAGCCTTCTCTCTTTCAAGCAAATCCAAAACATTTGTAGGAGAATAGAAGGTTCCTTCCTTATGTACATGTCCTTCATGCTTAATAGTTGGGGTGTCCTCTAAGTCCCAATTATTTTAGTCCATGAATCAAAGTTTTAGGAAACAAATCCTAAAGCCTCCACTCCGTTTGCTAATAATACAAAGTTAGCATACAAGCACTCCTCTCATATGTGATGATTTGGAACTCTCAAAATTCCAAACTATCGTTATATGAAAGTCTTGTAACTTAGAACCAAAAATCTAAGCTACCTCTTTCTTTCATTTTTGAGACACAAAAGTCAATGAAAGAATTCCCTTTTAGGCTTAGAGTTCTAAATCTAGCCTATCTCATTTGCCTAAACTAGCATAGAAAGAAGGCATTGCATCATTGAACACAAAAAAAAAAACTCAATGATTTATCTCTTGATTCGTAGTTTCAAACTACAAATCATCTCTTTTTTGCATAATACTTGGAGCTTCCCTAAAGCTCCAAAGATGTTGCAAGAATCATTAGAAGCTTGGAACCAAACTCCAAGTAATTCACTTCTCTCATTTGTTGAGACAAAAATCAACAACCCTTACATATTCTTCATGCATGATACTTAGAGCATTCTCAAAGCTCTAAGTGTTAGAGTGCATGAGTCATTTGAAACTTGGAATCAAATCCCAAGTTCTCCTATCTTCTTTGTTGGCACATAAAACCAACGAATACCTTCTTATGCAAGATATCCTAGGCTCCTCAAGCCTTTAAGCATTTCATTGCATGAGTCCTCTCACTTTAGGACCAAATCCTAAGTCTATTCTTCACTTGTTGATAACACAAAAGTAACAAGTGAACCTCTTCCATTCAAGTCTCCTAATCATGTCAAAGTTGATTTAAGAATCCTTTCAAGGCCTTAAGGTGCATCCTTCCTCTCTTCAAATGAGCCCAAAACATTTGTAAGAGGGTAGGAAGCTCTCTTTCTATGACCCAAAGGTTATAGGAAAGATCTCCTCATTCTCCTAACCTAAATTAGGAGAGTGTGCATCTTTCTTTGAATGTCAAATGTTCAAAGAACCTTCGAGAGTTTGCAACTTCTAAGTTGCATCTCATTCTTCTCCATCCCTCCAACCCAATTTGGAGGAATGAATTTCCTCTCTTTGGACACTAAACGTTCAAAGGAAATCCTCCAATTTGTAACCCCTAAGTTGCATTTTGGACCATTCCTTTTCCTACAAACCCAAATTGTAGGAAACCCCCAAATTCCCCTTCATTTGCCTAGCTTCACATTAAGCAAATGAATTT
The DNA here is from genome assembly GCA_016618105.1 of Dendrobium huoshanense. Lineage (NCBI taxonomy): Eukaryota > Viridiplantae > Streptophyta > Magnoliopsida > Asparagales > Orchidaceae > Dendrobium > Dendrobium huoshanense. The sequence continues at coordinate 22,444,597 of CM028351.1, read as the reverse complement.
GTTTCTTTGAACATCAAAAGTTTAAGGAACATTTAAGGATTTGCAATCTCTAAGTTGCATGTTCTTTCCTTCATTGTCTACAACTCAAAAAGTCGTAGGAATTCCTCTCATCCTATTGACTCAAATGGGATGGATGAATGTCCCTTTCTTTGAACACCAAATGTTCAAAGAAAATCTTCCACTTCGCAACCTTCAGGTTGCATTTCCTCCTCTCTTCTCTACAAACCAAATTTGTAAAGAAATTCCTTTTCCTTCTACAACTCAAAAGTTGTATGAAAATCTCATTTGTTCAAACTTTATTGAACGAATTAAACCTATAACGAATCGCCTATTTGTTGAATCAAAATCAACGAATAGTTTAATCTAAATCATTTGTTTGTTGAACCAAATTCAACAAACAATTTCATATCAAGCAAAGGGATCAAACCTTAGCTTTCTTTCATTCTCCTGACCCAAATTAGGTGAATGAGTTCCTCTCTTTGGACACCCTAAAAGTTCAAAGAATCCTTGATGTGTAAGCCCAAATCTACACATCATCTTCTTATGTTTGCTTAATCCAAACTTAGCAAACTAAATACTCATCACTGAACATAAAAGTTCAATGATAATCTCTCTTGATTTGTAACCCCAAAGTTACAAATCTTTCTCACTTATTGAACCAAACTCAATAGGTGATTCGACTTTGTTTGTTTAATCCAAATTAAGCAAATGAAATCTATCTCCTTGAATACACAAAATTCAAGGAGACACTTTTTTGATTCGTAGCCCAAAGCTACTAATCTCCCTCACTCCCATAGGTTCTAAAAGCCTTAGAAAAAGTCATACCTTAGCCCAAAAGCTATAGGTTCTCTCTCCTTCAACTCCAAAGTTGTAGGAGATTTCTCCTCCATTTAGCTCCAAAAGCTAAGTGAATTCCCCTACACTTAGCTCAAAAGCTAAATGTTGAATTTCTATGTTTCTCCTCTTAGCTCCAAAGCTAAGGAGAATTCTCCCAACACTTAGCCTAAAAGCTATGTGTTGGATTTCTCTTTCTTTCCTTTCTTTAGCCTCAAAGCTAAAAGATTTCCTTCTTCTCCTAGCTCCAAAGTTAGGAAAAGAATTCCTCCAACATCAAGCTCAAAACGCCGCATGTTGGACACTTCTTTCTTAGACCCAAACTCTAGAAGGACCCTTAGTGTGACATACCACACAAGCCTCACACACTTAGGTGCACAGCCCCTTAGGCATGCTAGGATTAGGATTTTTCTTTGTGTGCGCATGTGATTGATGTTGTGGATTGATTGCCCTTGGATTGTCTGCGTGTGGGCGCTTGCCCTTAAGTGGTTAGTATAGAAATATAAATGCTTTTCTGTGCAGGTGGCCATATCTAAAAGGGGGGCGCTCATAAATAATAATAAAATGCTTGCATGACAGGTACCGCTTAAAACCCCCCAAAGATGTGGCCAATAGGGTAGAAGCAGGGGCCTAGTGCTTAGCACTCTAAGTGCTAGGCCAATTTTGAGATGATCATATTTTTGTTATATAAACTGCCTCCTAATTCTGTTTTGCAGATTTGAGTCTTTTTTTTTTTATCATGTATTTGGTAGAAATAAGATGTAAAACTTGTGGGGGTTTGGAGCAAAGGAAGGGAGCAAAGAAGATGAAGTCCAAAGAACTTTTGTAAAGCTTAAAGACCCCACAAGTAGAGTCTGTAAATGTTAACTGGGTTGTATAATGGCAGGCAACTCAGCTGCCAAAAATGTTTGTAATAATTGGGACATTATTTACATTTATGTCTTTATTTATATACAAAAGCATGTGTTGAAGTGTTTACTGAGTGCGCAATAGAAAAAGCATGCTTTTCTTAGGTTTCTTCTCTTGTTTTTGTGGGTGTGGCCTGGACTTGATTACGTTAGGCTCTTAGGATAAAACTAAATTTTCTACCCCTTAACATTGTAAGCAACTTAATGATAAAATCAAATTAGGCTTCATGCTTTTCAAAAAAAAAAAATAAATTGCATGGCTCCCTTCAAGGAGCTAAGTTTTCAAAACAAAAACAAACATGCATAGCCAAAAAGATGTGTCACATGTAGAAAGCCCTCACTTAAGGACTAGATAAAAAAAAAAAAAGTCTTTTTCTTTGTGAGTCAGCATATGCATACCCTCATAATAAGGCATCTTAGCCTCAAAGCTAAGTTATAAGACCTACCTTCTAAATAAAAAAAACAACCCTACCATTCTACATTCGCATTGAGACTAAACAACATGGTTTTAAAAGCGATTAGGAGGAGTTTAGCTGGTAGTCCCTTCCAGGCGGGACAGTAAATCCAGAGGTCGGGCGGGCTATGCCTCTTGTGAGGTGTAGCTTGTAAGTCCCTCTTTGCACTCGTTAGATCTAGGTTCGAGGTACTACCTATCGGTAGTCCTCACCTTAGTCTTAGGGTCCGAGGCAAGGGTTGATTCCAAATCACCCTATAAGCCCTCATCTTTCGGGCAGTCCCTCCAACAAGTGTTGTTGGGATGTAAGCCCCAATCTTCTAATAAAAAATCAACTTAAACCAAATTTAGGTTGCTAAAATGTAAAGCCCAATATAGGATAGTCCGAGCACCTCTGAGTTTCCCTCAGAATCAAGTGCTCCTACTTCACCTCCTTTGGCCTTCACTTCAAAATCTGATTCTAAGTTGATCAAATCTTTTCCTTGAAATTCCTAAAGGCCAAAACCTTTTGCAAGACTTTCATGGATTTCAAAACAACAAAAAATCAAACTTTAGCCAACATTTAAATGATTTCAAAAGAAAGAAAACCACTAGTTTAATCAAAAGTTTTCCCAAATCAAACTTGGGATGTAATTAACCATAGGGGCTTGCCCCTATGGGATGTCTGTACCCCAGAAATAAATAAACCCCACTCGACCAAACATTGAGTGGGGGAATCTCTGTTAAATAATTGTAAATTTTATCATTGAGCCCATAAGGAGATGATATTTTTACCCTCGGGGTAAATATCGTATTCTTATGCCGTGCCCGATTATAAAATATGCAATCCGTTTGAGGATACAAAAAATTCTCCACAAGGTGGATGACATTTTATACTATTTTAGACCTTTAAATCCCCAACATTCAAGGGTTCAAGTGATCCAAGCATAGCAGAAGACTTGTGATTGAAGATTGAAAAAATTTTGGATGGCATGATTTGTCTTAGTAATAGAAAGATAGTGTTGGCTATTTTTGTACTGGAAGGCGATTAGAGAAATTTGGATTGATGCCTATTACAAGTATATAGTGGGATGATTTTGTGAGGGTATTTAGAGACTGGTTTATTTCTCCCTTAGCCAGACTAGCTTTTTAAGATAAAATTTTCAACATAACCTAGGGTTCAAAGATTGTTATGCAATATGAAGTGGAGTTTACTTCTCTATTGCCATATGCACGTCATTTTAGTAGTACCAAGGAAAAATGCCATAGATTTTTGTGACGTCTCAGGTATCAGTTAAGACCAGCATTGACACCTTTTGACATAAATAAATTCTTAATCTTAGTGGAGAGAGAAAGAAGAATTAAAATAAGCTAAATTTTTCTAAGCACAATTGAGAGAAGTAGTAGATAGGCAAAAGGAAGATATTTGAAAATGATGATCAATTTAGAAATAAGAAGCTTAAATTTGACAATAAGTAGAAGCTAATTAAGCCTAAGAAATCTCTTTGTGACCAGTGTGGAAGACACATTTTGGTAAGTGTTTAGTGGCTTCTGCAAGGTGTTACAAATGTGGTGATCTGGGTTATCGCAAGGCGGATTGCCTTCTGGAGAAAAGAAGCAATGCTGGGCCATAGAAATACAAAGGAGATATTTGGAGGCAATCAGACAGGAAAAACTCAGTTTCAGGAAAGCTATTAGTTTAAGGTAAGCCACCAGTGTAGTTGAGAGGAGAAGCATTAGATGCTAAAGGCAATCAAGTTGTGGAAGCTAAAGTATTTGCCATCACACCACAGGAAGCCAAAGATTTAAAAAATATAGTTGCAGTTATACTTCTAATTTCCAATAAATTTGGCTAAGTTTTTTTTTTTTTTTTTTTTTTTTTTTTTTTTTTTTTTTTAAATTCTTGTGCATATATTCATTTATTTTTGAAGAAATTTGTTTTGATTTATCTGTTGACACTATATGCGAATACTGTCATTGCCAGGTCCTATGTTTTTTTTTAAGCCAGGTCCTAAGTTCTAGATGAGAAACGTTGCGAAAACTATTATAGCTAGGTCCTAAGTTCTAGATGAGAAACGTGAAGGGTTGTTTTAGGTAGTCGACAACCTGCATAAATCTTCTCGAATAATCATGACATAAATCTGTTAATATATTGTTTGAATGTCAGGGTGTTCATTGGAAATGACGCGCTGAATGGCCTGAAGATAGCGATAAGTGTGTAAGGGCTACTACACCGGCACTCAAGTGCAATGTTAAATAAGCAAGGGTTTCCACATCATAACCGATGTGGGCAAAGAAGCTAGTCCATAAAAATAAAATTGTGATAGGAACTTGGAATATAGGTTCCTTTACAAACATATTAATAGAATTAATAGATATTGTGATTCAAAGAAAGATAAATGTTTGTTGATGTTATTTTCATATCGAGCATAAGTCAGCCCTGATCTAACCGATTTGAGCCTGATTAGGCTCATTCGCACTTGATCAAATTGATTGAGTGTCTTCAAACCAAAATTAACTCAAATTGGACCTTAATTGAGCCAAATTAAACCCAATTAAAGTCAAATCAATTGAATCAACCCAAAATTGGTCTAAATTGAACCCAATTGAGCCTCGTCGAGTCTCGTCAAACAAAATTCGACTCCGATTCGAGCCCAACTTTGCAAAATTGACTCGATCAGACCCGAATCGATTTGTATCGAGTCCGATTTGGGCTCAATTTTAGCCCAATTTGTCAAATGTGGGTTCATTTGACTTCCCAAATCAAGCAATCACATCCAACAATTGAGATTTTCTTAAGAATTGAGGTCCGACCCGCTATCCTTTGTTCAATGTCTTTGATTAGAGCGCGTTTGTAGCAAGATATTAGGGAGGAGGTCAAATCCTGTGGCAGAACCTCATTTGAAGTATAGAGAGAGTGAGAGGCGAGCATGGGGTCATTCGATCTGTCTTCGTGTCATCATCCGAGTGAGGGAGAGGGAGAAGCCTTCAGGATTCTTCTTGCTTCTATGCTCGTGAGAAGGAGAAGAACCATTGGGCTCTTTCAGTCGTCCAGAGGGAACCCGAATGTCTACTTCACCATTTGCATGTGGAGACCATACAGTCTGCCGACCTCACCCATTCACGTGGACACCATCCCTTTCACCAACCTCATCCATCCTATGATTTCTCATGATTACTCTCGTGTAAGAGCCAAAAGGAGATGATGGCTAGGTGCTGGGTCGTGGGGCTCATGTCCAATGCATTCTATCTTGCTTGGAATGCGATCATTTTGTGTCCAATACCTTCGCCTACGATCTAGCCTTAAGCTAAGCGTTGTCATTCAACCATAACTTGAATGACAATGTGTAGGGCCTTTCTCTTCTTGTAGCATGCACCTCACTTTTAGCAAACCGTAAGTTATGACAAAACCAACTTAAGGAGGTGGAAGCATTGCATCATTAGCATTTGTAATTTTGCTTGAATTTATCAAATGTCTAGAAATGAATTGAATTTATTTTGAAAGCTCACAAACAAATTTTTGTGTCTTTCATGACCCTCAAGTTCATGTTCCAAATCTCATGATGAATAGAATAATTTGAATTCATCTTTGATACTTCCTCAAATTTAGGATGAATAGATGAATGATGAGTAACTCTATTCTAAAGGACCGCACACTTAATTAATTTAGTTTGCATGATTGCAACCCTCAATCTTTGGAAGCTTGGAAGATAACTGAATAGGTTCATTTAATTCCGAAATAAACTTGAGGTGTAGTATGCGTCTTTACCCTCATAGCCCCATGAACACTCATATTTAGAGTTATTTAATCCTATTTATTTAACCTTCAAATTAGAGGATTGAAGTGAAACGATCAAAATCCCTAAAGATTGGAAACTTGCACTAATGCTTTTAATGAACCAAGTCATGTCAAAGTTGATTGGTTATTTTCTTAAACCTTTAGATGTAGGGTTTCTATCTCATTCAAAACAAAATACATACACGTCATGGGTTATTTGTTGACTTCTTGCATATCTAAAGTTTGTAAGTTTCTAATCATACTCATTTAATTTCTAAATATTTATGAAGCAATGGTGGAATATACCATGGCTTTCCAAAGCCTATGGATCATATCCTACCATGCATTGAAGTTATCTAAGGATGATTAGCGCAATTTGTAAATTATGAGGTTGAGAGTAATGATATACAAATTGAGCGTGTGATGAAAACCCTAAGATAACAAATCACATCATGCATACACTTTTAGGTCTTCTTAAATCATATCAAAATTAATTTTCTTTTAAACTCCGTGGAAGTCATAGGAGTGAATTTTCTCCTCCAAGTGAGTAAAAAACACTTAAATTAAATTAGGGAGTTCTCTTTCAAGATCCTTTTCCTTCATACATGATGCTTTGGAGCAACCATTTAAAAAGCATTTGAGGTGGAAGCCTTGAGGCGCGCCTCGAGTCGAGGCGTTAACTGGGCGGACTAAGGTGTAAGCCTCGATTGTTCGGACAAAGAACACGCTTTTTTCATTTGAGGCGTACGCCTCAGGGCGCGAGGCGTTGAGGCGAAAGAGGCGCTGCCTCGAATTATTTTGTTCGCCAGTCATGCATAAATAGTGCTTAGGGCTTCTTCTTAGTTTTGTAAGCATTTTCGTCGCTCCCTCTCGTTCATTCCCTGTTTTCTCTTGTTTGCTCGTTCTCTTCCTCTGATCGAATGTGTGATCCCTGCTCGTTCTCTCGTTTGCTCTTTTGCTCGTTCTCTTCCTCCCGTTCGGTCGTGTGATCCCTGCTCCCGCCAACTTCTTCCTGCACCGTGCTCAATATACTTTGTGTTTGACGTACTTGAAGGCTACTGGAGACAAAGGTAAGCTTCTTGTTCCTGTTTTTCTTCACGCCTCTATCGTTCAGCGACATTAAGAAATTTTTTTTTCATTTGTTGTCTTGAGATTTGATGCTTATTAATGTGGTTAGATTGGTTGCAAATAAACTTTCACTCTTAATTTTCTTTCTTATTTTTGATCCCTTTTGTTCTTCTTAAGCTTACTGAATTCATCTCTAACTGGTGCCATCTAAACAAATCGTTTGCTTTAACTATTAGTATTAGTCTATTAGAAAAGCTTATTTGCTTGATAAATTGGCATATAAAATTTGGAGTGATGATGCAAACAAATTATGAGATTAGGAAGTTTTATTGCTCAAAGATTTTTTGGCTTTAAAAAATTAAAGTGTGACTAATCTAACAGGGACTTGAATAAGAATTCATGTGGTATTCTATTCAAATATGTTAGAGAAAAGATCATGAATAGATGGTTAAGAAAATTCTCTCATTTCTCAACAATCCAATTATGTTTGGCATATGATGTATTGATAGAGGCCCAAGTTAGAACCTTTTATATGTCATCATTTGTACCAACCATTAAAAAAGCGAACGAGGTGTCCGCATTGAGTTGCGCCTCAAGTCGAGGCGGAAGTCACGCGTATCAGGGCTTACGCCTCGAACCATCCAGCGAAGCCTACATTTTTTTGCACAAGGCATACGCATTAGAGCGTAACGCCTTGAGGTAGTATGAGGCACCGCCTCGAAATTTTTTCTTCGGTATATATGTAAATACGACGCAGCCGATTTGTGTTTGTGTATTTGCGTATAGGATTAGGGCTTCCTGTGAGAATTGAAAGGCGAATTAGAGGCGAAGCCGTGAGGGAAAGAGACGAAGCCGTGAGTGCAGGAGACGAAGTCAGAAGTAGACGACACAGGAAACGAATCCAAAAGTAATAACGATTTCACAAGCAGGAAACGAAGCCGAAGTTGTGAGTGCTGGAAACGTTCAGGCTTCAGTTAGGTCAGAAGAGCAGGTGAGCGGTGTTGTGGCCTTGACTTTGAGGTGCAGTAACGAAAGCTTGAATAACTGATTCGGTTTTCTTTCATTCGTCCGCTCAGTACATGCTTGGTACCAAGTAGGTACATGCTCAGTACCGCTCAGTACATGCTCGGTACTGCTCAGTATGTGCTCGGTACTGCTAGGTACATACTCGGTACAGAGCCAGCACCGCTCGGTACCGAGCAAGTATATGCTCGGTATTGAGCGGTACATGCTCAGTACCATTAGGTACACGCTCGGTATCGAGCAGTATATGCTCGGTACTGAGCGGTACATGCTTGGTACTGAGTGCTACATGCTCGGTACTGAGCGCTACATGCTCGGTATTGAGCGGTACATGCTTGGTACTGAGCGCTACATGCTCGGTACTGAGCATATACAACAAGTAGGGGCGCTGCCCCCGAAAACCCCCGTAGGGGCGTTGCCCCTTGACCCCGCGACCTAACCGGGCAGGTCGAACCCTCGCCAGGGGGCAGCGCCCCCTTGAACCCCTGGCAGACTGGTACATTTTTGTATTCATGTTGCTTTATTATTGGTAGTACAAATAATTGTTAAAATCTATCCTATTATTAGCATGACTAGTGGTACAAGAAGGAAAGATCCTACATGAAAATATGGAACTCAAGTTGAAGTGTCTGGTGAAGGTGCAAAGAAGGGATATGTTTACATGAAATGTAATTTCTGTGAGAAACGCATAACTTCTTTTCCAGTAATATACTAATATTATCTTAGAAAAAATCATCAAATTCACAATTGACGTAATATTTTATTATTTTTGACCTTTTTATCATTATTCATAATTTTAAATTGCTTTAGTTTTATAATTTTTGAGGCTTACGCCTCGATCCGCCTCGAGGCTTACGCCTCGCCTCGCTTAGCCAAAATGCCTCGATTCCCGATTTCACCTTTTAAAACGTTGATTTGTACTACTACATTAGATTTGTAAAATTTGTATTTGTATTTGACTTAATGCCATTAAATAAGAATTCATGGTGGTAATTGTTTATAATTTGTATTTGATGTTAATTATTCTTTTCTATCTATTATTAGTATGACTAGTGGCACGAGAAGGAAAGATCCTGCATGAAAATATGACACTCAAGTTGAAGTTCTAGGCAAAGCTGTGAAGAAGGGATATGTTTACGTGAAATGTAATTTCTGTGAGAAGCGCATTACGGGTGGTGTCAAGAGGCTGAAGGATCACCTAGCTTGCACTCATGTCAATGGGGACCGTTAAAAAAAAAAAAAAAAAAAAAAAAATGTCATTGGGGACCGTGTGCAAAAGTAAGTGATGAAGTGAAAAAAGAATTTATTGATTACTTAAAGAAGTTTACCATCTCAAGGAGGTCAAAAAAAAATATGGAAGAGATGATAGGAAACTCTTCTTACTATGAATCACAGCATGAAGGTTCCAGTATTGGAAGCCATCTAGTTTCTTCTGACTGAGGCAGTCGGGGGCCCATGGATAGATTTATGCTAAATATTGATAACGAGGAAAACATAAATACTCAGGATATTCAACCTCCTACAGCTACAAAAGAACTCGGGAACAGAGCTTGCTTGGATATCGTCAGATTTATCTATGAAAATGGGATTCCATTTAATATTGTTAGGAGGCCGTCATGGATCAATATGTTACGATCTGTTGGAAGCTATGGAAGAGGACTATAACTTCCAAACATGTATGAGCTGAGGACTTAGATGCTGAATGAGGAGGTTAAGATAACTTAAAAAATGGTGGATGATGTTAAGAAGATTTGGATTGAGACAGGAGTGACAATAATGTCAGATATTTAACATAGAAGTATTATTAATTTTTTGGTCAACAATCCATATGGAACAGTTTTTCTCAAATTAGTAGATGCTTCAAGCTTTGTCACGGATGCACAATTATTGTTTGAAATGTTGGATGAAGTTGTGGAGAAAGTGGGAGATGCTTTAGTAGTACAGGTTGTTACTGATAATGCAAGTGCATACAAAGTTGCAGGGAGAATGTTAATGTAGAAGAGGCATCACCTTTACTGGACTCTTTGTGCTGCACATTGTATTGACTTGATGCTTGAGAGGTTGAGATAGTTGCCTCATCATAAATTAGTCTTATTAAAGGCCAAATTCGTTAGTAAGTTTATGTACAATCATTCTTGGGTACTTAGCTTGATGAGAAAATTCACTGACAAGGAAATTATTAGACCTGCTGTTATAAGATTTGCTACTACATATTTAACATTGCAGAGATTCAAGGAGTAAAGATAACCTTTGGAAGTAATGTTTGCTTCTAAAGAGTGGGATAAAAATTTATGGGCCAAAAAACAAGAAGGAAAATAAGTTAAAAAGATTGTTATGAAAGTCGATTCATTTTGACGCAGTACAAATTATGTTTTGAAGACAACAAGATCATTAGTTAATGTGCTTAGAATAGTTGATAGTGATAGGGTTCCGACTATGGGATTTATTTATGAAGCAATGAATAGGGCTAAAGAAGACATTGCAAAAGAATTAGGAGGTCAAGAAAGTACCTAAAAAAATATGGGATATTATAGATGAAAAGTGGGATCGACAATTACACCAATACTTACATGCTGCTGCGTACTATTTAAACCCTCAATTTCATTATGATAAGAATTTTCATGTTGACAAAGAGGTGAAAACTAGTTTGTATGCATGTATGGATAGACTCATTTCTGAAGAAGACTACCTCAAAGTGAATGATGAACTTGAGGATTTTCATTTGAAGAAGGGAATGTTTGGATTTAAAGCAGCACAAGCATGCTTTAAAACACGATCTCCTGGTATGTTTATAGTTTGTGTATTTATAATTTTAATGTTAATATTTATGTTCAAGTCTTGTACTTCAACCAATATTTATAAAATACTATGTTTGTCTTCATGTAGAATGTTGGTGGGATCAGTTTGGAGATCATGTTCATGAATTGAAAGCTTTTGCAATTAAAGTTTTTAGCCTAACGTGTTCGGCTTCTGCATGCGAGCGTAATTGGAACATCTTCAATCAAATTCATACAAAGAGAAGAAATCGATTAGCGGCAGATCGAATGAACAAACTAGTTTATGTTATGTTTAATAAAAAACTGAAAGATAGACATCTCAAATTGCAGAATCAAGGAAATATTGAGAATGAAATTGACCATTTGTTTGTTGATGAGTTACAATCTGATGATGAATGGGTTACTCCTAAAAATGCCGATGTTTCTGAAGTTAAAGCAGAAGGAGAAACTCATGTCAATGAAGAAGACAATGAAGCAACTACCCAAGTATATAAAAGAAAGAAATAAAGTGAGATTGAAGCTTCAAAAAAATTCAAAGGTATTCTTAAATATAATGAATTATTTTGTATGTTACTTTTGTTTCATTTTAGAGCTAATGAAATATTAACGGATATAGGAGATAAAGGAAAAAATATTATAGATGAAGAAGAGTTTGAGAATGACTTTGACATTAATTATGAAGATTCATCTGAAGACAATCAAAGTGATGATGGGCCTGCTTTGGGTCTTGATTCTAAGGGGATGTTTTATTTTTAAGTGAGTTTATTTTAAATCATGTATTCCAGTAATATTATCTTGAAACAAATCTTCAAATTCATAGTTGACATAATATTTTATTATTTTTTGTCATTATTTATAATTTTAATCGTTTTGAGGTTTACGCCTCGCCTCGCTTAGAAAAAACGCCTTGATATCTAAAGGCTCCAAACACTTTTTTTTTTAATCTAAAGGTTCCAAACTATTCATTACATGAACCATTGAACGTCAGGGCCAAATCCCAAGTTATTCATTCGTTGAGACACAAAATTAGCAAATGGCCTTTTCTCCCCTCTCATGAATGATGATTTGAAATGTCTCAGGACTTCAAATATATCATTATATGAATCCTTTAACCTTAGGGCAGAATCCTAGGTTTATTTGATTTATATGTTTATGCGCAAAATCAACAAACAATCATCCATTCCTCCCATGCATGACGGTTTAGAGCACCACAACACTACAAACACTTCATTGCAAGAATCCTATACTCTTAAGATAAAATCCTAGGTTCATTCCATCTTCTTTGTTGAGATAAATCAAGAAGCAATTATTTTTCCTCCTCAAGGATGACAATTTGAAGCCTCCAAAGGTTCCAAACAATATTATTATATGAGTCTTTGGATTTTAGAACAAAATTCTAAGTTATCTATAGCTTTTTTTTGAGAAATAAAATCAATAAACAATCATTTACATCTTATTCATGCATGACTATTGGAGCCTCTTCTAAGCTCCAAATATTTTCATTGCACGACTGCTAGCATGCCTTAGGAGTTATCACCAATCATTCTCATGCTTTGTATTTTGGATTTTCCTAAAGTCCTAAATACATCGTGTTGCAAACTCTTAAAATTGAGACATAGTCTTAAGTTCTTCCCCCTCATTTGCTTAGCCTCAAATTGGGTGAATGGAATACCTCTCTTGAACATCAAATGTTCAAAGAACATTCGTTAACTTTGTAACTCATAAGTTACATTTCCTTCTTCCATTCTTTATGCATCAAGATTGTAGAAAATCATCACTTTTCCTTATTTAAAAGCTATAGGTTTCTTCCCTTCTCCTTTCAAACCTTAAAGTTGTAGGGAATTCCTATCAAATCATTTTTATTTGTTGAATCAAGATCAATAAATAATTCTACCTTTAGCATAGGAATCTACATCCTATTTCTCCTTTCATTCTCCTTACTCAATTTAGGAGAATATTCACGTCTCTTTGAGCTCCAAATGTTTGAAGATCATTCATGAACTTGCAACCTCCAAGTTGCACATCATTCCCCTTATCTTCCTAACACAAACTTGGTAAATATCATGTTTCATTGAACACAAGATTCGATGATTCATCCTCCAACTTGCAACCCATAAGTTTTATGTTGCCTCTCCCCTTTTACAACCCAAAAGTTGTAAGAAAATCTCTTTCACCCAACCCAAGCTTGGTGACTAAAAACCTCTTTCCTTGAATGTCTTAAAATGTCAAAGAAATCTTTCCTAGTTTGTGACTCCTAGGTTGCACTTCTCTTCTTCCATCCCTTTAACCCAAGTTGGAAGAATGAACCTCCCCTCTTTGAACACCGAAAGATTCAAGGAAATTCGTTGTAACTTGTGGTTCAAATCTACATGTCACCTCCTCTTTTTTTCCCAACACATATTGAGTAGCAAATCACTCCTATTTGAAAACCAATAGTTCAAAGAGATTCCTCCAATTTACAACCTTCAAGTTGCATTTTCTTCTTTATTTTCCACAAACAAAGATTGTAGAAAAACCCCCAAATTCTCCTTCACTTGCCTAGCCCCGAACATGGCAAATGAATTGATGTAAGTAAAAAATATAGGGGAGCCTATATTTTTTGCTTAACAAAAATTAGACTTGATTGACACCGACAAAGCAAAGACTAGAAGAGGAAAGAACAAACTCTTACAATTCAAATAAAACTAAAAGGACGAAATTACAACGACGACGACTTGCAAACTTAAAATTAAAAGACGACACCCTAAAGTTGCTTCATTTAGAGAAGAAGGATACATGTGGAGTGGCACTTGCGGAGAGACGAAAGAGATTAGAAGCCTGAGAAGAAAGGTTGGAAAGAGCCCGCAGGATTTCTGGAGGGGATGAGAAAGAAGGGTGGAAAGAGCCTGCAGGATTTCCAAGCAACCCGCAGGTTAATAGATTTTTTTCCAAAAATCAAATATCACATTCAACTCTTTTCAAACATAAACAATCCCCCATATTTATAGGTATGAAAGGGAATACAAAGAGACATTACATTAATTTTGACACAATAAACTAAGCATTAAAACATAGAAATCTCCCCCCCAAGCTCACGGTTAAACACCCAAACCAGGAACCAAGGATACAGCCACGGGAGACGAGGGGAACCGCACGGACCGAGAGCCACGACCACGGGAAACGAGGGACGGTCACGGAAGGAGCCCAGCCGTGAGATCCCAAGAGGCAAACAAATAAAGCCATGGTGGAATACAAGGAGTCACCATGGGAAAAAGAAATCTTGGAATTCCAAATGCCGGTTTGGATTTCCAAGAGACAAACTTTAAAACAAACATAAAAAGCATAAAAGACATTAATTAAAAGATAATAAATGAACTAAAATATTAGCTCATAATGAGCTAACCCTTAGTTCAATAAATGAACTAAAGTCCAGCTCATAAATGAACTAAAAGTTTAGCTCAAATATGATGAACTACTAGACTCAAGGGAAGCCAAAATATGATTTATTTTGGACAAGTGTTGACAACCCCCCCCCCCCCCCCCCCCCCCCCCCCCTCCTGTCTACATCAGACTCCCCTTCTTGTGAAACTCATCTCCCGATGAGTTCGCTTTAGACTTCATTCGAGGAGTTGAAGACGGCACATCTAATTCATTGATCAAATCTTCATACTTCTGCATGATCTCATCTCGTTCTTTCAGGAATTTATCTTGTAAGTGCTGCTTCTTTTTGAAGTACCTTTCTGTACGTATGTGCATCCATACTTTAAGCTTGCACAGTTCATATTCCAGTGGATTTTTTAATTTTGTCGGGATCCATCTATCCATAGATTCTTCAATGTCTTCTGCCTTGCTTTCTTCAATTTTTTTGTCTTTTTTCATTTTTTGACAGACTCAAAAATTACAAGACTCACAGAAATACTAATCCTAAACTTAGACTCAGAAATAAACGCTCTTGACAAACTTAGACTTGACAACTAAAACAAATTTGACAAACACTGATTTGAAAACAAAACTCGACAAACCAACCTAGGATTTCCTAACTTGCTCTGATACCAAATGATGTAAGCAAAAAATATAGGGGAGCCTATATTTTTTGCTTAACAAAAATTAGACTTGATTGACACCGACAAAGCAAAGAATAGAAGAGGAAAGAACAAACTCTTACAATTCAAATAAGACTAAAAGGACGAAATTACAACGACGACGACTTGCAAACTTAAAATTAAAAGACGACACCCTAAAGTTGCTTCACTTAGAGAAGAAGGATACAGGTGGAGTGACACTTGCGGAGAGACGAAAGAGATTAGAAGCCCGAGAAGAAAGGTTGGAAAGAGCCCGCAGGATTTCCGGAGGGGATGAGAAAGAAGGGTGGAAAGAGCCCGCAGGATTTCCAAGCAACCCGCAGGTTAACAGATTTTTTTCCAAAAATCAAATATCACATTCAACTCTTTTCAAACATAAACAATCCCCCATATTTATAGGTATGAAAGGGAATACAAAGAGACACATTACATTAATTTTGACACAATAAACTAAGCATTAAATCATAGAAATCTCCCCCCCCCCCAAGCTCACGGTTAACACCCAAACCAGGAACCAAGGAGACAGCCACGGGAGACGAGGGGAACTGCACGGACCGAGAGCCACGGCCACGGGAAACGAGGGACGGTCACGGAAGGAGCCCAGCCGTGAGATCCCAAGAGGCAAACAAATAAAGCCATGGTGGAATACATGGAGCTACTATGGGAAAAAGAAATCTTGGAATTCCAAAGGCCGGTTTGGAATTCCAAGAGACAAACTTTAAAACAAACATAAAAAGCATAAAAGACATTAATTAAAAGATAATAAATGAACTAAAATATTAGCTCATAATGAGCTAACCCTTAGTTCAATAAATGAACTAAAGTCCAGCTCATAAATGAACTAAAACTTTAGCTCAAATATGATGAACTACTAGACTCAAGGGAAGCCAAAATATGATTTATTTTGGACAAGTGTTGACCCCCCCTTGTCTACATCATGAATAAATTTCTTTGAATATCATTTGTTCAAAGAATATTCATGAATTTACAACTCATGAGTTGCATTATCTCCTACTCTCATCTCTCCAACCCAAGTTGGAAGAATGAATTTTCCTCTTTGAACGTCAAAAGTTTAAAGAACCTTGTCTAATTTGCAACTTGCAAGTTGCACTTTGCTTCTCTTCTTTTACAACTCAAAGAGTTGTAGGGAATCTTCATTCTACTAATCTAAATTGGATGAATTATTTATACATTTCAAAGTTCAATGAAATTCCATATGATTTGTCTTCCATACTTACATATCACACATTTATCTAATCCAACATTGGTTGATGATTACATCACATTGAAGAGAAAATTCAATGATTCATTCTTAGTTTGCTTATCTCCAAGTTACATACTATACATCTCTCTCCTACAACTCAAAAGTTGTAGGAACTCCCCTCTCATTTCTTAAATCAACTTAGGCAAATGAACATCTCCCCTTGAATATCTAAAATTTCAAGGAAAACTCCTTGTGATTTAAAATCCAAATTCATATATCAACTTTTCATTCTCCAACCCAAGTTGCAAGAATGAACCCTATTATTTGGGCAAATCATCTTGCATTATGAACATCTCCTCTTGAATGTCAAAAAGTTCAAAGAAAATTCATCATGACTTGTAGCCTACATCTAGGCTCCATCCTTTCTTGTTTTCTTTACCAAATTAGGCAAATCATTTTGCATTATTGAACAAAGTTGAATAATTGGTTCATGACTTGTGACCCAAAATTACAAGTCACTCCTCTTCTCTATAGGCTCCAAAAGCCTTAGAGAAATCTCCAACTCATAGCCACCAAGCTATGAGTTTCATTCCGTTCTCCCTAGCTCTAAAACTTAAGGTGAATCCTCCAACATCTAGCCCAAAAGCTACATGTTAGACATCTCTCTTAGACCCAAACTCTAAGTATCATTTCATTCAACATAACATTGACCTCTCCTCATATCATTTAAAATACATAACTTTTAGATGCACGTTAGGAGTTTTCCACCCGTCGAAATTAACCTTACCAAATTAGTTGAATCTCACAAAGTCTTAAGTATAACCCTTTGGCATGTTCACCTTACTCTTTTTGGTGAACATCCATCTCTTATCCAAACATTAAGAGAACTCTAAAAATTTTTAAAAATAATTTGTTTCTTTTGATACAATGATCAATCATCTCACCCGAAAGGTGGGATGCTTGTATTATTTTATCTTAGGACTTTATAAGTAGATAGTTTGCCTCAAAACAAGCAGGGCTATTTTATGGGTTTTTTATAACCCTTCTAAATATGAAACATTTAAAAGCCAAAAAAAATTCTGTAAGTCACAATCAACTTAAAGAGAATTTATTCTTGGATTAAGATTAAACACTTCTAATTCTCAATAAAACAAAACACCTATTATAGTGACATGCTACACAACCTGCACACATTAGGTGCAGAACCCCTAAGCATGTTATAATTAGGATTTTTTTTTTTCTGCACATGTGTTTGATGTTGTGGTGTGGTGATCATTGGATTGTCTATTCTAAGATATGATGGAGGCATTTAAAGAATATTAACAAAACTATTTTTGAGAGTAAGATATTAGATCTTAAGATTTGTTTGTACATGAGGAAGCTAATGTTATGTGGGAAAAATGATTAGTGATATTAAGAATGTTGCAAAAGTTTTGCTTGAAGTATCAAAGGAAAAAGTTTCTAACAGTAAAAATAGTTGGTGGTAGAATAAAAGTGTGGAAGAAAAGATACAAAATAAGAAGATTTATTATGAACATTGATTTAGATTTAAAATTCTGATAATTGAGAAAGATATAAAGAGGTCTGTAAGGAGTCTAAGAAAGTAATATGCAATGAAAAAAAAATTTAGGTTTTAATGATTTATATAATATATTAGATGATAAGAAGGGAAAAATATATATGTAAACAAAGAGATAAAGAGTAGTAAGAATTTAGTTCAAGTGAATCGTATTAAGGATGAATATAAAAAATGCTTTTATTAGAAGAGAATATTTAAAAGGTGGAAGAGATATTTTTCAAAAATTTTCAATGAAGATTATGAGAATGCGATTGACAATAGTGATCTTAGCACCCTAAATGAAAATAAATATTTATATTTTTATCAGCATATTCGTAAAATCGAAGTTAGAGAAGATTTAAAAAAATGAAGTGTGGAAAAACTATTGGACTTGATGATATTTCAATTAAGCTGTGGAAATGCTTAGGAGATGAGTAAATTTCTTGGCTTACTAAATTTTTAAATATTATTTTGAAGACTAAAAAGGTGCTAGATGAGTGGAGATTGAGTGTATTTATTCCTACTTTTAAGGATAAATGTGATGCACAAGATTATATGAATTATAGAGGAATTAAATTAATGTGTCATACTTTAAAATTATTGGAGAGAGTTATGGAGCTTATGTTGTGGCATGATGTTAATGTTTCTCAAAATCAATTTGGATGGTTGAAGTGGAGGAGTGCTTCGGGCTTGCTGTGTGATAGAAAAGACACCCTCAAACTTAGGAGAAAATTTTATAAGATGGTGGTTAGACCTGTAATGCTTTATGGTGTAAAATGTTGGCAATTAAAAGATAAGTATAATATTAAGTTAAATGTTGCTGAGAAGAGGATGCTCAGGTGCATTACTTTGAGAGAAAAGATATGAAATGAGCATATATGTAAAAAGGTTTGAGTAACTCTAGTGGAAAATACGATTAGAGAGAGTCGCCTTAGATGGTTTGGTCACATAAAATGGCAGATTTTCGATGACCCAATTAGAAAAGTATAATTAAATTTGACTTATATTAAGAAAGGTAGAGGTAGATCTAAAAAGACTTGGTTAGAAAATATTAGAAATGACCATTCTTTATTAAATTTAAATAAGAATTTGTCTCTTAACAAGAGAAAATAGAGAGAAAAGGTTCATGTAGCTCAAACCACATAGTGAGATAAAGGCTTTTTGTTGTTATTGTTGTTGTTGAGACTGTATGCTTTACCCCCGTCTTATTTTTTATGATGCCAACGAGAGATAGTTTACATGCCTATAGGAAATGTTTTGTAAATCTTGATATTCAGGGTTAGAAACTTTTTCTGTACAGTTGATTTTAGTGCCTATTAAAACTTTTGATATCATTTTCGGAATGGATTGACTAGTTAAATATTTTGCCACAATTAAATGTTGGAAAAAAATGATAAAGTTTAGTTTGGTGAGTGGGAAGGCTTTCTAATTTTTATGTGATATCCTCTCTTATTAGTACAATAAAGATAGTTAAATAACTGAGGGGTGAGCTGTTATTCTGATGCGAGCAAAAATCCCTGGAGAGAGAGAGGCCCCCCCCCCCCGAAGAAATTCTTGATCACCTCAAAAATAACAAAAGAGAGAGACTTAGGAACTAAGTAATAAGAAGAACAAACTCTTACATTTCATATAAAAAGACACTTATAAACTTTTGACTCAATCGACTCAAGCAAAACACCTTACAACTCTTACAAACGACACAAACATAAATTAAAACCTAAACCTGGTTTCCAAGAGACGAAGGATACAATGGAGTTGATACTTGCGGAGAGACGAAAGAGATTAGAAGCCGAGAAGAAGGGTGTAAAGAACTCGCAAGTGTCCCCGAGAGATAGAAGAAGAAGAAGAAGCTCTCAAGCTCTTCCAAGAAAATTCGCAGATTTCTTTTCAAAAATTCTTTCTTAACATTACTTTAAAACATTCCAAAACATCTCATATTTATAGACATGAGAGGGGAATACAAACAGCCACTTCAATGATTTCCCTCAGGAACCCAGGCATCACAAACCACGGAAAAGCCCCCCCAACCTCACGGGAAACAGCCCAGCCAGGGATCCGAAGAGGCAGCCGCAGAAACCCAAGAGGCCCGCACAGAACCGAGACACCAAAGCACGGGAAAGGCCACCCAGCAGGAAAACCAGCAGCCAACCGTGGAAACCAAGGAACCAAGGCACGGAAACAGCTAACCGTGGAATCCAACGAGCCAAGGCACGAAAAACAACAAGCACATGGAATCCAAAAGCCATTTTGGAAATCCAAGGGACAAACTAAGAATTTTAAGAGACAAAACTATAAATAAAGATATACATAAATAAGAAAATATATGAACTAAAACCTAGCTAATAATGAGCTAACCTTTAGTTCAATAAATGAACTAATAACCGGCTCATAATGAGCTAAATTTCAGCTCAAAATTTATTGAGCTAGCAAGCTCAAGGGAAGTCAAAACCAATTTTTTTTGGGTTTGATTTGACCCCCCCCCCCCCCCCCCCCCCCCCCCCCCCCCCCCTTTGCCTACATCATATTCTTAGTTAAAATGGAAGTCTTATATAAAAATGTACAGGTATTACAGAATGTCTCAATTGTATCAAAAATTTTCAGATGTATTTCCTAAAAAATTATTTGGGTTAACACCTGAAAAGTAAGTTGAATTTGATATAGATTTAAATCCAGGAACATAACAATGTACAAATCTCCTTATAGGATGGCTCAAAAAGAATTGCAGGATTTAAAAGTTTAATTGCAAGAATTGATAGATATGGGATTTATCAGGGCTAGTAATTCATCCTGGAGTGTACCTATACTTTTTGTTAAGAAGAAAATATATCCATGCAAATGTATATTGACTATCAAGAGTTGAACAAAAATGATTATCAAGAACAAATTTCTGCTACTTTGCATAGATGAATTGTTTGATCAGTTATCATTGTTACAGTATTTTCTAAAATCTATTCACGAATAAAGAAATAGATATAAGTAAGATAGATTTTGGGATCATATTTGGTCATATTCATTGTCATGCCTTTTGGGTTGATGAATGCTCCTGCTATTTTCATTGATATGATGACAACAGAGCCAACTTTAACAAATTGAATTAAAGAAGCTCAAAAGATTGATGGTGAGTATCCAAATTTAATTAAGCATGCTCAGTCAGGGAAAATACTAGATCTTTTTGTTGATGTTGATGAAATTATTAAGCATAAGTCTCGATTTTGTAGACAATCTAAGTGATAGTTTTAAATGCATTAAAATCAAGTTGTAAATTCTGACAAAATTAATCTTCAAATTAACCTCAATTATTTTTTTAATCTTGAAATAACCTTTCATATAAATCTCAAGTTTCTCAACTTTTATTAAAGTCAATTTCGTAAAAGAAATCATAAAAAACTAGATTTTTCTTCAAGATCCCAACTTTTCCTTTCTTCTGCTGTTCTTTACCTGTTTCACTATTGCAGCGTTTGGCCATGGGAGTGGTTAAAGGGAATTAATTGAAGTTTTTTATTTTTTTAATCCTTATATGATAGGATATTTTTCTACTAATAATTAATAGTCTTTGGTAAACCTAATTTACTTGACCATTAAAACTCTCACGCCCAGTGTCTATATTAAGAGGAGCAATCAATGCCTTTGAGGCATCACGCACCAAGCAGCGACCGCTCTACTGGAGCATATGGCTGGTCGAGCTGAATTAGCCCATTGTAGGCCTGATTTCAATTTTGGATAGGCCTATTCTAGAATATTAGGATTCCCAAAACTATTTTTTAATATCTAAATGGAATTTTAGCACTTTTAGATTCTAATAAAACTTTAATGATAAAATTTAAACATATTTTGAAGATTTTAGAGCATAATTTTTTAATATTTTTTATCCAATCGACGTGCCAACTTCATAAGAACCTGATTTTTAACTAAGAAGATTTTACTTGGTTTATAGCAACGAGGGGAGTTTCATTTTGATGTTTATGGAGCACTCACGCCTTGTATTTTTTTGTTAAATTATAATCTTTAATTAGAAATGTTTTTTAAAGACTTAACATATATTTTCATACGATAATGCTTTTACGTCGAAAACAAAGGTTAAATGATAAGTCTATGAAAAATTCAATTGATAAACAATATATGATCAAGGGAATTAATGTGGACTGTTCAATTGAGTGTTTTAAATTTTGACTAAATTAATCAAAATACTTCTCTCAGAAAGGCCATAAAAGGGGCCTCATTTGTATAGGAGGTGAGGTTTGAAATCACCACAAACAATAATCACCACCATCATTGATAGACTTTCATCATATGACTACTAGCTCTTGACTATTAATATCTAACCGTATCATGAGGTTTTCATTGTCTGCTTGTGATACTCGATTTATATAATTCCTATTAGGAGAATCAAATAATTATTTTAAATTTTATATAACCTCATCTTCTTCAATTATGATAAAGATAGGATTCTTATAATTTCCATTGTATAGTTGATTATTTCAACTAGGTCAAGTCCTGTGATTTTTCACATTCTTGAATTTTTCTTATAAATTTTATTTATTTCATAATTTTTATCTGTGCATACTTGATATGTGTCCAAAACTAATAATATTACACATACTCTACTTCTCTAAATTTTCTAGCACATAACATACATATTTAATTGTATTCCCTGCTAAATCACTTTTTATTTTTATCTTTGAAAAATGTTGGCTCTACTGGGCCAATTAATATATGCATGAGGGGGTGATTGAAAACTCATTTCAATATGTTATATAGTTTTGCATTTCATCCTTTCAAAGTACGCATCAAGTTTCTAGAAAATGCTTGGTAGGAGCTTCATCGAACTTTGCAAATACAGTGCTAATGATACCTTTTTACGTTAAAGATTGCTCTGATATGCAAGAGCAGTGTTTGTTTATTTATTTTTAAATATGTTTTATCAATAACCACGTTGCAGTGTAAATGTGATTGAAATTTCTTTAAAAAATTGTTTGTTTATTCTTTATTCGATGCCGACTTTAATTAGTTTAGTGCAAAGAAGTATGTTAAAAATTAAGTTGGATTTCTTGTGGCTCAGGATTGTGGGCAACCAGGATTTACTTTGTCTGAGAGGCGGCGCTTCAGCAACATATTGTCTCAGTGGGTGATTATAGTTGTGTCATCTTCTTTATTGCACCTTTTCTTCTCCAAATAACTTCAGTTTATAATGGGGATTTTGAACGTCTTATGTTCTTACCTCACCAGGATTTTTTTTTTTTAATTAGAGGTTGTTTGAAAAGCGAAAAGCGAACTAGATTTTCCCTTATGTCAAGTTCGTATCAGCCAGATAAAATTAAATGACGCTAAAGCCACATTATGCTCCGTAAAACCAATTAACCCATTTTTTGCGTTTTCCAAATATTAATTACTTCTCTTTTCGGCAATTGTTATGGCTTTTTTTATCTCTTTATGTCCATAGAATTCGATTGCCTGGGACCTACTGAAACCTTTCCAATGCGATAATGGGCCATTACATAGTTAAATAGATTTGCCGCCCCTAGAGGGAAAGACTACTTTCAGTGGGACTTATTGTGGGTATGGGGATTTGAACTCACAAGGATCATCAGTTATCATGAATAGCCAAAGTCCAATAGACATGAAACCGTTAGAAGGTGAAATGGAACTTTATCAATTCAAATCTGAGACTAGGCAAATGTTATATTTTTGAAGCTTGTTTATTTTCTTGGTTTTTGAGCTTTAACTAGGCATAAACAGGATTTGAGTTTTATTTTATTATTAAAATTTTATTATTTGTTTTATTATTAAGCTCATGATAAAGATGAGATTTTGATGATGCCAAAATAATTATGTGAGATTGATGCAAGCAAAAATTTGGGAGACGGCCCCAATTTTTTGCTAACAAAAGTGACTCTTCCTAGATAATAGAAGATACACAAAATACTACAAAAAGATACAAAATACTAAAAGATACCGTTTATATCATATAAAGAGACTTACAACTCTTTAACACAAACACCTTATAAACTTGGACACAACAAACCTAAAGGAGCTTGTCAATCGTTGAGAAGAAGGATACAAGTGAGGTGGTGTTGACCTCCACGTCAGATGAAAAAAAAAAAAAAAAGGGAAGCCTAATTCTTTCCTCTACTGCTGCCCATACCCGAAATCATGCCGTATCTCTGTCGAGACCCAGCCGCAGCTACAGTAATAATTCTTTGTGCAAGTTGGTGTCGAATGGTCACATCCTTACGTGCATAACTTGCTTCTACCCGGCTCTCTAGCTACGTTAAAATGAGAAGGGAAGAGGACGCTCGGTTCAGTCTTTTTCTCTCCAAACGAACTCCTTCGACGAATCCCTCTCCCACTCCCGTCGCTGCTCTCCTCACCTCCGACCACAAACCCACGAGACCTCTGCATCCTGCGACTCTCCTTCTCTGATCAAGCTACACTTTCGATCCTCTCATCCCCACAACCTTCCTACTAGTAGGATCGGAAATCACTGCATTTCCGATCTCAAGCTCCAGCTGACCTCTCTGCATCTTGTTTCTTCCAGTCCATCCACAAGTAGAGAGAGAGAGAGAGAGAGAGAGTGAGAGAGAGAGAGAGAGAGAGGGAGGAGAAACCGACCTGCCTCCCCATTACCGCTCAGCTTGGCTCCGTCTCCGACTTTCCCTTGGGACCGGAAGTTACGTCATTTTGGTCGGAGGCAACAACAGGCGCTCGCACGCCGTGAAGATAACTCTCTGCCTTTCACGCTCTTCTTCGGCCGAATCCTGTAAACTGTCGAGCTAGAAAGGTAAAGGGGAGAGGGAGGATTAGTGCCTTAATTAAGTTTAATTAGGGTTGGTCTTAATTATAATTAGTTTAATAGTAATTATATTAATTAATTATATATGTTATAATTATTAATGATTAATTTTATTTAAAGTTAATTTTTAATAATTAATGCTTATTTTAATTATAGTTAATTATTATTTATTAATTATAATTAATTAAAGTTAATTGATATCAGTTAGTTATAATTAATTGAAAGTTAATTATAATTAATTATATCAATTAACTATAATAATTATAATTAATAATTTAATTAATTATAATTAATTAAAAGTAAATATAATTAATTATATATAATTATAATTATTTAATATTAATTATGATTAATTAACCATAACTAAAAAAATGTGTGTATATGCTTCTCGATTCGTGAGCCACCTCCGTCGCCGGCCCCAAAGGTATAACCTCTAAGACTCAGATTCTCGTTCTCATCGTTTGCGGCGGACCGGCGAACCACCTTTATGCATTCTCGTAGCACGGTGGGAAGAAACTCAGTGCGACGCCTACAACGAGGCGGGTAATCACCTAAAACTCATATTCTCATTTCGGTGTTTGCTGCGGACCGGCGAACCTCCTATACGTGCTCTCGTAGCACGGTAGGAGGGAGTCCGGTGTAACGCATACAACGGAGTGGGAATGCCCTATACACGCTCTTGTAGCGTGGTGGGGAGATCCACCTGTGCTCGCTTACGGATATTGTTGAAGACCTCATACACGCTCGAGTAGCGTGGTGGGATGAAATTTGTACGGCCACGGTGTTTAAGGACACCTACCATACACGCTCTAGTAGCGTGGTGGGAAGGCCCAACTCTCCGACATTTCCCCCAAACTGGGGATATGCCGGGGTGCTGACGGAATTTTCACTGAAGTTTGCAAGACTTGAATAAATTTGAAAATAACACTTAAGCAACAATACAAAGAACAATAGATGTCTCGTACTTGAGCTGAAAGAATAGAACATGGATTCAAATGAACGGTGAACTCAAACTTGTGGACCTTTGAACTTGATTGAACACGAACAGAGGACTTGCAGACTTGAACTTGAACAAACTCAAAATGATTTTTAGATCAAATCTAAATAAAATGAAAATCAAGCTGGAATTAAATTCATATCAATTGAAATTGAACTTGCAAGGATTTCAGAAGACCCTGAACAAGCATGTGAGCATGTATTTTGAATTCAAGCCGAATTGAATACAAGGGACCTATGGACTTATGCACTTGAACTTAGACTTGAATTCAAAAGAAATAAATATGAAGAGCTTCAACTTGCTACTTAAACTCAAGCATGAGCTGAATATGAGAACTTGCAAAGACTTATGAACTTAGACTTGACTAGAATCAAGTCTTTAGTATACTCAAGTGAATGTTGAAGAACGAATGAGCTTGTGACATAACTTGCTTGCAAGCTTGGGTTAATGAAAGCCAAGAGGAAATGCAATAATACGAGTGCAAATAGTTATACGAATTCCTCAACAAATGAACAATATGAAACTCATAGTGCTCAAATCAATCAATGTATGAGAAAGAAAAGAAGGATGTGTAATACAAATATCTACCTCAAAAGCAAAAATCAAAGACTTGCAACATCATTAATTAACATTCTACAAATATACGCAAGGGGGTCGTGATGAATGTAACAGATCCGTACAACGGTCACTACAAGGTCAATGCGCTATGCTCATAAGCTACAACAGATAATTGCAAAGTGTACAAGTATTACCCATATGTAGCAATCGAAGATTAATCCCTGCAAATACACACAAGCAAGTGCAATCGTGAATCACCTGAGATTGGTGAAAGGTAGGTATGATGTAGGCAATAATGGTTCTTCTACGAGCACTTCCAGGGGGTCGTAGTGAATGTAACGAGTCCCTACAAACGAGCACGAGCTATATGTGGATAACAACAGTGGGTATATCGTAGGTACTACGAACCGCTGTGGGCACAAGTATTGATATCACCTATGATATTGGTGATCAAGATATTCGAATATTTTGGGTACAAGGGCGACTGGATGTACAACAAGTACTCCCTGACAGAATAAAAAAAGGAAGTTTGAACAAATCAGAACTAAACTTCTTGGTGTTCCAAAGCCTCTTCTTGATCTTATACTCAGGAAGAAAACAGCTCCGATATCTACAAATACCAGAAATGACAAGTCCTCTACACCAAAGATCATGAAAGGAGTTCTTTCCAAGGCAGCAATCATTGATTTCAAAGTTTAGAAGAACTTTCCCTGTTGATTGAGAAAGGGGGGAGTCATTATCAAGACTAGCACGCCACCGGATCTGCAACACTCCTACTAGCAGACAGAAGGCGTCTACAATCTACAACGCTACACCATCGGATCTGCAACCTCCGTACAAGCAGACAGAAGGCGTCAACAAATATTTCAAAATATCCCTGCACGTGCACCATAGTTTGTATACACATATGTACACTAAAAGGTTGTAAGAACAATCAAAGAACCCGCATGGGCCCCGGCGAGCGTGTTATTGGTACACACGTGACGTATAGGGATGCTGTGCGGGTCGACAAGTGAATTCAAGTTCGAACCCGATCCTTCTATACGGATCAATAGGAGTCGACAGGGTTCGAACCTTCAAACAAATACCCGATTATGGCTACTGATGTATTTGTTTTAATACACTCATATCAGGCCTTCAAGGCCTGTAATCAAGAGAATTCAGTAAATAAGGGCACAAAGCCTATGAAACTCAATCCCCTATCGGCAAGTTGATAGGGTCGACAAGGTTTAACATATGGAAATGAACCCAAGCACCCCGATGATGGCCGCGTTGATTGAAGATCTCAACCAGATGGGTTAATTTCAGGCATTTTCAAATACCTCCAAAAAGTTCCACCCAAAATCCCCGAAAAATCCAAAATCAATCCCAAAATCCCAAATATTTAAAATTGAAATCCAACCATTCAATTACTTAAAGCAAAATCCATCTATCCTCCGCAATAGTTTGCCGAGGTGGACAAATTCAAATATGACTTCAGCTCACAAAGAGCTAAATGCCTGGTCAAAAATATCACTAGTATCCATTCTCAAATAGTCTCCTGCCAGTAAGGACGCGGTACGTGTTTTCTGACCGGCGGTTAGCCGCCAAATGGCACTGCAGGATAAACGGTTATGACGACCCGGGGCCCTCTGAACCGAGTGGTTTTGCCGCCAAATGGCACCACGAAATACCGGTTATGGCCAGAGCCAATACGCTCCTTATTGGCATCAAATCCTTGAGATATGAATCAATAGGATATGATCGATAGGGCACAAAGCCCTCTGTTAGCTAAGGTGGATTCAAATTTGTCTCCTTAGACAAACTTGCAACCCCGGTCTACAAGGTCCCCTTGGACGAAGCAACCCATGACTGCCGACAAGGATCCTTATGTCAGGTTGGGTCGACTACCTCCTCTGACTAAGTACATCAAGAACCACGATGGCCCGGGACGACAGAACCATGGGATCTTGATCGGGTCCATCATCTATTCCCCCACCATCTACTTTAAGTGCTAAATGGTGAAATTTTCTATTTTAAACATCAAACTTTTCAAATCTTTTTTCAAATACTAAAATCCAAACTCTTCCCAAATTCCCAGTTTCCAATCAATTTCCAAATCCAACTCTCCAATACCAATACCCATTGCTGCTATTATATGCCAGATAACACGTATATTCTACGTATCTGATTGACGACTAGCCCTAATCAAAAGTTCTCTCTCGTTATCGGGACGGGTAATTAACTATAGGGGCTTGCGCCTATAGGAAACTAGAACTCAGATCATAAAGTCCTCACAAAATGAGGGCGAAATCTCTTGGTAGTGTCTTATCTACAAACTCATCTGCCTTCCAAAATTTACCCCGGAACTTAGTCCGTTAAAACTCCCCCGCCGAATAAAAAAGAAAAAGCGAAGCGGGGAGGCCGGGGCCGAATTTTCGGAGCCCACAGATTTCTGACGACTTCGCTGGGGATTGATTTCTCTTTCCATCTTTGGCTAGTCGTCTCAGTGTTATAGTAGCAACTATATTAAGTCGTACTCAAAATTTTGAGTCTTTCAAAATGATCGTTTAATAATTCAAAACTATGAATTTTTTAAAATGATCATTTGACAAATTCATTTGGCGTTTAGTAGAGTTTTAAAATTTTTTTTATTGCTTGGTTATGCTAATCATTTTTTTCTATTTTTGTTTTTGTGTTCTGTGCAAGTCTCTGCATTTTGAAAGTGCGGGGTGATGTATCAGATTCTGATTACTAACCCTTGCCTTTCATTTATGCAGATGGATCTACAGAACACCCCGATGACCGTCCAACTAGGACGAGGAGCCAGAATTCATCTGGCTAATGCTGTTATTGAGACGGGAAACACTGAAGCTACCATCCAATTTGGTAGTGTTGATTTCCCTGCTGTCGTTACAAGACCTTCCGAGGCTCCTACTCGTCGCACGCATCTGCCGGCACAGCGACCCGCTATTGAAGCTCCTACCCGTCGTGTGCATCTGCCAGCACAACGACCTACTGCCGAAAATCCTCGTGGGAGGATTTCTGTGTTCGAGAGGCTGTCACATCCTGAGGCCCTGATCACCAGAAGAATTGTGAATGGTGGAAGAGTCTCTGTGGTGACTACAAACACCACACCCCTGCCGACCAGGTTATCTGCACCTGGAAAGTACGATGCTGAAGCCTCCTCATCTGGAGGAAGGCCTACAAGGAGGCAGAGAAGAAAGATGAATGCTGAACTCCGAGCTCAGCAGCAACTGGTGCCAATTCATCCCTCCAATCTGTCGGCCCTAGAGCCTGAAGCCAATGTTCCTACTCAGAACAAGTTTACTGACCTAAAATGGGTAAAAAGAAAAATAGCTCCACTGGTGAGCTAAAGAAATCATTTTGGGACCAGCAGCCTGAAGTCTCAGCTCCCTCAAAGAGGAAAGAACCTGAAACTCTCTCGGCCCGAGTCTATAGGGTCCTGAAGACTGTAAAAGAGAGAGGATTGAATAAAAGAAGATACCAACGACCATTGATGGTCGAAGCAAGAAGGACTCCACCAAGAGAACGCTTATCTGTTGCGGTGGAGAGGAAAGAAAGGAAATATGTCCCACGCGGTGAACATCGGGGTGTGACACCTGAACCGCATGTTCAGGGATCTACTGCCGAAAGGTCTCGGTGGAAAGGAAAACAAGTCTGGAGGCCAAAGCCTCGAGGAAATGAGAAAGAAAGAAGAGAAAGAAGGATTGATCTGGGCGTGACATCCGGTGAGGCTTCCCGGAGATCCGCCCTCATTTACAAACAACGTCCGAAGTGGGCCCCAAAAAGGACCCATAATGACATTCCTCCAGACAGTGGACACCTTGGATAATCTTCCAGGGGATCCCATCGTCCTCCATCCCCTCCAAAAGAAGAAACCAACTTTGACTGCAGTCCGCTGGTTGATGAAGTCCCCGTGCCTAGCCAAAAATCAAAAATCTAGTGGCGGCGCCGCTCGGAGATCCGAGTACTAGAAGATGAATGAAATATGCAAGGGGGAGACAATATTGAAGAAGAGGAATTCCTTGAAGAGGATTAAAATATACAAGAATACCTTGAAGGGGACGATAATATTGAACAAAAATATTGATGAATTTATGGAGGAAAACCTAGAAGAAGAATTGAAAGAAATAAATAACACATTGGACATGGAGGTGGTCTACATGGTGAGACACGCCAATGCTAATGATGAAACCTACTATGATGACGTTGAAGATGATGACGAGCAACAACTGCCGGTTAGGCGAGTTTATCAACGTCGTCGTGAAGCTGTGTCCACCACTGGCAGAGGTGGTCATTCACAAGATGAAGAAGAAAGAGAAGAGGCCGAGGAGAATCCCTTCGCTGACGAGAATGTCACGCTTGCAGACATGCAAAGACATATGAGGCGACAAATGAGAGCCAAAGATAGAGAAATCTCTCAGTTGAATGAGAAGATGACTGAGATGATGGCTCAAATGGGGGCAATGATGCGGATGATGCAGAAAACTATTACTGTTGGTGCCATCCCCAATCCTCCTCCGGATCCTCCAAACTTTCAAATGCCTCAAGTCTCAGGAGTACGGGGCACTCTTGAAGGTGGCAACGAAATTCATAATGTCATCCGTCAGCCCACCCCACAAAATGTTGCAAGTACTTCCGAATCAGTGACTGCTGCACAATTGTATGGAATCATCACAGAAAAGATCAGGGCTATTATAGTTGTCGATCAAGCAGAAAAGTTGGTGGGCAAAGGTCGTCCGTATCCTGCTGAGTACGACCAAGTACCATACCCGAAAGGGTATTCGGTCCCAAAGTTCAATACTTTCAACGGTACTAACAATCCCCGACAGCACCTGGCACAGTTTAAAGCTACCTGTAGGAATACAGGAGGCAATGACGCCCTACTCTTCCGACAGTTCGTTAGTAGTTTAACAGCAATTGCTTTCGAATGGTATGCGGAACTACCAAATGATTCTGTGAAGACTTTCGCAGAATTGAAAAATATGTTTGTGAAGAGATTCGCTAGTGCAACTGAGAAGATCACGATCGCTGACCTCGCTCTGGAGAAAAGAAAAAGAGAAGAGTCGGTGACGAAATATATCACTCGCTGGCGCAACCTGAGTATGAAATGTGAGCAGCAGTTAGAAGAAGAGCATGTCGTACAGTTGTTAATGAGCAACATTGATGACAAGATGCAACCCTTCCTATGCATGGCTACAATCAACACATTTCAAGACTTGCTAGATAGAGTGGCCAAGTTTGAGAAACTGAACTTATCAAGATTAGAAAATCACTCTGATAAGCCCAAGAAGGCTAAGGCTCCGGGTGCTAGAAGGGGTGAGGTCGACTCTACGTTCTTCTCTAGAGCTGATAGAGAGAGGCAGGTGATTTACAATGTGGACAAGGGCAAACAACCGTTGCAGTATAAAGAAAAGCCCAAACAGGCCTACAACCCCAAACCCCAACCGAAGCTGATATTAAGGGGAAATGATAAGCCACGAACTTATCAAGGTGGAGGAGAACGCCCGAGACAGGCAATAGAAATTGGTGATAGAATGTTCCAATCCCTCAAAGATAAAATGAATAAAGAATATTCATTCAAGAGGGAGAGTGTCGCCAAATTATTTCGACAAGTGTTGAAATCGGGTTTAGAACTGCTTGAATGCATGAGATCCGAAGAGTCGAAGCACACTGGTGACCCAAATTATTGCCCATATCATCGGGTACTCAGCCATTCTATTGAAGATTGCTACGTCTTCAAGGATTGGCTTGAAAGAAAACATCAAAAAGGAGAACTCACATTATCTGACAATGTGTTGTCTCACCCTAGAAAGGAATCAACTCGGGTGATCACGTCCTCTTCCGTACCCCTGGTTGAAGGAAGAAGAAAAGAAAAGAAGCAAATTCAAGAAGAACAGTGGAAGACTGCTGTTTCTAAGAAAACTGTGAAAATGTTAAAGCAGCTTGAAGGAGTTCCAGGGGTGAAGTGGAAATCTCCTACGGAGCCAGTATTAAATTTGATAACTCTGCCTATGACACAAGCTTCTACTTCTAAATAGTTTTCCAACCAAGTTGGCACTTCAAAGTCTGGAAGGGTGAAATCCTCCAAGAAGAAGGCTAAACTGAAGAAGCCTAAGGAGAAAAATACTACAACTCAAAGGGTTATTGACAGTTTGGATGAGTACTACCAGACTATAAGACGACCTATCAAGCTTGCTGACTTCATGGCAGAGCTTAAAATTGAGGAAGCCAGAGAAGATGATGAGAATTCTCTTCCAACAGAAATATGTTGGGTCATCTCAGTGGCGTCGAGTACCTTAATAAAAGAAGAATACACTGAAGTACCCTCTGAATCCTGTATGATGGTGTTGCCAATGGATTACAGTTCGGAGGAGGATTTGTATTTTTCAGAGGGAGATGAATCAGACCCTAGCATAGCGTCTCGGATGGGACATATAAACCTGGGTGGTGATTCTGAATAAACAGATGAGTCCCTAGATGCAACGATGGCTGACTCTAAAGAAAATGTACAGTTAAATAACTCTGAACCGGAGGAGATTGCTCAAGTGCAGTTAAGAAGCGGCAAGATACTACCGCCTCCACCGAAGAAAGGGGTCTCCAATAAAGATAAGGAAAAAGAAATAATTATCAACGATGACATTATCCCTGAAGATCCTAAGAAAAAGATGACTTCAGCCAATGGGATAGATTATAATATCTTATCCCATCTGAGAAAAATCCCAGCACAACTCAGCATATACGACGCGTTGGTAATGTCTAAAGACCTTCGGGAGACTCTGATTCAGGCTATCAAAGATCCCGAAAGATACGAGACGTATTTTGCTGAACGTAATTTGACTGAAGTTCTACAAGCTGGTAATGAGCCATTCATTACTTTCTCCGAAGAGGACAATGCTTGGGACTGTAGACCATAACCGTCCTCTGTATGTTACTGCAGAGAGCGACAAGTTGATCATCAGTCGAATCCTGATCGATCTTGGATCCTCCGTGAATCTGATAAGCTTGAAAGCACTAAGATCTCTCTGCCTTGATGTGGAACACCTTGGGCAAGATAAGTTGATGGTGCATGGTTTCAATGAAAAAGGGCAGAAAATCCTTGGATCATTCATGCTCCCTCTTGTATTTGGAAAGCTCCACACAGAAGCTAAATTCCATGTGATTGACGCGGATACTTCATTCAAAGCGCTACTAGGTCGTCCCTGGTTGCATGAATATGGCATTGTCCCGTCTACATTACACCAGTGTAGGAAATATCTCAAAGATGAAGAAGAATTCAGGATCTCTGGTGACATTCAGCCCTTCACAGTTCATGAAGCAACAGTTTATGAAGATGCACGATACTTCATGCCAAAGAAACAAAAGTCTTCGAGCTCTCTCGAAGCTAGAGCATCAAATTCAAAAACTACAAAGCAACCTGAACGAGAAAGTGAGAAGAAGCAGGTGGGGAGAAAGAAGGCAGGGTTTACTCTTCCCAAAGCATCGATCATTCTAAAAGAAAAGAAGCATGTACCTCATCTTGGGAGTGACACAGATGAAGATGATGTTACTCCTGCTAAATCTCGAAGAGTATGCAAGTCCATGGACGAATGGAGTAGGCAGGTTGAATTTTCAAATGATGATTACGACTATTACTCTATTTATATGAACACAGTGCAGAATGTGTTCTCCAGAAGAATAGACAACCTATCAATTTCAGATAGTGTACTCGTACTCACACGTGTTCCCTTGCAACATTTCAAAGAACTCATTTCGCGCGAGGTTCATAAAGTTGAAGAACTCGCCACCCTCTATCTGCCTCCTCGTAAAAATGGGACTGTGCCAAAGAATGTGTTATATTCTATGGGAGTTCGTAAAGAGGAGAATCATGACTAGGATTGCATGCTCCTCGACTCCGAGGAATTATTTCCTACGAGGCTGCTTAGGTTCAATACCAAAAACATTCAGAAAATGCTACGAAAGCAAATCAATATTCCTACTATCAAACGACAGCTTCGTACAAGCTTGGGCCTCTGGTATGGAAGGAATCCGCGTCCACTACGACAGAAAGATACAGATGCATATAAAGGTATCGGATTCATCAAGCGAAAATTCCTCCGGAAAGAGACTTGCCTGGCAATCACGAGCATGGAAATTGAATCTGAGGATAATGGTGTTGAAGAGATATACGAAGCTGATGATTATGATGAACAGCCCGTAGAAGCCGAGCCTGCACTAGAAGAGCTTGAAGATGGTGGACAGGCAGCCACTATGGATGAACTAAAAAAAGTCAACTTGGGAACTGAGGAAGACCCTCGCCCAAACTTCATTAGTTCTCTTCTACCCAAAGAATAAATACAAGAAATAAAAGAGCTCCTCTGTGAATTCAGGGACTGCTTTGCCTGGACATATGTTGAGATGTCTGGCTTATCCCCTGATGTAGCGGTTCACAGATTAGCAATCAAACCAGATGTATCACCCGTCAAGCAAGCTCCAAGAAGATTGAGGCTGGAGATTGAAGAACAGGTGATTACAGAGATGAAGAAGCTTATTGATGCATGCTTTATCCGAGAAGAAAAGTATGCTAATTGGATCGCAAATATCGTCCCAGTGAAGAAGAAGAATGGACAGATTCGTGTCTGCATTGACTTTATGGACCTCAATAAAGCGTGCCCAAAAGATGATTTTCCATTCCTTGTATCCGAACTCCTATTGAACAATAGTCCAACTACGACATGTTCTCCTTCATGGATGGATCGTCCAGGATACAATCAAATCAAGATGGCGCCCGAAGATGAAAAGCATACATCGTTCAGGACGCCCATCGGGATTTTCTGCTACACAATCATGCCCTTTGGCCTGAAGAATGCTGGTGCCACCTACCTGCGGGCGATGACTCACATATTTGATGATTTGATACATCAGAAGGTCGAGTACTATGTAGATGACCTTGTTGTCAAAAGTCTTGGCCGAAATGATCACTTAAAAGATCTTAGAATTGTATTTTGAGAGAATCAGAAAATTTGATCTGAAGATGAATCCTCTTAAATGTGCTTTTGGGGTCTCCTCCGGTAAATTCCTGGGGTATGTTGTTCGTCATCGAAGAATAGAGATCGACCCCAACAAAATTAAGGCGATCACGAAGATGCCACCACCAAGGAACCTTCGACAGCTTCATTCGGAGATTTATATCAAATATATCGGGTAGGTTCCAGCCATTTTCAAAGCTAATGAAGAAAGATGTCCGTTTCAAATGGGACGCAGAATGCCAGGAAGCATTTGATAATATCAATAAATACTTGCTAAATCCTCCTATTCTAGCAGCGCCAATTTCAATTCCGGGGAAGCCTCTTATACTGTATACGGCAGCACTAGAAGAGTCCCTCGGAGCACTATTGGCCCAGAATAATGAAGAAGGCAAAGAAAACGCGCTCTACTACATCAGTCGAAGGTTGATTGGAGTAGAAAGCCGTTATTCTCCATTTGAAAAGCATTGTCTGGCGCTGATTTTTGCAGTTCAGAAACTCCGCCACTACATGTTATCCCACAAAATTACACTAATATCAAAGATCGATCCGCTGAAGTTCTTGATGATAAGACCAGCGTTGACAGGTCGTCTAGCCAGGTGGGCAGTACTATTATTACAGTTTGAAATCATATACATGCCACAGAAGGCGGTGAAAGGACAGACATTGGTAGATTTCCTCGCTGCATACCCAATCCTGACCGATTCTCCACTAAATGATGATTTGCCCGATGAGCAGATAATGCAGGTCAAGGAGAATGAAAGGCTACCATTCTGGGAAATGTACTTCGATGAGGCATCGTCGATTAAACCTGTCCGACCTCCAAATTTTGCAGGAGCCCGAGCCGGCATCGGTCTTATTTTCGTAGCACCCGAGGGAGGCATAATGAGGTTCTCATTCAGTTTGACTGAACCTCGAACCATCAACGAAACCGAGTACAAAGCTTTATTAGCAGGGATTGAGATTGCGATCGACGTCAGAATCCAACATCTCCAAATCTTCGGTGATTCTTAGCTCATGATAAATCAGGTCCTCGATATTTATAAAGTTGGCAAAGTTGAATTGGTCCATTACCACCGACGAGCTCTTGAACTTCTGAAGCAAGTTCCAAATGTTGAAATAGCTCGAGTTCCTCGAGGACAGAATGCTAAAGCAGATTGTCTGACCAAATTAGCCAAAGAAATGACGAACATCAATGAGGAGAGGCCTATATTCATAGGAGTTTACACTCGTAGGATCTTGAAGCCCGTTCTGCTAGAGATCCCAGAGGGCAGAAGAAGTACTAGATTCAAGCCAGCAAGATAAAATGTCAGCTGACCCTTAACCTCTACATCAGATCGTTATGGAGAATTATCCAGAAGAATATCATATGTCTAACAGACGTAAGGCTAGTCAAGCTTCAGAATCGTGGTGACATTGTTTAGGTATTGAAGTCGAAAATGATTGGAGGCAGCCATTCATTGACTATTTCAAAGAAAACAAACTCCCGACAGAAAAGACTATAGCCGCACAAATTCGAAAAAGGGCATTGTGATACGCATTTGTCAATGATATATTGTACAGACGAGCCTTTGATCGAATGTGGTTAAGGTGCCTAGGGACCAAGGAAGCTGATAAAGTGGTGACATAAATTCACGAAAGGCTTTGTGGAGCACATCAGTTAGGTCCTAAGATGGCCGCTAAAATCAAGAGAATGAGTTATTATTGGCCAACTATAGTCAGAGATTGTATTGACCATGCGAAGAGGTGCCACGAATGCCAGATCCACGGTGATGTTATACATCAGCCCCCAAATCCACTACACCCAACAATAGCATCCTGGCCATTCGAATGCTGGGGTACTGATATAATCGGGCCAATAGATCTGCCATGATCAGCAGGACACCACTTTATCCTAGCAGTAACAGACTACTTTTCCAAGTGGGTAGAAGCGGCTCCATTCAGAGAGTTTACATCGGAGCATGTGATCAATTTCTTTACCCATAATATCGTCTACAGATTTGGTGTGCCACGCCGAATAATCTCAGACAACGGTACTGCATTCAACAACAACAACAACAACATCAAGCCTTTATCCCACTACGTGGGGTCGGCTACATGAATCCGTTTTCTCCATTGTGTCATATTAAAAGTCAAATTCTCGTTTAAATCTAATAAAGAAAGGTCATTCCTAATATTTTCTAACCAAGTCTTTTTAGGTCTACCCCTACCTTTCTTAACATAAGTCAAATCTAATACCTCTACTCTCCTAACCGGGTCATCGGAAGGCCGCCGTTTAATGTGACCAAACCATCTAAGGCGACTCTCTCTAATCTTATCTTCTACTGGAGCTACTCCAACCTTTTCACGTATATGCTCATTTCGTATCCTATCTCTAAGGGTAAAGCCACTCATCCACCTGAGCATCCTCATCTCTGCCACACTTAACTTAGTATTATGCTTCTCTTTTAATGGCCAACATTCAGCACCATAAAGCATTGCAGGCCTCACTATCATCTTATAGAATTTTCCCTTAAGTTTGAGGGGTACATTTCTATCACATAACAAGCCCGATGCATTCCTCCACTTCAACCATCCAACTTGAATTCTGCTGATAATATCCCCATCTATTTCACCATCACTCTGAACAATAGATCCAAGATATCTAAAACGTGTACTCTTATTAATGACTTGATCGCCCAAAGTCACAATCCCCTCACTAGGTCTATTACTACTAAAATTACACTCCATATATTCCGTTTTAGATCTACTCAAGCGAAAACCTTTAGACTCTAAGGTTGACCTCCATAATTCAAGTTTACCTTCAACTCCATCTCTAGTCTTATCAACAAGAAGAATATCATCAGCAAAAAGCATACACCAAGGTATATCCTCTTGCAAATGTCTAGTGAGAACATCCATGACTAAAGCAAAAAGATATGGGCTTAAGGCTGATCCTTGATGTAACCCAACCGAAATAGGGAAATACTTAGTCAATCCACCTTGTGTTTGAACACAAGTAATAGCTCCTGCATACATATCTTTAATGATTTGAATATAAGCATTATTGACTCTTTTCTTTTCAAGAACTCTCCATAGCACTTCTCTTGGAACTTTATCATATGCTTTTTCTAAATCAATAAATATCATATGTAGATCCTCCTTATTTTCTCTATATTTCTCCATCAAACCTCTTAATAAATGTATGACTTCCATAGTCGACCTACCCGGCATGAAACCAAATTGATTTTGAGAAACATTAGTATCACGCCGCAACCTATGCTCCATAACTCGCTCCCAAAGTTTTAAAGTATGACACATTAACTTAATACCTCTATAATTCGCACAATCTTGTGCATCACCTTTATTTTTAAAAATAGGAATTAATACGCTTATTCTCCACTCATCTGGCATCTTTTTAGTCTTCAAAATAGTATTAAAAAGTTTAGTAAGCCATGAAATTCCTTCATCTCCTAAGCATTTCCACACCTCTATTGGAATATCATCAGGTCCAACAGCTTTTCCACCCTTCATTTTCTTTAAAGCCTCTCTAACTTCAGTTTTACTAATACGCCGATAAAAACAGAAATCTTTATTTTCATTTAGGGTGCTAAGGTCATTATAGTCAATCTTATTTTCACAATCTTCATTAAAAAATTTAGCAAAATATCTCATCCATCTTTGTTGAATATCATCTTCTAAGAAAAGTATTTTTTGATCTTCATCTTTAATACACTTCACTTGAACTAAATCCTTACTACTCCTATCTCTTTGTTTGGCTAACTTATACATATATCTTTCTCCCTCTTTAGTATCTAATATATTATATAAATCACTAAAAGCTAATGTCTTTGCATCGCATATTGCTTTCTTAGCATCCTTACGAGCCACTTTATATATTTCCCAATTATCAGAATTCTTAAAATTAAACCAATTTTTATAACTAAGCTTCTTATTTTTAATCTTTTCTTGCACATTTGGATTCCACCACCAACTACTTTTACTATTAGGAGCTTTTCCCTTTGATACTCCAAGGATATCTTTTGCAATATTCTTAATATCACTAGCCACTTTTTCCCACATAATATTAGCATCCTCATGCACAGACAAAATCTTAAGATCTAAAATCTTATTTCCAAAAATAATTTTATTAATATTCTTTAAATGCTCCCATCTAATCCTAGAAAATCGTTTTACTTTTTTTTTTTTTTTTTATGCCCCTTTATCTTAAAGTCCAAAACTAATAATCGATGTTGGGTACATAAATTTTCACTCGGAATAACTTTACAAAACGGTACTGCATTTAAAAGTACAAAAATCTACAAGTTCGTTGACCGGCATAAGATCGATTGGCGGTACTCCTCGATATACAATCCAAGGGAAAATGGATTGGCAGAGGTCTTCAACAAGACGTTGGTAAAATTGCTAAAGAAGATCCTCACCAAGAACAAAAGAGAGTGGCATACGAAAATGGTTTAAGCGCTATGGGCCTACCGTACAACCTACAAAACTCCAACAAAAGCCACTCCTTACTCTCTAGTGTTCGGCGTGGAAGCCGTATTACCATTGGAGATTGAACTGCCATCTCTTCGGGTAGCAATTCAGAATGATCTCACTCAAGAGCAAAATGCCCGCCTCAGAATGGAAGAGCTCGACGCACTTGATGGACTCAGACTACAAGCTCAACAAAATCTGGAAATCTACTGAGCTAGGATGACAAAGTCCTTTGATCGAATGGTGCGACCTCGGACATTTCAAGAAGGGGAGTTGGTCCTGGTGCTGAGAAGACCAATCATTCCACATCGAAAAATTGGTGACAAATTCGTATTCAATTGGGAAGGCCCCTTCGTCATCGAGAAATTGTACCAAGGAGGAGCATATCAGTTGATCGATCTGAATGGTCAGAGGCCTATGCCACCTATCAATGGCCGACATTTAAAGAAGTATCATGCATGAAAATTTCATATCTAATGTACTTTACAATTATCAAACTGTTATATGCGTATTTATTAATGTATGCTTACATTCATATTTTGAAATTCTCTTGTATAGCAAGAACGCATTTCAAAATTCTTCGTCAGACTGGGAGTATTTTAAATATTTATTCATGTCAACACCGCACCACGTGCCGAGATCCTCGAATAAATATTTAAAATCTCAAAGATACAAAGCCTATCAAAAAATGTCCCTACGAGTCAGGGGGCATTTTTAATATTCATTTGGGTCAACAACGTGCTACACACCGAGATCCCCAAATGAATATTTAAAATCTTGAAATTCCAAATTTATTTCATTCTAAAATGTCCCTGCGAGACAGGGGCATTTTAAATATTTATTCGGGTCGACATCGCGCTGTATGTTGAGATCCCCGAATAAATATTTAAAATCATCAATTCAAATATTCTTTTGTGCTAAAGAATACAAATATGTATATTTCAAAGTATATGCAGGTGATCTTTCAAAAGATAGAGACAACACCTTTTACAACAAACCAAGACTCAAAAGTTAAGAAAGAGACTTTTGTGGCTACACAATCCTACAAAATTGAGCCGGAGAAGTTTGAAGTCTTTCGACAGTCTGAAGCTTAAGGTTCGAATGAATGTAAAAGGTCGGATCCAACAAGCCCAAATATGGCCGAATCGCTGGCAGCTTCGTCTACTCAATAAGCTATAAGAAAGGCCGTAGTAGCGGAACCCCCACTTCATCAACCCGTCAGTAGGGACTGTAGGAAGTACGAAGGCAAATTTGACTCGACAAGTTCAAGTGATCGTAATCTACAAAAATTCTCCCAAATGACTGGAGAATCAAAGTTCCAGTGGAAAGATGAGTCTCGAACAACTACCAGATGTTCGTAGGCTCCAAAATTCAAAACCACAAAGGATGACTCCAAATCCACGAACTACAGCAAAATCAGCATTGGGGAGCGCAATTTCCATAGCTCAAGTCTGAAGCCTGAATGAGTTTAAGAGGTCGGATCCAACATGTTCAAATATGGCCGAATCGCTGGTAGCTCCATCTACTCAACAAGCCATAAGAAAGGCCGCAGTAGAGGAACCTCCATCTCAGCAACCAGAGGACAAAGAGCTTTTAAATCCCAGCTCTCTCGATTTGATGAACTCAAGTGATTCAGATAAAAGTCTTCTCAAATGGTTAAGGATCAAGATACTACCTACGTTCGGTACTATCAACTGATCCAGAACCTGCAAATCCTTCAACAAATCCGTAAAGCACAAAGCGAGGATCGAAGGAATTTTTCTTCAATAAGTCCGCCAAAGCACAAAGCAAAGGACCGAAGAAAATTATCCCAAAGTTCACACAAAGCTTAAGGCTGAACTAAGAGGATTCTGTCATCAACAAGTCTGTTAAACACAAAGCTCTGAACTGATGACTTTTCGCCATCGACCTAATACAAACCTAAGGGTTTAGGTCACCGGCAGCTACTCGTTCATCAAGCCCACCAAAGCTAAAAGCATAGGGCCGAAGGAACACAAATCTCCTGACAAATCATTATTCATAAATCAGGTAATCCTCCACCAATGTCTGCAGCACAAAGCACAGGACAGAAGAATCAAAATCTCGGGGCTCAAGTCAAAACCACCAAAAGAAGCATCCCGAATAATACCTATAAGTGTCCCTAAAGACTGGGGGCATTTCAAATATTTATTTAGGTCGACATCGCGTTGGATGCCGAAATCCCCAAATAAATATTTAAAATACTATGAGCACAAGTCAGAGTACAACCACAGAAGTCTCAAGAGCAGTAAAAAGAGAGATCGTCAATGATTGGATTTATAAAATTACTTTATTTTATTCATTCAGAATTCGTATACAAGTTTATAAATATCATCTTTTTACAAGATTAGATCAGCTGAAAGAAAAGAAAAAGTACAATATCCTTCACAGAGGACTAAAATCCGTCTCCTAAACTATGCCTGAAGAGGAAGTCCACATCCTTATTCTTCCTCCCAAAGATCAGGTATTCTACACTTCTAGGACCTGCACAAAGTAACAGAGAAGTCAACAAAAAGAAGAAGAATTACAAAGAACGTATGCAAAAGGCTACAAAAAAAGTTGTACCTAAAACAGATGTCTCCCGAGGTGGCTCGCAAAAGTATCCCGCTCCTCTCGAAACCTGTGCAGAGCAAAAGAAGTGTCAGAAAGCAGCTGAAGAAGGAAAAGAACAGTGCAAACAAAGTAAACACGTACCAATATTGAAGCCTCCTGATGCAGTAAACTGGCTAAAGCTCGAATCCTCTTCTTATATTAGCCTGCACAAAATACAAAGTATTATTAGTACGAGTGCAAAATAAAAATTAAGAAGGGAAGAAAGCGTACCTTAGTCCAAGAGTAACTGTAGAAATCCTGAAGGAGCAAGAATCTTGTAAACAGAAGAAAAAGACGTGGGTATTCACGAATATGCTAGAAACTAAAGTGACTGTGGTGCCAAAAGAAGAACAGAAAGTGGCGATGATATGTACTATCGTCAATCTAGCAAGAATCCCGTCGCTGCTCTCCTCACCTCCGACCACAAACCCACGAGACCTCTGCATCCCGCGACTCTCCTTCTCCGATCAAGCTCCACTTTCGATCCTCTCATCCCCACGACCTTCCTACCAGTAGGATCGGAAATCACTGCAGTTCCGATCTCAAGCTCCAGCTGACCTCTCTGCCTCTTATTTCTTCCAGTCCAGCCACAAGCAGAGAGAGAGAGAGAGAGAGAGAGAGAGAGAGAGAGAGAGAGAGAGAGAGAGAGAGGGAGGAGAAACCAACCTACCTCCCCATTGCTGCTCGGCTTGGCTCCGTCTCCGACTTTCCCTTGGGACCGGAAGTTACGTCATTTTGGTCGGAGGCAACAACAGGTGCTCGCATGCCGTGAAGATAACTCTCTGCCTTTCACGCTCTTCTTCGGCCGAATCCTGTAAACTGCCGAGCGAGAAAGGTAAAGGGGAGAGGGAGGATTAGTGCCTTAATTAAGTTTAATTAGGGTTGGTCTTAATTATAATTAGTTTTAATAGTAATTATATTAATTAATTATATCTGTTATAATTATTAATGATTAATTTTAATTAAAGTTAATTTTTAATAATTAATGCTTATTTTAATTATAGTTAATTATTATTTATTAATTATAATTAATTAAAGTTAATTGATATCAGTTAGTTATAATTAATTGAAAGTTAATTATAATTAATTATATCAATTAACTATATATAATTATAATTAATTAATATTAATTATGATTAATTAACCTTAACTAAAAAAAATGTGTGTATATGCTTCTCGATCCGTTAGCCACCTCCCTCGCCGGCCCCGAAGGTATAACATCTAAGACTCAGATTCTCTTTCTCGTCGTTTGCGGCGGACCGTCAAACCACCTATACGCGCTCTCGTAGCACGGTGGGAGGAAACCTGGTGCGACGCCTACAACGAGGCAGGTAATCACCTAAAACTCATATTCTCATTTCGGTGTT
The DNA here is from genome assembly GCA_016618105.1 of Dendrobium huoshanense. NCBI lineage: Eukaryota > Viridiplantae > Streptophyta > Magnoliopsida > Asparagales > Orchidaceae > Dendrobium > Dendrobium huoshanense. The sequence goes on along the minus strand of CM028351.1, from coordinate 22,401,150 downwards.
TGCTGCGGACCGGCGAACCACCTATACGCGCTCTCGTAGCACGGTAGGAGGGAATCCGGTGCGACGCATACAACGGAGTGGGAATGCCCTATACACGCTCTTGTAGCATGGTGGGGAGATCCACCTGTGCTCGCTTACAGATATTGTTGAAGACCTCATACACGCTCGAGTAGCGTGGTGGGATGAAATTTGTACGGTCGCGGTGTCTAAGGACACATAGCATACACACTGTAGTAGCATGGTGGGAAGGCCCAGCTCTCCGACATTTCCCCCAAACGGGGGATATGTCGAGGTGCTGCCGGAATTTTCACTTAAGTTTGCAAGACTTGAATAAATTTGAAAATAACACTTGAGCAACAATACAAAGAACAATAGATGTCTCGTACTTGAGCTGAAAGCATAGAACTTGGACTCAAATGAACGGTGAACTCAAACTTGTGGACCTTTGAACTTGATAGAACACGAACAGAGGACTTGTGGACTTGAACTTGAACAAACTCTAAATGATTTTTAAAGGCCAAATCTAAATAAAATTAAAATCAAACTGTAATTAAATTCATATCAAGTGAACTTGAACTTGCAAGGATTTCAGAAGACCCTGAACAAGCATGTGAGCATGTATTTTGAATTCAAGCCGAATTGAATACAAGGGACCTGTGGACTTGTGCACTTGAACTTAGACTTGAATTCAAAAGAAATAAATACAAAGAGCTTGAACTTGCTACTTAAACTCAAGCATGAGCTAAATATGAGAACTTGCAAAGACTTATGAACTTAGACTTGACTAGAATCAAGTCTTTAGTGTACTCAAGTGAATGTTGAAGAACGAATGAGCTTGTGACGTAACTTGCTTGCAAGCTTGGGTTAATGAAAGCCAAGAGGAAAGGCAATAATACGAGTGCAAATAGTTGTACGAATTCCTCAACAAATGAACAATATGAAACTCATAGTGCTCAAATCAATCAATGTATGAGAAAGAAAAGAAGGATGTGTAATACAAATATCTACCTCAAAAGCAAAAATCAAAAACTTGTAACATCATTAATTAACATTCTACAAATATACGCAAGGGGATCGTGATGAATGTAACAGATCCGTACAGCGGTCCCTACAAGGTCAATGCGCTATGCTCATAAGCAACAACAGATAATTGCAAGTGTACAAGTATTACCCATATGTAGCAATCGAAGTTTAATCCCTGCAAATACACACAAGCAAGTGCAATCGTGAACCATCTGAGATTGGTGAAAGGTGGGTATGATGTAGGCAACAGTGGTTCTTCTACGAGCACTTCCACGGGGTCGTAGTGAATGCAACGAGTCCCTATAAATGAGCACGAGCTACATGTGGATAACAACAGTGGGTATATCGTAGGTACTACGAACCGCTGTGGACACAAGTATTGTTATCACCTATGATATTGGTGATCAAGATATTTGAATATTTTGGGTACAAGGGCGACTCGATGTACAACAAGTACTCCCTGGCAGAATCAGAAAGGAAGTTTGAACAAATCGGAACTAAACTTCTTGGTGTTCCAAAGCCTCTTCTTGATCCTATACTCAGGAAGAAAACAGCTCCGATATCTACAAATACCAGAAATGACAAGTCCTCTACACCAAAGATCCTGAAAGGAGTTCTTTCCAAGGCAGCAATCATTGATTTCAAAGTCTAGAAGAACTTTCCCCGGTGATTGAGAAAGGGGGGAGTCAATATCAAGACTAGCACGCCACCGGATCTGTAACACTCCTACTAGCAGACAGAAGGCGTCTACAATCTACAGCACTACACCACCGGATCTGTAACCTCCGTACAAGCAGACATAAGGCGTCAACAAATATTTCAAAATACCCCTGCACGTGCACCATAGTTTGTATACACATAGGTACACTAAAAGGTGGTAAGAGCAATCAAAGAACCCGCATGGGCCCCGACGAGCGTGTTATTTATACACACGTGACGTATAGGGATGCTGCGTGGGTCGACAAGTGAATTCAAGTTCGAACCCGATCCTTCTATACGAATCAATATTAGTCGATAGGGTTCGAACCTTCAAACAAATACACAATTATGGCGACTGATGTATTTGTTTTAATATACTCATATCAGGCCTTCAAGGCCTATAATCAAGAGGATTCACTAAATAAGGGCACAAAGTCTATGAAACCCAATCCTCTATCGACAAGTTGATTGGGTCGACAAGGTTTAACATATGGAAATGACCCCAAACACCCCGATGATGGCCGCGTTGATTGAAGATCTCATCCGGAGGGGTTAATTTCAGGCATTTTCAAATACCTCCAAAAAGTTCCACCCAAAATCTCAGAGAAATCCAAAATCAATCCCAAAATCTCAAATATTTAAAATTGAAATCCAACCATTCAAGCACTTAAAGCAAAATTCATCCATCATCTGCAATAGTTTGCCGAGGTGGACAAATTCAAATATGACTTCAGCTCACAAAGAGCCAAATGTCTGGTCAAAAATATCACTAGGATCCATTCTCAAATAGTTTCCTGCCAGTAAGGACGTGGTACGTGTCCTCTGACCGGCGGTTAGCCGCCAAATAGCACTGCAGGATAAACGGTTATGACGACCCGGGCCCCTCTGAACCGAGTGGTTTTGCTGCCAAATGGCACCACGAAATACCGGTTATGACCAGAGCCAATACGCTCCTTATTGGCATCAAATCCTTGAGATATGAATCAATAGGATATGATCGATAGGGCACAAAGCCCTCTGTTAGCTAAGGTGGATTCAAATTTTTCTCCTTAGACAAGCATCCAACCCCTGTCTATAAGGTCCCCTTAGACGAAGCAACCCATGGCTGCCGACAAGGATCCTTCTATCAGGTTGGGTCGACTACCTCCTCTGACTAAGTAGATCAGGGACCACGATGGCCCGGGACGACGGAAACATGGGATCTTTATCGGATACATCATCCATTCCCCCACCATCTACTTTAAGTGTTATATAGTGAAATTTTCTATTTTAAACATCAAACTTTTCAAATCTTTTTTCAAATACCAAAATCCAAACTCTTCCCAAATTCCGAGTTTCCAATCAATTTCCAAATCCAACTCTCCAATACCAATACCCATTGTTGCTATTATATGCCAGATAACACGTATATTCTACGTATCTGATTGATGACTAGCCTTAATCGAAAGTTATCTCTCGTTATCGGGAGGGGTAATTAACTATAGGGGCTTGCGCCTATAGGAAACTAGAACTCAGATCATAAAGTCCTCACAAACTGAGGGCGAAATCTCTGGGTAGTGTCTTATCTACAAACCCATCCGCCTTCCAAAATTTACCCCGGAACTTAGTCCGTTAAAACTCCCTCGCCGAATAAAAAAGAAAAAGCGAAGCGGGGAGGCCGGGGCCAAATTTTCAGAGCCCACAGGTGGATACTCGCGGGAAGAAGAATTAGATTAGAAACCAAGATGAAGGATAGGAGTAACTCACAAGTTATCCCAATATAGAGAAGAAGAAGAAGCGAACAAAGGTCTCAAGCCTTTCCAAACAAACCTCTCAGTTTTTTATCCAAAAATTATCATCATAAGACTTCTTTTTACATCCAATAACACCTCCTATTTATAGAAGAAAAGGGTAGCCAAACAGCCACCTAAAACTATTAAATATAGAAGGCCAAAAGTCACCAAATGAAAGGCCAAAAAACACTACTAACAGCCCCCAAAAACTGCACAAAAATCAGCGAAACAACACTTAAAATCTGCATAGGAAATAGGGCAAAATAGCTGCAGGAAAACTGCACAGAAATCAGAGAGGCAGCCACCGAAATCCCCACCCAACAACCACCAAACAGCAGCCCTGATTCGGTACAGGAAACAGAGAAAGGAAGCCACGAGAACCAAGCAGCCAACCACGGGAACCAGCAAACACAGGAAACAAAGGGCCAATGTACAGGAAAACCAGCCAGCACAGGAAACAAAGGGCCAAGGCACGGAAAACAGCCACAAAAAATTGAAGAGACAAAGGGGAAGGGGAAGAGCAAGGATCACCTCATTATAAGCTACCAACTTAGCTCATAAATGAACTAAACTTCAGCTCATAATGAGCTATCCATCAGCTCAAGCATTAATGAGCTAAAATTAAGTAAGATTCAGAATTTTTTTAGCTCCATACCAAGCAACCACTGCCGAAACTGAGAGATAACAAGTAGCCCAAAAAAGCAAAATATCCATTTTGTTTTGACCCCCCTTTGCATGCATCAGATACTCCCCTACTTGAAAAATTCATCTCCTGATGAGTTGTCTTTTGATTTGATCCGAGGAGACGGTGGAAGTGCATCCAACTCTTGAATCTTTGTCGTATACTTCTTTAGAAATTCTTCTCGTTCTTGCATAAACTGAGCTTGCAACAGTTGCTTCTTTTTCATATACTTCTCCGTACACGTATGCATCTTCAATTGAAGTTTGTATAATTCATTCTGAAGTGGATTAGTTGAACTCCCTTCTGAGGCATCCATCTGTCCATTGGACTTTGAATTTCAAAATCTTCTGGGTTGCATTCTTCCATTGGATCACTATTTTTGTCTTTTTCCATTTTTCTAAAAAAGACTCAACAAAACTTAAATAACTTGATAACAAGACTCATACACAACTGTCATGACACTAAGACACACAACTTGCTCTAATACCAATTTTGATGCAAGCAAAAATTTGGGAGAGGTCTCCAAATTTTTTCTAACAAAAGTGACTCTTCCTAGATAATAGAAGATACACAAAATACTACAAAAAGACACCTTTTATATCATATAAAGACACTTACAATTCTTTAACACAAACACCTTACAAATTTGGACACAAACACCTTACAAACTTGGACACAACAAACCTAAAGGAGCTTGTCAATCGTTGAGAAGAAGGATACAAGTGAGGTGGATACTTGCGGGAAGAAAAATTAGATTAGAAGCCAAGATGTAAGAGTAACTCACAAGTTATCCCAAGATAGAGAAGAAGAAGAAGTGGACAAAGCTCTCAAGCCTTTCCAAAAAAACCTGTCAGATTTTTATCCAAAAATTATCATCATAAGACTTCTTTTTACATCCCATAACACCTCCTATTTATAGAAGAAAACGACAACCAAACAGCCACCTAAAACTATTAAATATAGAAGGCAAAAAGTCACCAAATGGAAGGCCAAAAGACACTACTAACAGCCCCCAAAAACTGCACAGAAATGAGCAAAACAGCACTTAAAATCTACATAGGAAATAGGGCAAAACAGCTGCAGGAAAACTGCACAGAAATCAGAGAGGCTGCCACCGAAATCCTCACCAACAGAGAAAAGAAGCCACGGGAACAAAGAAGCCAACCACGAGAATCAAGCAGCCAGCCACGGGAACCAAGCAGCCAACCACGGGAACTAAAGGGCCAAGGCACGGGAACTAGCCAGCACATGAAACAAAGGGCCAATGCACAGGAAAACCAGCCAGCACAGGAAACAAAGGGCCAATGCACAGGAAAACTAGCCAGCACAAACCAAAGAGACAAAGGGGAAGGGGAAGAGCAAGGATCATCTCATTATAAGCTACCAATTTAGCTCATAAATGAACTAAACTTCAGCTTATAATGAGCTATCCATCAGCTCAAGCATTAATGAGCTAAAATTAAGATTCATAATTTTTTTAGCTCCATACCAAGCAACCAAGACCCAAACTGAGAGATAACAAGAAGCCCAAAAAAGGAAAATATCAATTTTGTTTTGACCTAATTTTTGCATGCATCAATTTGGTATCAGAGCCTAGGTTAGGATTTTCTTAGGTTGTTTGTGTCTTCCTTTCTTTTAAAATAAAAAACCCGAAAAAGAAAGTCAAATCCATCAGCAAGCAGAAGTTCCGATTCATGTGGAAGATCTATCATCCAAATTGGCTCATTTAGCTTATAAGGGAATGTACTGAATTTGATCTCATCAGGAGATGAAATTTTCAACTGGAGGAGAATTAATGTAGGCAAAAGGGGAGTCAAAATATTTTGAATTATAAATTTGGAGAGCTTCTAGGTCCTGTACTAGAATCAGCTCATTAATGTCTAGTAGAGAGCTTTTTTAGCTCATAAATTGAGGTTCATTCCCCCCATTTGCTGCCCCTTTGGTTTCCTCACTTAATTCCCCTTACCCTTCTCTTGGTCTCTTCAGTTTTCCCTCCTGGTTCGGCTCCCCTAGCTGTTGGTTTCGGTCCCTGTGCTGCCCCTTCGGTTTCTTCCCTGGTTGTTGTTTCTCGTGGCTGTTCCCTACTTCTCGTGGCTGTTTTACCCGGTTCCGATGTTGCCTTTGCGGGTGCTATTATGAAATAATTGCTGGCTGTTTGGGAGCTGTTTCTGGATTGTTTTTGGACTATTTTTGGATTGTTTCTGGACTGATTGCTGGTTGGCTGCTTTGAGGGGCTGAAGTTGTCCTTTGGGCTCTCTTTTGGTGGCTGTTTGGTTCCCCTTTCTTTACCTATATATAGGAGATGTTTGTGGCTGTTTTAGAAGAGTTATGATGTGATTTTTGGAGCATAAACTTGTGGGTTTCGTCGTGGAAAAGCTTGAGAGGTTGTTACACTTCTTCCTCTTCTTCTAGGGCTTGCGAGCTTCTCCTCCATTTCGTCTCGGCTTCTAATCTCCTTCTTCTATCCACAAGTTCGACTCCACTTGTATCATTCTTCTCAATCCAAGAAAGCAAGTTTATGTGTATGTTTATGTTTGTATTTTTTTTGTCGTCAAAAGTTGTGTCCTTTTTAAATGTTATAAAGTTGTTGTTTTTGTTATTTTAAGAGTGTCTTTGTATTCTTTTTATTGTCCTAGGAAGAGTCATATTTTGCATGCATTAGAGATGCTAATAATTTAAATTCTAATTTTGTCTTTGAGTATAAACCTCATAATTTTTATAAATTGATATAATTTTCTTCATACGTTTTGATATTTTTGAATTCCAAATATCATCAAAATCTTAAAATTTAAATTAATTGAAATTCTCAAATAATTTTGGCAACATAAACTTTTACTCTTAATATAAGTTTTATTCTGATAAGTCTCTTATATGTTTATATCTATATTTATCTTCATCTTTCTCTCTTTAGATCTATTCCTTCTTGTCCTAGGAGGATAATAACTATTTTCTTAATTTTAAATTTTCTTCTTCTTTATATGTTGTTTAATATGCAAAGTTGAATCGGATCGTGACAACAACAACAACAACGACAACAACATCAAGCCTTTATCCCACTACGTGGGGTTGGCTACATGAATCTTTTTCCTCCATTGTGTCCTATTAAAGGTCAAATTCTCGTTTGAATCGGATCGTGAGCATGAAAAAAATTTTCGAATTGAGTTTCATGCATTTTTCAAAATAATTTAATCATTCATCAAACATATGATCAATTATGAATGTCCAAATTGTAAATATCTACTTGCTGTTAATCAAGGCATTTCACCAATCAAAATAATAAATGCACTTCAAATATCATAAAAAATGCATCAATTTACTTTTAATCGGGATGAAAGACTCTAGACATTGAAAAAACAATTGTTATGTCATTGAATTGGAACCATCTATTCTAAAAAATATGATAAATCCGATGGATGATCAAATTATATGAAGAATTCTTAAAAATCATATATCCCACTTGTTTTAATTTTATTGTAGTGAATCAATAATTTTGATCGTATAATTGAAGATCATAATATTGAATTGAAGAAGAATGATCATTATCATGCTAGAAGATAATAATTCCATACATTTGACAAAATAAATTTGATGCGTGCACCTGAATGTATTATTAGATAAGCTTCTTAGCAAGCATTAAATCAGCATTTCATCAACCTAGTCATTGAGCAATAATCATATTTTACTCGTGCGCCATAAGAAATTCATGATTCATCAATTATGTACTAAATTTCTTTTATTATATTCCAACCATATCCATTATGTTGGTAACGAAAAATAAGTCAGCATTAATTTGGTGAGTGTTGAACTATTTATGGGAAACAGATCAAATTTATTTTTTAACTCTTTATGAAGAATCAAAATGATCCCTAACTATATTAAAGGACTATTTTGACCCCTTAAGTCTTTAAAAAATAATAAAAAAACTCTTATGGTGGGATTATTTATGGAGTTGAGGGATCAAAATAGTCATTTAATATAGTTGGGGACTATTTTGTTCTTTTATAAAGAGTCAAAGGACCATTTTGATCATTTTCTCAATTATTTATTGACTTGACTTGTTGGCTTTCACCTTTGCATTCATATAGAACTACTTACACGCCTTGCTATGTATATTGGTGTGGCCTTACAAGATACCTCTTATCTGTACCTGTTGTTTTGAGTGGAAAATGCTGCTTCTGATAAATGCAATTTAACTTATTGTCCAGTATTGTAAAAAAACAACTATTCATACTTGACTAGATGTGGCTTGCTTGTTTTCTATTTGGCTTCTTAAACTGTAAATTATGCTCACTAGTTAGTTTTCAGGTGTTGTGAAGTTTTATAACTTTCAGTGTTGTGATCCTGAAATGTTACTGAACATGTTTTTAACATCATTTTTGCATGCATACTCTTCGTATAATTCATACTGAAACTTTCATTATTGCGGGTGATTTCTTATATATTGAATTATAAATTTGTATCTTACTGCTTCCTTCTTGTTTATCAGAGGAAAACTGATAGATGCGTATAGATTTATTCGCAAGGAACAAGACATGGAAAGAGGATTTTCTTGGTCTGGCAACCCTGTTGGCAAGTAAGAGTATATATATATATAAGTTTTAGTTGTGTTATTTTCTTTGAGGAAGAATTTGAGAATGATTCTACTCTATTTTTTCTTCCATTGTCTTTCCAGTTAATAAATGTAGCTTTGCATAGTTGAGAAATTGTTTTTGTTGTTGTTGTTTTTAGTGATGGAACATGGAATAGAAAAATATATGCCAATATCAGAAATTCAATCTTATTTTATGTTAGGAAGTGCTATTATGAGCATGATATTTTATCCTGTGGCAATTAATGGAAATGCTTTAGCAATGAAAAATCTTCATATGATTTTATTTGTCATAAGAAGGGCAAATTATTGGGTCAGGTGACCGAAGCCATCTCTCCGTTCGGTCGCCAATAGAAATGCGACATCTGTTAGGCATTTTTTTAATTTAATATGTTTGCTTTATGTCTTGTCAGAGTTAGCGACCCGACCCGATAACACATTTCATTTGAATTCCGGAAAATAAAGAATGGAAACGCCGCGTATTTTATTTTCAAGCGACATTTTCACTGTTACTCCAGCTCTGGTAAGCGCTCTCGGATTCCTCCAATACCTTCGGTTCTGCATTAGCTTATTCCTGTCGAAGGTAGACGACGAGACTGTAGAAGATCATCAATCAGGAAGAGGTATGGTTGCGTCTAACTTGCGCTTTCGTTTCGTTTAAGGGTAATGTGAAATTTTAGGGTTTGGTTTAGTTATAATTTTTGCATTATTTGTTTAATGTAATGTACTGTTCAAATGTTTATTTCCTGGTTTTTCACAATTCTTCTCTTCGTAAATGGCGAAGCTAAGGATACGAAAGGTTTACGCTTTCTGCTAAATTTTAGGGTTTAGTAATAGTATTATAACTAGCATATATGTTCAATGTGGTGTTCAAATTTTGTTTTTTTTCTGAATCTAAACCTTCTTTTAAGCTAATTAATTATGAAATGTATTGTTGCACTAATGTTGCGCTAAAGTTGCGCTATAATTGCGATATAGTTGCGCTTTAGTTATGGTTGCGATATAGTTCTGAATTTTTTTTTTTTTGTTATAGATGAGGACGCCGTATCATAGGCCAGTAACATCTAGATGCTATGTTACTTCTTTTCGAAAACATTGTGATGCTTTTGTCGAGATTATTGATGATGAAGTGGAGCAAACATTAAAGAATCTGAACATTCATCAATTTTTGAGGTTCCCCGCATTCCAGCAGTGTATACCACTTCTTTTTGAGGTTCTCAAATTTTGGAGTCCTGTTGATGAAGGCTTCATCGTCTTCGGTCATGTTCTGAAATTCACTTCTGACGAGGTTGCTTTGTTGATAGGTAATATTTTGAATATGGAATTTTTTATAGCTATATGTTTTTTGAACTTTAACAACTAAAATTTTCTGACAGGTTTGCCAAACAGAGGCATTAATATCAAATGGATGATTGATCCTCTAAATGGACCTCTGTCAACTGAAATTAAAACAGAAATGTCAAAATTAGACAGATTATCTGATAATGCTACAAAAATAAAGACCTTTATTATGCTTTTGTTATCTAACCTTTTATTTCCACTAAATAGTCATAAAACCCCTAGAAGGCTCACATCTGTTGCAAATAATTTAAGTGAGTTCACTTCCATTAATTGGGCTTCATGCTTAAGGAACTTCATGGTTGGGGAGTTTAACACAATTTTTGAGAAGTTTAAACTCCAAAGACCATTGGGTTACATTAGTGGTTTTTTTCCTCTTCTACTGGTAAGTTTCCACTCCTACTGGTTATTATACATGTATAATGCTTTTTAATGTTAACTTATAAATTTTTATGTTTAGCATTATACAGATTTGGTTTTTGGAATATTTTTCTTTGAATAAACCATCCGATCCAGAAATAATACCGCGTTTTCTGAGATTGGAGGGGTATACAGAATTATACTTTACACAAGACAACGCAGCAAAATTATTTAAATTTTTAAAGAAAAGTGAGGTAATTTTTTATACACGATGCAAATTATGCTGAGGTTGCGCTGTGGTTGCGCTTTAATAATTTTTTTTGTTTTTTGCAGATTTTTGTTTGTCTTGAAAATGTTAGCTATGAGGAGGCCAAAAAATACGGGGCTGACATTATTGCCATACAAAACTTGGAAACCTGTTAAGGTCATGAACCACAGAAATTGCAGTCACCCCAGAAAATTAAGGCTTCCGTAAGAAAAAAACTTGAGACCACCCCACCTCCCTCCCCACCTCCCTCTCCCCCTCTCTCTTCCCTTGATTCTCCTCATAATGAACCACCAGAAACTGAACCTCTGCCGCCAACTCAATCTTCTACTCGTCCACCTACTGAAAACATTTCCATCACTCAACCTTCTGTTGAACAGCCACCCATTAGAAAGGCAGATTTAGAGGCTGTTCAAAATAAATGTTTTGAAATATTTGAGAAGATGTTGAATAAAATTCAAGAAAATCTGGGAGCTAGTCTGGATCGTGTTGAAGATATTGTGGAGAAACTTCAGGCAGATCAAGACTCCCTGAAATACAAATTTATTGAATTTCAAATGCAGTGTGATCACAATCCAGAGAAGCCGCATATATCTAGTTCTGCCTCCAGCTTCCAATCACTGAAAAATACAACTTTGCATCCTTCAGAACTTCTTCCACAACCACCAATACCTCCACCTCCACCATTGGCCGAAGAACTTCTTCCACAACCACCAATACCTCCACCTCCACCATTAGACAAAGAACTTCTTCGACAACCAATACAAGATGTTCCTCCACCACCACCATCGGCCAAAGAAAATGTGTCACTGCCAAATCAAAAAAGAAAAAAGAGAAGATGATGAAAAAGCAGAGAGTTCATCAAACCAAATCATACCATATGTAAAAAAGAAGAACAAAGAGGTTATCTCGGTTGATAATATAATAATTAAGCCACAGCCTGCATTGGAAATTATGGATTACCCAGGGAAGCCTTTTCTAACAGAGCATAAACAACAATTTATGAATGAATGTTTCAGAAAATTTAATAGAAAGTAAGTTTACTTGCTCTGAGGTTGCGCTAAGGTTGCGCTAAGGTTGCGTTATAGTTGCGCTATGGTTGCGCTATGGTTGCGCTATGGTTGCGTTTTAACATTAAATTTTTCTTTATTTTTGTAGGAAACACATAATATTTGCATCTGGAAACATCTAGATAAAAAGATCAGATATTGACATTCTGCTCACAAATGATTGGTTAGGAGATAACCATGTTAATGCTTTTGCTTTCTTCTTACTAGAGCAGAGTAGGTTAATGGCAGAAAAATTTCAACGTTACTTGTACGTTTCTCCATTGTACAGGGTAAGTATAAATAATATCTTAATCTTTTTTTTTCACTTTTGTTTTTCCTTATGGAACTGAATTATTGCAGGTATACAAGTCCTACAATCAAGAGTATCAAATTTTTATCCAACACATTAATCCAGTTTCAGTTAAAGAAAGCAAACTTATTGTTCAACCCATAATTTTCGCAAAACATTGGGTTCTTCTTATAGGAAAATTGAGGGAGAAAGTCTGGAAAATGTATGATTCATTACCAAATCCTGAACACAAGAATATTTGTCAAACAATTGTAAGTGCAATTCATATTGTAAGTTAAATCCAGAATACTATGTTTATATACATAATAAATTTTTAAAATGTTTTATTTGTACAGATAAAGTATTTGCACGAGGACACCATAGGATGCTTTTCGAGCGATATACGAAATGGAACGTACAGGCGGTTCGTGGAATTCCAATACAATCAAACGACTACGATTGTGGAATGTTCGTTTGTAAATATATAGAAAAGGCCGTGCAACGAAAAAAAACAGACTGGAATGCTCTTAAAGATTGGCAAACGCATATGCCAAAATTTAGGGTAGAGTTAGCATATTTTCTTTTTCTACAAACAAAGAAGTAAACAATCTGTAACTTATTATAAATATTGTCCATGATTAATAAATGTACATTTTATTATGTTTTTATATAGTTTTTGATTGTTGTATAACTTGTGCATATTCTGTAACTTCTAACAAAGTTAAACCATATTATGTAACTTCTAAAATGTGCATATTCTGTAAAGTGAAAAAAAAGCGCAACCATAGCGCAACCATTGCGCAACTATAGCGCAACCTAAGCGCAACATAAGCGCAAACTTAGCGCAACCTTAGCGCAATCATAGTGCAACCTTACATTTATAAAAAATTATTAATTCATTACACCAAGATTTAGTAATGAAAGCATGATTCATATAAAAAATTTTATTACAACCAATAAATGAAATCAATAAGTCCAAATAAATATTATTACATTGCAAATTCATTAAATTCCAACTCCGAAGAAAGAAAATACATCATCAACTTGGTGTATTCAGCTCCAGGTTGGCATGATGGTTTGCCGGTTATATATTCCTCACTAAAACATTCAGGCATGCTTGAAAAGTTCATCTGTGTTGAAGAAGGTTGTGTTGAAGAAGGTTCATCCATTGGATTATCCCCCACCAAAGGTTTCTTACCTGTAAGAAACTAGAGTTTTAGTATTAAGATTATGAATTAAATAATTAACAAGTTATTAAAAACTTACTCTTAGGCCGTTTCTTCTTCTCCCAATGGCTTTTCAGTCTTGCATTTGATATGCCTTTAGGTCTACGCTTTAGAGGATCTTTCAAATTAGTAGTTCCACCTTGGGAACTAGCAACATCCTTTTGATTTCTTTTCTTGCCACCAAGAATTAAGTATAATTTTTTATACATGTCTTGCAATGAGGAAATAATAAACTCCTCTGCCTCCTCATTCCCTTGAGCTTCCGTGCTCATTTGATATGCAAACCTGCTCACCTGATTTCTGAATATGAATCCCCTACCACTTTGGAAATTATTACTTCTTTGAGAATTAAGCAAGTAACCTGAATAAAAAACTTGTCGAGCCCTTGCTGACCAACGAAGTAATAAGTACTTCTCAGGGAATTTAGCCATATCCAACTGTTTAAAAACCCTCAAACAATGAGAACACAGCAATCCCATGGTTTCATACTTCTTACAGCTGCATTGAATGTTACCTTCTGTTGCATCAAAGTGAACAACCCAAGGATGGTTTTGATTCTTTTTCTCTATGTAGTTGACTATAAACTTTGAAGAATCAGTCGAGACAAAATCTATACTCATTTCTCCCACAGCCTTTATAAATTATTCCTCAAAAATTGAATATATTCTTCTTGAGTAAAATCTAGCAGCTTGTTTTAATATTGAGCTGTTCTTTATCACGGGAACAATTTCAGATTGACTGCATTTGTAATCCTCATCTTGCTCATTTCGCCGCCAAATCATCAGTACCTTTTCCAAGCCAAGAAAACAATCAGTTAATGAACTTGTTGGCTTTGAAATGCCATGACACACATTATTAGTACACTCACTATGCTGCGTTGATAAAATGCCCATGCAAAAGAAATCCTTGTTGAAAGCAGTTGACCACTTTCTCCTTATTTTATAAAGATCCTGCAACCATTCATGGTTATGAAGATTCCCTTCCTTGATCATTTCATCCCATGCTTCCTCAAACACTTCCTTAGAATCACACCACCTCATACACTTATGGAAGAGTCCTCTAACTTTATTATTGCTATTGTAGATGTAAACTTTTGATGGAACCTTTTTAAATATGTGTCATTGGCATAATCTATGACGAGTGTGAGGTAATGCAACTTTTATGGCCCTGGCCATAGCTTGGTCCTGATCAGTGAATATTGTTGTTGGATATTTATTACTCATTATTCGTACAAATACTTTAAACAACCATGTAAAACTTTCAATTGTTTCTTCTGACAAAAAAGTAAGCCCAAACAAAATATTCTGCCAATAATTGTTAACACCAACAAATGACGCACAAACAAAATTATACTTGTTCAGCCTGTAACTAGTATCAAAAATCAACACATCTCCAAAACATTCATAATCTATCCTGCTTCTGCCATCAACCCAGAAAAAATTTAACAATCTATCCTGATCATCATATTGAACATCCCATGCGAACATGTGGTCCTTAACTTGTCGATCTTTAAATAATTGAATCAAAGAATTAGTGTCACCAATTTCAATCCTTGCTCTTTTCTCCTTCTGAATCAAACTGTAGGCATCCCTCTTAGAGAATCCGACATTCTCACATCCACCAACTTCCTCTGCAAGGTAGGCATATGCATCAACGGTTCTAATCCCTTCATTTGTCATCGATTTTAGGACGGAAGCTTTTTCGTCAATAACATTCCTACATGATCTTAAAAGGTGTCGGTCGGCTGGGCTAGCTAATTCATGGTTGTGGGATTCAATAAATCTTTTGACATGCTAGTAACCATCTTCATCAGTGACAAACCTCACCATGGCTGGACAATCAGTTCTGACAACTGGTCTAGTGAATCTCTTTCTCTTTCCTGAATTATGATCATCACTTTTCTTTAAACCAGCTTTTGAACAAACAAAGTCCTTCGATTTTATCCTTCTAGAATTTGGCCAAAAACTGTGATGATCCTTTCGGACACTAAAACCATTATCGTGAGCATAAATGCAAAAACATTCATATGCTTCTGTCTCATCTTTGTATACAGCCTGAAAGCGCAAGTAAAGCGCAACTAAGCGCAACTATAGCGCAACTATAGTGCAACTAAAGCGCAACTACAGCACAACTAGATATCAAACAAGTTCATTTTTTTTATTTATCATCTTCATCCTAAAAATCAATAATGAAAGCTAATCAACAACAACATTAGATTTTTTTTTTACTTTTTCGACAAAAGAAATTTATTCTGCTTAAAAATCGCAAAATCAAAGATCCTAAGACTAATGAGCTGAAACCTATGTCTTCTTTCTGCGGCGATGATATTAAAACTGACTGTTTACAACTTTCTAACTCGTTTTTCCAAGAAACTTACCGATATGTTGAAACCAGAGGAATTTCCGGCTAAGTTACGTTCCGATTCCGATTCATGCACCAGCCCTTCCGATTCATGCATCCTTTCCGATTCATGCACTCCCTTTTCCATGCCTTCTTCCACTTCTCTCTTCGCTGAGCAGTCCATTTCTTCTCTGCAATTTTCTAGCTCGTTTTTTCTTCTACACCAGTAGATATTTACGTCTTTCGCGGGTATCAAAATGAAAAAATAGGGCGGCAAAAGCTTAAAAGTTCAAATGAAATGCGTTATCGGGTCGGGTCGCTAACTCTGACAAGACATAAAGCAAACATATTAAATTAAAAAAACGCCTAACAGATGTCGCATTTCTATTGGCGACCGAACGGAGAGATGGCTTTGGTCACCTGACCCAATAATTTGCCCATAAGAAGATATATGCTTGTCATTATAATAAATTTGATGCTCATTAACAGGAAAAATTTTGTTAAAAATATGATGAAGATCAAAATATTTTTTTTATTGAAATTAGTACTTGAAGTAATTGCAAAGCGAACAAGGAGTTTGTTGACCTATGCATATGTTTAAAAAAAAGAGGGGGATTACCAAATAAAAAAGGTGCATACCTGCTCTCTCCCATGCCCATCCCCTATTCCTGCCCAAATCCCTGTCAAAAGCATGCCGAAATCCGTTCACAAGTCTGTTATTCAGCGCGGTCTAAACGAGCGACAGTTACTCATCCCACTCGAGTCGCGCCTACATCGTATCGTTAAATACCAAGTGAACGAAGCCTTGGGCCTACAACTTTAGACTCTCCATCTCCCTCCTCTTCATCTACTTCAGCCGAATCCACTTCTTGTGTCGCACCTACCTTCCAACCTCAGGAGCCGAACCAGAAGCAAGCCCCGACATCCAGTCCTTCCTCCACACCAAATCCGACTGAAGCCCCATCCCACGATCTTCTCCCTGTCGTCGCATACACCCATACCCAACTCCAATCTCTCGAATACCTCATAGCCGATGCTTGGATCTCACGAACCCAGAGATCCCAAGCCTCTTCCGCATGTCACAGCCGAGCCCTTGCCCTGTCTCCTTCGTTGAAGCTCTAGGAACTACCTGACAGCCTTCCTCTCGACTACTTTGATCCAGAGAGAGAGAGAGAGAGAGAGAGAGAGAGAGAGAGAGAGAGAGAGAGCTTTCTCTCTAACCTAACTAAAGCCCTAGCTCTTCAAGCCGTGGACCGACCCAACCTCCATAGTTGAACTCCTCAAGTAACTAGTCGTCTTTCTCTGCTCCATACTCAAACTTCATCTCCTGAAGTTGCCTCCTCTCACTGCCGATCGCACACCCCGCCTACTACCAAGGCCGAAGCTCTTGTGCCGATCTAGAGAGCCTCAACTCACGGTTTCCCTGTATTAAATCCGATCTCCCTTCAGAGTGCTGCTTCATCCAACCTGTAGCCTGTCTCCTCCCTCACTCGACCTATATAGCCGACTGCTTTGCCCGATCTCCTTTAGTTGTAGGTATAGTTCTATTTTTATAATTATATTATTTGTTATTAATTGTTATTATTATAAGTCGTCTTTCTCTGCTCCATACCTACTACCTCTCAGCTGTAGGTAGATTTTGAAAGACTTCAGTAAATGCAATATCCTGTAGTCAATTTCAGCCTATATGCATCTACCTGACTACCTACAACAGTAGCGGATGTACTGCAGGAGACTTGTCCCACATTCAGCGTGTTAGTTGCAGCTAAAGGGATTCAAAATACAGAGGAAGTAACAACCTGATACGTCTAGATGTACTCAAGTGAATGTTAGCACACACTGCATCACGCCCACTGGAGGTAATGATCAATGTTTGGCAAATGTGTTGTTAGAGATCAATGCAAATCTTGGTGATTTAAGCTCACTACAAGCAAAAAAGTACACCCATTACTCTAACTACATCAAGCGCTGCAACAATCATATTATGAATGAATATCTCGTATATTTCTCATATACGACCCGATATGCTCCCAATCACTATAATGCCCGCTCGAGGCAGTAACTATTGATTTTGATGTATAGGACGTTAGCAAGGGCACAATCATCCAAGGTTGAAATGATTGATTCTTTATTGAAGCCAACAACAGAAAATGATGATGATAACTTAACCTGGAAGTTGCTTGTTAATTCTCATGTGAGTTCTAGAAAGAGAAAACCAGATCAAATTGCATTCAAAGATGAAGTGAATGAGTCTCAGTTCAACTAGGTTTTGAATATTGGGTTGGATAAGATTATTGAGGCTTGCAAGCTTCTTGATAAATAATGGTTGTGCGTCCAATATACCACTTAAGGGAAAATACATAAGGGCTACGACATGCATGATCTTCTGTGGGATGTTGTAGTACATCTGCCAAATATTCAAAAATATCTCCTCACATGCACTGTAATATGTATACACATAGGTACACAAAAATGGACAATGTACAACCAAGACCCGCATGGGCCCCAACGAGCATGTTATGGGTACACACGTGATGCCTAGGGATGCTACGCGGGTCAATAAATGAACGTAGTTCGAGCCCGATCTTTCTACGTGGATGATAGGAGTCGATACGACTCAAACTATCAAACAGATATACAATCAGGGTGTTGACCGAAATATCTATTTTATACGTTCATATAAGGCCTTCAACCAAGAAAATTCATTAACAAAATCATAAAACCTACAAACCCGATCATCTGTCCATAGCTTAACAGAGTCGACAAGGTTAAATTTACAAATGGAAATGACTTCATACACCTCGATAATGGCCTGTTGAATGTTTATCTCAACTGTACGGGTTCATTAGTATTTCAAAGACCACCCAAATATCCCCAAAATCCAAATATCTAATTTTTTTTTTCAAATTCAGATATTTAAAACTTAAAGAAAAATTCATCCACCATTCACAACTGTTTGTCGGGATGGACAAATTGAAATTTACTTCAATTCACATAAAGCTAATTCCTAGTAAAAAATATCATTATGATTCATTCTCAAATAATCTCCTGCCAGTAAGGATGTGGTACGTATTCTCTAACCGGCGGTTTTGCTGCCAAATGGTATTGCGGATAAACGATTATGACCCCGGGCCCTTTGAACCGAGTGGTTTTGCTGCCAAATGACACCACTAGATACTAGTTATGGCCAGAGCCAATACTTTTCTTAGTGGCATCAAATCCTTGAGATATTAATCAATAGGATATAATTGATAGGGCACAAAGCCCTCTGTTAGCTAAGGTGGATCCAAATTTTTCTCCTTATGCAAATACCCACCCCAGGTCTACAAGGTCCCCTTAGATGAAGTAACCCATGACTTTCGACAAGGATCCTTCTGTCAGGTTGGGTCGACTACCTCCTTTGACTAAGTAGACCAGGGACCACGGTGGCCCGAAACGATGAAACTATGAGATCATGATCTGGTCCATCATCCATTCCCCCACCATCCGCTTTAAGTGCAAGATGATGCAATTCTTACTTTTAAATATCAATTCTCTAACCATTCCAAATGTTAATGCTGCTACTATATGCTAGATAACACGTATCTGATTGACGACTAGCCTTAATCGTTCCCTCTCATGATTGGGAGGGATAATTAACTATAGGGGCTTGCGCCTATAGGAAACCAAAACTCAGATCATAAAGTCCTCGAAAAATGAGGGCGAAGTCTCTGGGTACTGTCTTATCTACAAATCCATCTGTTTTCCCAAAATATATCTCGGAACTTAATACGTTAAAACTCCCACAAACAAAAGTTGGTGGAGACTGGGGCCAAATTTTCAGTGCCCACAGAGTTCTAACTATGTAGGTTTGCATCAAGTAGCAACAATAAGTTTGTATGTTTTTATGTTGGTTATAGAGAAGTTCATAACAGATATTTCAAGTTAGGTAACATGGTGAAAATGCTTTTCATTGATGATAAATTTTTAATTTGTCAGAGCTTTGAAATAAGTAAAAATTAGTGCATTGAACATAAGTAAAAATGTTTTCTATTTTGTTAGGACTTTATAATCTTGTTTCATATTTTTCATAAGCACAAGCCCCTTTAGATAATTCCCCTCCCGGTAATGAGAGAGGGCCTTCAATTACTAAGTGCCCAAAGTAGATTTTTAGGATTTTGGAATTTACCACTGTACATCTAAAGTAGGTGGTGGGAGAATAATTATGAATCTGATCAAGATCTCATGGTTCCATCATCCAGCATCATTGTTGCCAACATAGTAAGAATGTGTAGTCGACTCAACTTGACAGAAGGATCCCTATCAGCAATCATGAGCTGCTTTGTGCAAGGATATCTTATAAAATTTGGGTGGATGTTTATTTAAGAGGATAAATTTAAGTTAATTATAGGTAATAGAGGGTTTTATACCTTATCACATATACTTTACGATTCATTACTCAAAACATGTTGCGTTATTACAGAACGTACAAGCTCTGGTTGTACCATAATTTAGTGGTAACATTTTGTGGCAAAATCACTTGAGTTAGAGGACCCTGATTATAATCATTCATCTGTGGTGCCATTTGACATCAAAATTATAGGTTAGAAGAGACGTGCAACATCATTACTTAGTAAAGATCATTTTATAATAAATTTTAGCGATATACTCGAAAAGATATTCATTCTTTGTGAGTTTAAGTTATCATCAAATTTATCATCATCGACGAACTATTGTGGAGGGGGGATGAATTTTATTTTGAATATTTAAAGTTTGGTAAAGATTAGAGTTTTTTTTCTTAAATTTAAACCCTTAGCATTTAGTTTTAGGACTTGGGAGCTTTTAAAAAAAGTTAAAGTTCCCTTAAATTGAAATTTTTTGACAACATGACTATTATCTGGGTAACATCAATATTATTTTAAATATAATTATATTTTATAAGAGTTTGGACGCGTTTTTTTTAAAGAATTGAGATTCCTGTGGTTGATATTTATTTTTTCAATACAATCATTATTGGGGTAAATAGGCAATTTTATTTCATTGTTTAAATCTTGCCAATTCTATTTGCCTAGCAACAATGACTTAGATTCAATTGTTGATTTGGTGAATTGTCATATGAATATTGACACTATGAGTTCATATTTTTATGATGATTTTTCCTTAAGGATGCTTTGGATGCCCAATACGGATTTAAAATTATACATCTCAATAGATTTTAGGATTGAATGTTTGTTTGTTAATCTAAGTTGTGCAGACTCTTATCATTTTAATGAGGATTAGACTTTAAATTTGAGTTCATATTTAAGCTGCATAGCATTTTCGAACCTTGTATTTAAGAGTTTGGTGTAATGGTCGAAGCACATGGAAGTGCTTGATTTGAAAATGAAAATTTTAATTTAGCTCACTTGTAACCTTGTGCAGTATTTTTAGGCATTTAGGTTTGTGTTATTTGTATATTTGTTAGAGCACATGCAGGGACTTTAAACTTCTTTTTAAATGATATGCATGCATTTCAATAGTTTGCACGATGCACTTGCAAACTTTTCAATTCACGTGTATAGTGCATTCGTAGATTTTAAATATGTTAGCACCCTTTTCAATGCACTGATGGTTCTATCATCTTGGGTTTGCCAAAATTCCTCTATAAAGGTGCTTAATTTGATCTCATTTCTCATGAAGTCTTTTGAACCAATGTAGGACAATATTTTACTATGTGTTCAAGTTGATGACACCAATAGCAAGTGTTTGAACCAATCAGACATTCACCATTACACATTCTGCCACACTTAGCACAAGCTTCCATAACTTTACTAATAGCTGCACCATTAACTACACTAGAACTAAACTTGGGCTTCTTCCATTTGATCCTTCAATATGATTGCTTTGGAAATCCTCTTCAAAACTCTTCTTTTTATGTTGATCCCTTCTCTTCTGAGTAGCTTGCAAATCTAATTCAATCCTTCGGGCCCTCTCTACCAGAGTAGAATAATCCTCAATGCCAAAAGAAATCAAAGATTGTCTAATGATATCCTTCAAGCCATATAAGATACGATGTCACTTCTCTTCTGCATTGGGTATCAGATGTGAGGCATATCTGGAAAGTATGGTGAATTTGACCTCATACTGAGTAGTATATCTATCACCTTGTACCAATCTGATGAATTTATCTTGCATCTGTCTCTTGGCTGACATTGATACATACCAGTCTCGGAATGCCTTCAGAAACTCTACCTAGGAGACTTGACTGCTGGATTACCCTCCAAAAGTCTCTTGTAGCTGGCTTTGCCACCACTTTTCTACCTCACCATCAAAAGCAAAAGCAGCGAAAGTAACCCTTCTATCTTCAGGGCAGGACATACCCTCCAGAATCTTCTCTATCCTTATCACCCAATCTTCTGCCTCTATGGGTCCACCACTTGAAAACAACGGAGGCTTCATATCTTAAAACGACTTTAAATTTTTATCAATGGGAGTATTACTACCACCGGTCTGAGTCTGGATGTTCTTGATCATCTGGGTCATTGCTGTCATCATTTGTGTAAAGGATTCCATAGTAGCATTGATGTTATTACTCGAAGGCTCTTCTACTACTGATAGCTCCCTCCTAATTTCTCTCGTATTGTCATCAGTGGCATCAGGTTTAGAATCTATGTCCCTGAGATATAACGTGATGAAATAAATTAAGTAGTCTATAACACACACACCCTATATCTTCTCTAACTTATAAAATCATCCTATTGGCTCTTTCATATTGATCAATATGTTAAAACGTTTCGCTTTGATACCACTTTTTTCATGACCTGGCCCGGGGGCTCGAATTAATGAGATGGGAACAGACAGTCAGACAGTAGATCAATTTTTTTATTTCCTTAAAACTATCTCAATAACGCATGCCTCTAAAGTACAGTAATTTAAGGTAAGATAAGTAATTTGCTAGATGTCAATTTCATTTAAACATATCATTTTAAACATATGCATAAATCATAAGGACATATCATTTCATATTCAGTTTATATTCATCATTGTGGGCTCCGAAAATTCGGCCCCGGCCTCCCTGCGGCTTTTTTGCTTTTTATTCGGCGAGGGAGTTTTAACGGAATAAGTTCCGGGGTAAATTTTGGAAGGCAGATGGGTTTGTAGATAAGACACTACCCAGAGATTTCGCCCTCATTTTGCGATGACTTTATGATATGAGTTCTGGTTTCCTATAGGCGCAAGCCACTATAGTTAATTACCCCTCTCGATCACGCGAGAGAACTTTCGATTAAGGCTAGTCATCGATTAGATACATTATATCCATAGATACTTAGTATCAGGCATATAGTAGCAGCAATAGACATTGGTAGAAATTGGATTTGGAAATTATGTTTGGATTTGGGAATTTGGGCATATTTGATATTTAAAATAGGAAATTTCACTATCTTGCACTTAAAGCGGTTGGTGGGGGAATGGATGATAGACCCGATCAAGATCCCATGGTTCCGTCGTCCCGAGCCATCATGGTGCCTGGTCTACTTAGTTAGAGGAGGTAGTCGACCCAACCTGACAGAAGGATCCTTGTCGGTAGCCATGGGTTGTTTCGTCCAAGGGGACCTTGTAGACCTGGGTTGGATGTTTGTCTAAGGGGACAAATTTGAATCCACCTTAGCTAACAGAGGGCTTTGTGCCCTATCGATCATATCCTATTGATTCATATATCAAGGATTTGATGCCAATAAGGAGCGTATTGGCTCTGGCCATAACCGTTATCTGTGCTGCCATTTAGCGGCAAAACCACTCGGTTCAGAGGGCCCCGGGTCGTCATAACCGTTTATCCTGCAATGCCATTTGGCGGCAGACCGCCGGTTAGAGGACACGTACCACGTCCTTACTGGCAGGAGATTGTTTGAAAATGGATCCTAGTAATATTTTCGATTAGGCATTTGGCTCTTTGTGAGCTAGAGTTTATTTGAAATTTGTCCACCCCAGCAGACTGTTGCGTAGGGTGGATGGATTTTGCTTTAAGTATTTTGATGGATTTATTTCAATTTTAAATATCTTGGAATTTGGGATTTTTGGAATTTTTTGAGTATTTGAGTGGCATTTGAAAATATGTGTGAACCCCTCCAGTTGAGATAAGCAATCAACACAGCCATCATCAGGGTGTTTGGGGTCATTTCCCTTTATTTGATTGGACCTTATCAACTCGACCAAGCTATTGATCGAGGATCGGGTTCCTCATAGGCTTCGTGCCTTTGTTTGTGAATTTTCTTTATTGTAGGTCTTGAAGGTCTAATATGAATGTATAAGATAAATATTCCGGTCGGCTTCGTGACCGCATATTTATCCAATGGTTTGAACTCTGTCTACTCCTATCTGATTGCTTCGGAGGATCGGGTTTTTCATAGGCTTTGTGCCTTTGTTCATGAATTTTCTTTATTGAAGGCCGAATATGAATGTATAAGATAAATATTCCGGTCGACTTCATGACCGCATATTTATCCGATAGTTCGAACCCTGTCTACTCCTATTTACATTCTTAGGAGGATCAGGTTTCGTAGGCTTCGTGCATTTTATTTAGTGAATTCTTTTGGTTTTAGACCTTGAAGACCTAATATGAATATATTAAAACAAATACACCGGTCCCCACAACCGTATACTTGTTTGAGAGTTCGAACCCTGTCGACTTCTATTGATCCGTATAGAAGGTTCAGGTTCGAACTTGAATTCACTTATTGACTCGCGCAGCATCCCTAGACATCACATGTGTACCAATAACATGCTCGTCGGGGCCCATGTAGGTCAAGATTATATTTTCCCCTTTAGTGTACCTATGTGTATACAATTTATAGTGTACGTGCAGGGGTATTTAAAATAATTATAGTTGTGTAAGTGTCTGTCATTTGAATGCACAACATTTCTTTGAAGAGCTTATACACGCCTTCTGTCTGCTTGTACGAATGTTGCAGATTCGGTAGCGTGCGTTATAGATTGTAGACGCCTTCTGTCTGCTTTCATAAGTAATGCAGATCCGGTGGCGTGCGTTGTTTGGATGTCATGAGGTATTTCCTCGTCTTGACATTGACTCCCCTTTTTCTCAATCACCGGGGAGTTATTATGGACTTTGAAATTTGTTGCTTTGAAGAGAACTCCTTTTAAGATTATCAGTGTAGTTGACTTGTCATTTCTGATATTTGTGGATACCAGAACTGTTTTCCTCTCAAGTATGGAACTAAGAAGAGACTTTGGAACACCAGGAAGTTTGATTCTAATTTGTTCAAACATTCCCTCCCTTCTACTAGGGGGTGTTATTTTTCGTACATCGAGTTGCCCTTGTACTCGACGTACTTGTAGATCTTGATCACCACTGATGTAGGTGATATCCGCACTTGTGTCCACAGTGGTTCGTTGTGCTTACAATATGCCCATTGTTATTATCCACCAGTTGCTTGTGTTCGCTGGCGGAGGACTGTTGTATCTACTACGGTCTTCTAGATGTATTTGTAGAAGAGTAGTTGTCCCTACACCATATCCACCTTTCACCAATCTCAGGTGGTTTATTTTGATGTATTTGCACTTGTTTGTAGTGACGATCTTCCACTATCAAATGCCAATTTTGTCATCTCAATCTACAAGCAATTATAGGAATTGTTGTAGGAATTCATACATCTTTCTTGTGCATCGGGATTTCATCTCCCACTTGTAACTTGTGGTTAATTTAGAGAACTGTGCATTTAGATTCTGATTTGTTCATTCATCCAAGGCCCTGGTCCTATGTATTTCATCGGACCCGAGTTCAAAGTTTAACTCATGCTTGAGTCTTGTATGTCGTTATGGTTTCAACTCT
The DNA here is from genome assembly GCA_016618105.1 of Dendrobium huoshanense. Taxonomy (NCBI): domain Eukaryota; kingdom Viridiplantae; phylum Streptophyta; class Magnoliopsida; order Asparagales; family Orchidaceae; genus Dendrobium; species Dendrobium huoshanense. The sequence goes on along the minus strand of CM028351.1, from coordinate 22,375,714 downwards.
TGGCATCCCATTCAAACTCAAGTCTCTATTTTGGATCCAGCCCGAGTTCAGTTTGAATTCCTTGTTCTCCACATCTCGTTCCACTTTTGAGTTCAGAGTACAAGTTCAAGTTGATTGTTTAGAGTCTTCTGAAGTCTTTGCAGGTTCAATTTTGTATTCAAATGATTTGAATTTAATTCCATTCAAACTCAAGTCCCTATTTTGGATCCAGCCCGAGTTCAGTTTGAATTCCTTGCTCTCCACATCTCGTTCCACTTTTGAGTTCAGAGTACAAGTTCAAGTTGATTGTTTAGAGTCTTCTGAAGTCTTTGCAGGTTCAATTTTGTATTCAAATGATTTGAATTTAATTCCAATATGATTTTAGTTCATTTGGATTTGGTCTTTCAGAAATCATTTGAATTTTGTTCAGATTTAGGTCCACAAGTCCACTTTTCACTGTACAGATCCTCTGCTCATTTCATTTCAAGTTCTGTACATTTCTGTTCAAGTACAAGTCTTCTATATTATTGCCCAAGAAGGTCTTCTTATTGTTCAAGTCTTGTGTACTTCAGTGGAAATTTTGGCAGCACCCCGACGTATCCCCCGTTTGAGGGAAAATAGGGGAGCTGGGCCTTCCCACCATGCTACTCGAGCGTGTATGGTAAGTGTCCTTAAACATTGTGGCCGTACAAATTTTCATCCCACCACGCTACAAGAGCGTGTATGGGGCCTTCAGCAGTACCAGTACAGTAGAACATCAGTTGCTCTCCCCACCACGCTACAAGAGCGTGTATTGGGCTCACACACATCGTCGTATGCTTCGCACCAGGCTCCCTCCTACCGTGCTACAAGAGCGCGTATAGGTGGTTCTCCGATCCGTCGCAAACGTCGAGAATGGGATTTGGAACATCATACCTTTGCGTAGCAATTGTTGGCGGTGGCGGTGTCGGTGTCGAGGTCGAGGACCGTCCCCACCACGCTACAAGAGCGTGTATAGGTCTTACCCTCCTCGTCGCACTCATCGCACCGGATTTCCTCCCATCGTGCTACAAGAACACGTATAGGGGGTCCACGGGTTTGTCAAGCGCGTCGAGGGCAGGATTTAAGTTAGAAATTTATACCTTGAAGACCGGCAGGGAAGAGTCGTCGGCGACTGTCGGCTCGAGAATCGAGGCAAGAGCGGCATTGCAATCATTTTTTTGTGAACTAATTATAATTAATATTAATTAATTATAATTAATTAAGAAATTATTTTTTAATTAATTATAATTAATTAAACTTAATTAATATAATTAATTAAAGTTTATTAAAATTAATTAAAATCATTAATTATAATTAATTTATAATTAATTAATATTAACTAACTTTTAATAAATAATAATTAATTAAATTTAATTAATTATAATTAACTTTATAAATTATAATTAATTAAAATTAATTCTAATTAAAATTTATTATAATTAATTAAATTAATTATAATAACTTAATTAAAATTAAACATAATTAATTATAATAATTATAATTAATTAAAAATAAAAACTGTAATTAATTAAAATTAATTAAAATAATTACAATTAAAAACAATTAATTAAAACAAATTACATCTCTTCCTCTTGCTTCCGATCGAAGTTCACAACTTCCGATCCAACAGGAGGCGTCGTCGAAGAAGCGAAGTCGCACAGCTACGCAGGAGTCGGAGAAGAAATGAGAGCGGGAGCGATAGAGAATGAGAGCGAGAGAGGCTGGGAGTGAGAGAGAGGTTCGAAAAAATCGAGAGAGCTCGAAGGCCTCCTCTCTTTGACTCTTTAACGACGCGAGAGTCGTGTGACGTGCGAAGAAGCGACATCAACGCGCGAGGGGCGTGCGACGTGCGACGTGGGAGAGCAGTGAGCAGGTAAGGATTTGATTTTTATCTTGATATTTTTTATACAGGTCAACAATCATATATGTATTCATAAATTTCTCATTTTCATATATAGTATAACCGTCATAAGAGTCGCCATCTAGTACCAATGAATGTACTCTTTAACCATATCCTTTTCCATAAACTTTACCATTTTAACGTGCACGAGTACAGCGTCTCCAGCTAGTACCATAAGGGGGTGAGCTCCATCATTTCAACATGCATATACAATCATTCAATATATCATTCATATCATATTTATATATCATAATATTATGTTTTATCATATGGCTTATGTGGGAATATAGTGAATCACTTAATATGCGAAAGATAAAACATTAAATCATTTGAAATGCATTAAAGTGAATAACTTGTAATAACAATTAAATGAAAAATTAGAAACAAAACAATAACCGTAACATATAAACATGTTTTCTCACCACGGTGTATGATTTGTCGATTTCCCTACCGAATTCTTTCCTCTACCACGTTCAATATCTAAAAGAAACATAACACAATGCTTGAATGTCACATGCTTCCACAAACTTTCTTAGTTCCTAAATAAAGAGAATAAAGAACATACCCATATATATATATATATATATATATATATATATTTTACTTCCTTTCCCAATTCTAATTAATCTTACTTCTAATTTTTTTTCTAAATTTTGGATTTCATCAAAACCTTAGCTTTTTGGGAACCCTCTTTTTGTCCATTACATGACATATGCGTAAGCAAATCTCCCATACACCTAATAATTAATTAAAATACAATTAATTTGCGAATTAATCTTAATTAAAATTACAAAAAATAGCATTTTATGTAAAAACCCTAAATTTCACCTCTAAAATTCTTCCTAAGTCTATTTGGAAACATAATACTTAATGGTTTTCATGATTAGGGAAAAGATTTAATTTTTAAAACTTGAAATTTCTCATAAAAATCATATTAACTTCCAATAGGGACTCCTCTCTAATGTTATTAGGAAGCATTCTTCCAAAAATATTTTGAAAGAAAAAAAAAATCGGAAGAAACCCTAATTTTCAAAATCCGAAAACTCTCGAAATTTTATGTACAATTTTATAAAATTAATTTCATCGAAAACCGACGACTTTGAAAAATTCAATTAAATTTCGTCGCAGCACATCGAAAAGCGTGCGATGTCTAAAATTGATTTTTTTTTTATTTTACATTTTGTTATTTCATTTATCTTCGCATTTCTTACATGAATTTTGAGGTGTTGCACATCAGAATTTGAAAATTTTCTTGCAAAATTTGTGTAATTGACAATATTGTGCAGAAATTTGATTTTCTCTCTTGTATTTTTTAATTTTAGACATTTTAATGAATGTCTTTTGTCCACTTGCACAAAAAAAAGGGTTGCGGGTCTTATGGTGATAGGAAGCGAAAACGGGGTGTGTAAGGGGGAGGGTATGGACACGTGTTTCACATGTTTGTACTTTTTTTTTTATTAGAATATTGCTTTTATTAATAGTGCAGGCTGCACATGGGACTTCTCCCTTATAAATATGAGGGTGGAATGCTCATTTAAGATATTCCAAAGTTTAGCTAAGTCCTTTTGTGGGTTCTTCGGTTTTGCTGAGTTTTATTCCTTGCAGTGAGCTTGTAAATTTAGTTCAGTTCCTTATAGGTCCTATGTATTAGGTTTGATTTATGTTAAGAAATGTAAAGGAAGACCTAAAAAGACTTGGTTAAAAAATATTAGAAATGGCAATTCTTTATTAGATTTAGATGAGAATTTGACTCTTAACATGACACAATGGAAAAAAAAGATTCATGTAGCCGACCCCACATAGTGGGATAAAGGCTTGTTGTTGTTGTCTTGTAGGTCCTATGTTCTGATCCATGTTTTATATTTTTGTTCTTCAGCTTCTTCTTGCATTTCATTTTTATGTTTTTAAGTTGTTTAAATGTTGTTTAGTTTAGTGTTTTCTTAATGTCCAATTTTAAGTTGGATAAAGGCTTGAGTTTAGTAACATTATACACATGCACATGAGGGTGAAGCGGTGATAAAGGTGGAGCGGTGAAACCTACAAATGTGCTTGCACAAATATTATTATTATTTTTTACGTAATTCTTGTTGATATTTTTATTTATTTTTAATTTGCTAATGTTTTCTTGGAAGAATGAGAGGTGTTGTCTCTTCTTAGGAGAAAAGGGTTTTGAGAGGGACTTCTAGTGAGAGATGGAAACAAATCTCTCTCTATTTCGAGAGATAAAGTAGATGGGATGTGACGGAAAATGGTTTTTCTTTCTATTTAGAAAGGGAAAGAGAGGAAAGTAGGGATTTTTTTTAGTTCTCTTGTTTTGAGAGATAGCAAAGAAAGAGAATGAATTTTTTTTTTATATAGATAGTGAAAGTGGAAGAGAGAGTTTGGAGAGGGGTTGAAGGTAGTGACTGAGGGATTTAGAGATTGAGATAGAGAAACCTCTCTCTCTCTATATATATTTAGTGAGTGAAATTGAGAAGGCAAAATGAGGGAAGTTCTTTTGTAAAGAAAGTGGAGAAATTGTGAGGCTGGCGATGTGAGTTTGATAGAGAATGTTGAGGGAGATGGAAAAGTGGCGGTTCTTTTGATGGAGATGAGGTGGATTGGAGAAGTAGATGAAGAAGAGAATGCAGAAGAAGTAGAGGATGATTTTTTGTTCATAGTTTGGAGGGAAAACGAGTGAGGGAGAGAGTGAGAGATAAGAAGAGATTGAGTTGTTGAACCGGAGGTGGATGGCAAGCTAGCCACAGCTATTCCGCATATATAGTCATGTATAGCAGGACATCAGTGCAATCGGGCGTAGGTAGCTTTCTACGGCTTGTTTCAAGCGAGTAGGGGAGAATGTCAAGTTAGTCTAGAGTGGGAGTGTGCGAACCAAAAAAATGAAAGTGGAAGGGGATCAAGCCTTGTGTGAAATAGAGAGGTAGCCTGAAGTGTTAAGCGAGGAAATGAGTGTTTTGAGATGAGAGTTTTAGAGTTTTAGTTATTAAGGATTTTTTTTTAATTCAAATAAAAGAACAAAATTGTACATTCACTGCAATTGAAAGGATAAGTTATAGTACTAAGGATTCCATGAATTTTGATTTTATTTTCTTACTGTTCTAACTATTTTTTATTATTTAAATATAAAAAATATTTTTTAAAATAATAGTAGACTAAAATTTTAAATATAATATTTTTTTATGAATAAAGATTCATTTTAAATGCATCTCCATTTGCCCCTAGAAATTTTCATTAATGCACCTTGAACTTCGCCTTGTTTCAGGCATGTGGGTGGATTTTTACCCATTTTTTCATACAAGAACCCGGGCAATATGAGTGTTGGCCCCTAGTAATTTGGCATTCCGAACACGATGATGTGGTTTGTTTTACGAATGGAAGTCATTCGAGCAATTTCGCGCAACACATGTACTCATTGTTTCCGACCTCTTTCACTTGATTTGGTTGCAAGGGGTTGTTCTTGGGTAATTTTGATGTTCTGAATGCAATGACGTAATCCATTTCATGATTGGAGATCATTTAAATATGTTTGGATAGAGGGAAGAAGATGATGCACTAGTTGGTAAAAATAATATTATGAAAACAGACCAAAATTTACTTGGAATACTTGTGCTAAAATATTTATGCAAAATAAGTTTAATACCTCATGCAACACTTAGCAAAGATCCAATAAATAGAGCTATTCCTTGGTGGGTTTCTAAAATAGTGCAATGTGTTTATGAGTGCATATTCATAAAATTAATCTCATGTATAATTGAAGATAAAGTTGATGATGATTATGATAATGATGATGAGCTATTCTTTTTTTTTTTTAAGCACATTATGATAAGAAGAAAATTCTATGAATACAACATGAATAATTATCTAAATTCTTTGAGCGCAAAGAAAAATACAAAAGATCTAATACACTTAGCATGAAATCTAAAGATGAACCATCTAATAATATGAGAAAATAAAAAAGTTAAAAAAAAAAAAGAACTCATTTGGGCTGCCTTGCTTAAATTTTTGTGAAAACAAAAGAGTGGTAATCTATATTAATGATACATCAAAATGGGAATATCTCCTAAGCTTATGCATCGGTAAGCCATTAACTTAGTAGGAATGTCTAAAGGAGCCTATTATAGTTTGCATTTGAGGTAGATTAATGATGATGTAGTGATGATCAATTATCCAGAAAAGTTTTCACCGATGATGCACCAACACGGACACGACACGACACAGACACAGGACACGTCATTTTTTAAAAATATAGAACACGGGTGCGGCGTGGACACGGCATAATAATTTTTTAATATAATATATAAAAATTAAGGTAACGTTATATTAAAAATGGCAAGCAATAATAAATCAAAATAATGATAACTTATTTAGCTTATAACATAAATATGTTTACTACAAAATGTCTAGTACAACCACAAAAATATAAGCAAAAAATCATTTAGTACAACATGAAAGTCTAACTACTCAATAGAGGGAATGATAAAATTAAATTCAGAGGTTGGTCTTTGGCCTTCAATATCATCATCATTGAATATCATTGCTTCCAGCTCTGGTTCATCTAGAGAAAGATTTGCAACCTCCAAAAATCCCATATCATCAAGGCACTCGAATCCATCTCCACAATATCCCACATCTTGTTATCACCTGTCATATAAAGTGGAGTTTTCCTTGATAGAAGACGAAGATTTGTATGCACATAAACTAAATCTTCAGCCCGTTGTGGAGTTATTTTATTCCTCTTCATTGATTGAATAAATGAGTATGTGCTCCAATTTCTCTCACAACAGGAAGATGATGATACTTGACCAATAAGTTTTATTGCTATGGTTTAAAGAAGCGGTGCTGAAGCTCTATGAATCAACCACCACATTTTTGGATCCATCCTCCATCTATCAACCAAAGATTCTTGATCACCAAAATCCTCTAAATATCCAAAGAACTTTGCAAGTTCTATATTAATTTTTCTTCTCTCTTTCTCATTTGGGAAATATCGTTTCAAGCATATCTTTCTCATATTTGACACTTCTAAATTTTTTTGTGGTGAAACACGTTGAGGGTTTTCTAGAAGTCATTCTTTACTTGAATATCTTTAAATAATACAAAGCATATAAAGTTATTTATTTATTTACCAAGAAATTTAAAAATAATTTAAAAGATGAATACAAATATACCTTGTATTTAATGAATGGGCCAAACAATACAGAGGTATGTTGCTTTTGGTCCATTTATCCTCAAGAATGGTATAGACAATACTCCAAAAATTTGAATCTTCATTATGTGACTTTCTTTCATGTCTATATATAATATCTTTCACTTTTGTTAACATAGAGTCTCACATCTCATAAATCAAATGTAGGCAAAATGAGTTTCAGCAACAGCTAACATTCTTAAATGTGAGAAATCATTAAACATTAAAAGTCTCATTGAGTGGTTCATAATGAAATTTCTGATCAAAACAACATCATCTGCAACCAATGTTATTCAATGACATTCAGTATAGATGATTTCATTTGCCTCAGTATTCTTCGCTGCATAAATATTTTTTAGAACAAGATTTAAATTGTGCACAACACATGGAGTCTAGAATATATGAGGATAAGTTTATTTCACCAACAATCCTGCAGCTCTACACACCGGTGGTCCGGTGCATTATCTGTTATAACCTGCGCAATAATTGAAGGCTCAAAAATGACTATCACCTCTTTAATCAAATTGTCAATAAAATATTTATCCTTGTATTTTCCTTCACAATTCACAGTTTTAATAAACATTGGACAATTCTCTGTAACGACCATGAAATTAATGAGTGGTCTTCTTTGAGGATTAGTTCAACCATCACACATCAAAGTGACTCTTTTTTCTTTCCACACACCATTTATTGGTTCAAGCAACGTTTCAATATATGCTCTTTCCCTTTCTAATAATTTTGATCTTAATGCATTGTAGCTAGGTGGAACATAACTTGCAAGGTTGTTATTACATGCAAAAGTGAATGCATTTTTGTAATGAGGATTTCTTACAAGGTTAAAAGGAAGTCCAACTGAAAAAAATATCCTTGCAATTTCACCATCCAATTCCTCTCGCTATTTCATGTTAAAAGCCTTCTTTAAAGCACTACTGGCAACTCCTTTTCTTTTCTTTAAATCATATCCTTCACTTCTATATGATAATGAATAATCAACTCTAACAGATGAGGAAGAAGTGTGGGATGAATAATGGGTAGATGACAAAGGTATCTCTTTAGGAAGTGCCCTTTGATCCTAGATTCATCTTCATCAACTTGTCTGTTCAATTCAATCAACTTTGACGTAGTAATCTTATGACACATTTTAATTCCATGACCAGAAATCTTAAGTAGATGTGCTTTCACCCTAGAATAAGATCCTTTGTAGGTGCCATCACATTAATTACATTTGAATGACACATTCCCTCCTTCAAAAGTTTTTCCTAACCTTGTAGCATAAATCCATAATGGCTTATCAGTTTCTATAGATGGCTCTTTTAAACTACTCCCACCAGTACTAGAGCTCATTTTGCTTATAAATTCACTGGTAAAGTAGAAGAAATAAAGATTTAATAAATATTGTCAAACATAGTTAAAAAATAATTAAAGAACGATTGCATCATGCGTTATGCCGGGGGTCCAAGGGGGCGCTGCCCCCTGGCGGGGTTAGGTCATCGGGTCAAGGGGCAGATCCCCTGCCGGGATTTCCGGGGGCAGTGCCCCCGGAACAATAATTTTATTGTAAGAGTAAAAGCACAGTGAAAGCGCATCAAAATCGTAGTGAAAGCACAGCAAAAATGCAGTAAAAGCATAGCAAAAGCGTAGTAAAACCGCAGTGAAAGCACAGTAAAAACGCATTAAATAAACAAATTTTTTTGTAAGAGTAATTTTAATCCAAAACAAATAAAATACTTTAAAAAAATATGATCTTCCGATCATAAATCTATAGAATCATTGATAAATGAAGAGAAATGGCGAATTGAGAAAAAAATGGTGAAATCAACTTACGGGTTTGAAAATTTTTTTGCTGTTTGGCATCGGCTTCCCTCGGCTGCGCGTAGAAACTAAGGAGGATGGCTTGTTGCTTACATTCGGAAGGGAAGACCAAGGGTGCGATCTCCAGCCTACCGCTGCTCGCCTCAATCGCTCGAGAAGACCACGAATACGAATACGAATAGGAATACGGGATTAAGGCAAAGATGAAGACTCGGGCATGAACCGACTAATATGAAATAGCGGGATTAGGGTTTTATTTATTTATTTATACAATAGCCGGACACGCGTGTCCGGTTTAATTTTCTTTTTTTTTAAATGGGACCCGCTAATGACGTGTCCGACACGTGTCCTCGCGAGCTCAGAAATCTCATACTTAGAGAAAATGAGCTCAAGTTTGCTTTTATAGGAAGATGATTGCTTATGTTTCAGTGCAACTGAATCATGATAAAAATGGAAAGAAAAATAGATGAGAGGAAATTAGTGCAATCTCGAGTCTGATGATCAACCAACAACTTCTACAAAAAAAAATGTGGAAAAAATGTGGCATGTTGTTTAATGAAATTGTAGCAACAAGAGTCTCTGAGATATTAGGAGCCATCAGCACAGGAGGTGGAAATGGCGGCTGAATCTAAGAACCATTGTGACCTTAGGAACATCTACAAGGGAGGCCACTATGTAGGAATTGGGATCGGCGAGAAGGAGAGTTGGCTATTGTTGCTTGATGGCGGCAAAGATATGAGTGACAAGGTTCTAGAGCGGGGGAAGAAAGTTTCCTATAAGGGAGAGCAGCAAACAATAAGGTGGAGTGCATTGCTGTAGCCTTAGACAGCCCACGGGAGTTCAGTGGCCTAGCACCAGCACATGGAACATAGTAGCTAGGTTGACTGGATGAGTCCTGTGATTGTAGCTATGGCAACAGGATGTGGCACTGATGATGCGCTATTCCTTGAAAATGTGGAATCATTATCATTAGCCTTAGCTGAACAATTTGGGTTGGCTTTCAGATTCCATGCTTTAACTCTGTTTTTTCATATTTTGGTAGACAAATCCATTTGAAAACGTTTTTTGCGTATTTGGGTGAAACCCTGTTTCTTCTGGGACCTTTCACAACTACATGCGGTTGCATCTGCTTTCCCCTAATTTTCATGGCATATCTTTATTACCTAATTAGTCGGCTCACTATGAATTGCTTTTATATTTTGCTTATTTTAAGACATGAAGTGGAAATTTGGCAATCCACTTTTCTTCTATTCATCTTGAGCCTTTTTTTTTTTTTTCAGGTTTTTGTATCTTATGCTGCTAAAATTCACAACATTTTAATGTTTTTTCGAATCTTTAGTACAATTTGTGGTTACAGCTTTGCCATCATATATAGTAGGAACGAGCATTTTTGTATTCTAGATAGCTTGCATACCTATTTGAAAAATATACTGTTCCCATGCATGCAGGTATCGAGGAAAAAGAATGAGGATCGACTATTTTATAGTTTCAGAAAAGCTGAAGGATAAGATAATTTCGTGTGATATGCATGGGCATGGAATTGAGCTAGAAGGTTGTATCATATTGATACTCATTCACGTGATTTCAAGTTACATATTTCATAGTTATTACCAGAATCTGTAATGCAAAACGCCATGACTCCGTTTTTCTTCTGGCACATTTATGCATATGGTATACGTTTAACATGATCTGGGATCAAATAATGAAGGTGAATCCACATGTAAGAAAATATCATTTCACAGAGACTGCCTCATTCATATTTGATAAGAATATGAAGAACGTTAAATATAAAGTAGGTGTAATTGAGAATATATTTTTTTGGATAAGCTTCTCATCATATCATAGATGTTATCATTTAGATTCAACTGTTTATTATGTCTTCATTGACCAATTTCTCATGTCAATGCCAAAGATGTTTGTAACAACATATTTGAAGTACCAATTGTATATACGATCAAATATATTTTAGGTTGAATTCCCTTAACTTTAGAGCCTGAATATGTGTTGGCCCCTTTACGTTGCAAATCAGATAAATGTATAATGAACAATTAGAAAGAAAGCCTAAATCTAAAATCTGTATGATTAGTCACTGAAAACTTGAAATAGGACATCAAGTATAAAATTATATGCATGTTTTACGCGTTCAATAAAAAATGCTATACATATTGGTATTATTGACAAAAGCTGAAACAACATGAATATGCTCTCGATGATTTTTTGCTAGTCAGTATTTTCTTTATTTTTTATTTTAACTTGTTCACGCTATCAGACTTCTATATTACTGCAGGTTTTTGTGGAAGTGATCACTGTCCTGTTTCACTCGAACTTTCACAATTAACTTGAGCATCTGCTGATTGCAAGTTTGCATTGGAAGAACTTGAATCCGAGACGATCCTTCTTTAGTATTCATAGAACAGGGGAAAAAAAAAATCTTTTTAAACCTATTGTCGTATATGAAATACTTTGTAGGGAAAGCTTAACTCTTTTTGTATTAAGTATCCTTGATTTGTGTATTATTATTTTTGTCTCAATGTCCTCAGATGATTGACTGCTTTTAAAATTGTTAAGCCAAGCATTTTCTTGGTTCTGCTGTGTTTTCAGCTATAATATGTAGAAAACTGAATCCATTGCTACTCTCAGAATGGTGTAAAAATTATTTTTCTTTGCACAGCATCAATATTATTGATAGCTGACAACCGTGAATTTTGCGTTTGTGGTGATTATCTTCTTAATGTCGTTGCAATTTCTTTGTTCTAACTTTTTGCTTAATCTTTAGTTGAGTTTTCAACTATCATTGTTATCATTATCTTGTGTTTTTAAGGGCCTTGTGACTATTATTTAGAATGAAGCATGATGCATAACTAGCTCTTCTCACCGTTCTTAGATTCTGTGATTGATACTTTTTCTTGTTTTTAACTTTTTTCCTTCCTCCAATGTTTATACGAATCATTTGTTAAGTCATAATCAACGATATAATAGAATAATGATCTCATTTTAATTTAGATGAATTTAAAACCATTATAATTGATTTTGATGTTGTCTGATTTTGGCTTTCCAATCTTAAACTGCTAGTGATAATAATTGAAGCATCTTCATCTCAAAATCATCTATGCCTTATGGAGAATGCAATTAATGTAGAATAGTTGGCTATTAATTGTAGTTGAAGAAGGAAATTTATTGCCAATTTTGACTCCTGTCTTTGACCTTGTTTGCTCTTAGAAGAAATGGCAAAACAACAAATATAGAGATTTCGCCGAAAGTGTCAGAGTATGCAGAAATTTAGCAACGCCCATTGCTCACTGCTATGATGAAATAAAAATTAGAACGCAAAGAGCTTTTATTTAGCAGTGCGTTGTAAAAAAATAAACATAACTCAAATCCTAAATGCTAAATAACTAGCAATTTTAAATGTAGTTTATCTTAATCTGTTGATTCGAGATTGGTTAATAAAAAAGTTTTGAGTTCAAAAATTAATTTATGTGATATCTATGTCAATTGTCCCAAAAAAAAAAAAAATCCTTAGCCATGACATGTTAAAACGTTGATTCTTTTTATACTGGAGAAAATATAAGATTCAAATAAATGAAAATGAATATTCTCCATCTACGGAATAGGTGGTATGTATATATATTGAAGGAATAAAGCATCTTGTAGCAATATATGTGATAAGGATCCTTTTTAGGAGATGACTGATTAATTTGTAATGAATAAAGCATCTTGTAACAATAATGCACAGTTCTCTTTCTGTTATAGTATAAATTTTTCAATAGCATTCAAATTCATCGATTTAGTACTGTAGTGTTATTTGTACCTTAAAAGGATTGATGGGACAGTGGGCTATGAAAGATATGAGTGCGAGCTGGTGTGGCCTTAGCTTAAGATTAGCTTGAAGACCTTCAATTCATTCTCAAGCAGAGCTATGCCTATTTACAATGGGCTTGACTAGATATCGGTGCTATTCATTATTGTTTTATTTATGTTGATTTGTTCATTATTCATTCAAAAAATCTATGTGCTTTCTATTAATTTTTACCTTTTAAAGAAAATATTTAAGCCAAAATATATATATGCATGCTTTTGCAAATGAACATACATGCATTTTAAAATCAAACATGAGTTGGCTTGATTTGATTCGGATTTGACTTAATTTGAATTTGATTCAAATTTTGCCAAGCTCATTAGTCAAGCTCTTTAGTTTTAAACTGAGCTAGATTTAGATCTATTTGTTATTCAAGTGGTCTTCAACTTTAAGGTTAAAGCCATAGTTTTAATCAAGGGTAATTATGGCTTATGTGTGTTCATGTTATGACAATTTAGTTTCTTTGCCTAGTCTATGTTTATAACTGGAATGTGACATTTAGCATGCTGATCGCTTGTCCTAAATTGCGTACTTGATTATTCTTCTAGAAATATTTGCTTCTAAATCAATACTTATTTTCTTCACAAATTTTCATAAATTAAAATTATCATGATATATTTTGAATTCTTATTCATTCTTGCTTTCTTTTTTTTCTTTTTTTGTTATTGCACATTTTTTCTTATTTTATGCAAGGTTTTAAAAACTGGATCGGTCTAACTGGTCCAACCGCGAACCAGTCACAAGTCTGGTCTGTTTCACTCTAAAAATCGCTTATGTACCAAACCAAACTGAATTGGCAAGAGCCACCGGTTCAACCAACGAACTGGCCTATTCAATTATCACAAATTTTAAATAATTAAATAAATAAATTCTTATATTAAAGTTAAAGATTAAATATTAAATAATTTTCTAAAATAACAAAATTATATTTAAAATATTAAATTTTAAATTAGCATGAAATTTTTATTATATTATTTGCCTCAAACTACCATGGAGCATCTTCATATGGCCCAACCACTCCATGTGAACTCTTAACACAAACTTAATAACTTGGGTTTTGTTCTTTGGGGTTTGAAGAGTTTGCAAAGGTTGTCCTTTACTAGGTGAGAGAGATGGGTTTCTCCACCATGCATAGTGCCAAAGGAGCACGAGTTAGTGTAATACCCCAAGAGGATGATCATTGGTGAGTGGACGTAGGTCGATTCGATCAAACTACTATAAATCTTATTTACATTTTCTTTATTTTTGTGCACTTTGATTTATTTGAATGATCATAAAAAAAGTTATGGTTCAGAATTTTCATATTGAAATCTAAGTTAAAAGTTTTAAAAAATAATCTAAAAATTAAAAGAATAAAAATATTTGTTTCAACTTTTTGTTTGAAATCTTTTTTAAAGTTTTTTTATGCATTTTAATATGATTTTATTTTAAATTAAGAAAGTTTTTAAAATGCAAATTCATGCCCCCCCCCCCCCAGCCTTTATTAGTGTGTCATAGCACTTTCAAGTGGTATCGACGTGGGGTTCTCACTTTGTTCAGTTTACACATCTTGAGTAGATCCACATGACACTTTGAAAATCATAACACCTTGAAAGAGTATTTTATTACTTTGTTAACTAAAAAAAAAAAAGAAGAGACGAAACTTTAAACTAAATGCAAGGTAACATACCTATTTTTGCCGACCCCACCTCATATGGTTTGTTCCCTATCGAAGCAACTATTTGTTTAAAAATAAAATAACTGCCCGCTCATTTCTTTAAAATGTCTGGCAAGAGTAATCGGGGGAAGACACATATGCTCCTTTCATCGCACTAGCTTCTCGATTCTTGTAAAGCACATGACAGGATCGAATAACCCCACCAAACCCTTCGCCTTTTTCATCGCTTCAACCAAATCCCTTCGACTCCTTCATTGCTGTTCGGCTCCATCACAGGAGGTACAGAGATTACACGAGTGGCTCCTTCGACTCCTTTGTTATTGTTCGACTGTGCTTCTTCTCTGTCAAGCCCAAGTGCCCGATTCCGACCCAACGGCCCCCTTCTCTCCTTCTCTTTATTACATCATATATTATAATATGATATATAATATTATATTAAAAAATACTATATTGCTGCATATCTAAAAAAAGAAGAAGAAAGAAATTTAAAAAAAAAAAGAGAAGAAAGATTCTTTCAAACAGTTGTCGAAGACCAGCGCCATCAGTGTTAGATCTGTGCGGATGATTTAAAATTTTGAAGACCCTGAGTCGCTGTACCTTAGCTCGAGGAGGGATGGTTTAAAATTCGAAGACCTGTGCCGTGATCTTAGATCCGGGCGGATGGTTTTAAATTCGAAGCCCTAGCGCCATTGATCTTAGATCTGGGATGGATGAAAAAAAATTTGAAGACCCCACGCAGTCGATCTTAGATCCTGGTTGGATGATTTAAAATGGATGGTTTATACAAATTTTTGGAGCAATTAGAGAGCAATTTAATTTTGATCTTAATTGAATAATTCATTAATTCTAATAATTAATTGATTAAGGTTAATTATGTAAATCTATGAGCTATTTAAAATACACGAGCTTTTATAAATTCAAGAGTTTTTTTAATTAATTTAAATACAAAAGTAATTTAAAATCTGAGTTAAAAGCCGAGAGCATTTTAAATCATAGAGCTTCAAATACGAAAATCTTAGAGTTTTAAATATAAGAGCATTTTAAAACTTTAAGTATGAGAAGTTTCAAAAAATTCAAAAGTTTTAAATTAAGATCAATACAATTAGCTAAAACTTTTTATTTTTGTTAGTTGATTAATTAAATTAATTTTGAAGGAAAATGTAGAAAAGAAAATATTGTTTGCACTAATCATATATGTACATTCAATTCTAAACATAGCTCTAAAATTCTCCAAAACAATGTTCAATAAAATGCTGCTCTTCAAATCCTCAACAACTCTCCAATGCAACTCTACAAACTCCTTAGTGCTCTTGGACAAAGCTGCAAAGTAGCACAAGCCCCTACAACAAATAAAATTAAATTAAATAAATATCAAATTAAATGCTAAAAAAATAGACTACTGGTAAAAACTACTAGTACACTAATGCAGAAAAAGTAATCTACTAAAATGAAAAAATGAATTGTAATAAAGAACACAAGGGTTATAACAACAAATGATCAAACTAGTAAGTACAACTGCTAGTAAATAACCAACTGAAATCCACGGAGTCAGATGTCAAGAAACTACTATCTACTCAAACGATCAAATGCAAATATTTTTAGGCAGCCTTATTTATAAGAACTTGATTGTAAGACCACTATCCAACAACTTTCAAATGAAAGCAGTAAGCCCGAACTTAAGAGAAAGTTTTAGGTAAAATTGACCTAACTCTAAACCCCTAATTAAAACATTAGCCACTTATAAAAGAAGCCATAAGTTTGACTTCTAAGGGAAATATTTAGGTGATAACACAACCCTAGACCCCTCACTCGGGCATTCTAGTCTATAGGACTAAGTTGTAAGACCCATTACTCAAGCTACTTAGCTTATAGGGCTAGGTCGTAAGATCCACCATTAGGCAACTTCTAAGGAAGCCATAAGACCTACCCAACTGAAACCTTTAGGCTACCCTTAGTAGAGGCCATAAGTCCCTACCCAAATCTAATAAATAAATATCTCTTATTAAAAAATTAAGTCAAAAGCTTCAAGAGAGAATTTCAGCTTTAAATAATACTTTTTAAATATAGTAAATATGTTTCATATGTTGAAAGAATGTGGAATTTTTATTGTAGGATTTCCTACCCAAGTAATTAAAGCCTTCGGGATTATAGCCGACAGGGTGAGGTTGTAAGACCCACTAGCGGGCTACTTCTAAGTGAAGTTGTAAGTCTCTTTAGGAAAATTGTTAAATAATTAAAAATGATAATAAATTTTAAACAATCAAATTTAAACCGATGGGCATTTTAGTCTAAGAGATCAAGCTGTAAGACCTGCTTTTCAGGATACTTCCTAGATGAAGTCATAAGTCCTACACAAATAATTAAGTTTCTCAGGCAGCCTCGTTGTAGAGTTTGGTTATAAGACCCATCCTTGGGCAAGTCATAAATAGAGAAATAAGCCCCATTCCAAATCAAATCCCCGGCTACTTTCTACGAAAGCCATAAGTCTCAATCTAAATCTAAATACCTGGGCTACTTCCTATGGAAGCCATAATACCCGCACCAAATCAAACTCTTGGGTTACTTCTAAATGAAGTTATAAATCCCAAACTAAATTAATTTTTGGGTATTCTAATAGATATAAACCCTAAAACTCTTAATCAAATTAAAACTCACATCTAATCACTTCAGTCTACTCGGGATTCCTGAGAGGCGGCTATTTATGACAACTAATCAGATTCACTGGATATTACGGTCAATGATTGTTAGTGTTTGTAGACTAAAATCTAAGATATGCCTAAGACAACAAAACCATGTGATCTTGATCGGGTTTACCTCCATCTTCCCCATAGTTGAGACTAAAAATACCTAAAAAATTATTTTATCCTTAATTGAGAGTTCTTTCTTACGTAGTAGAAAGGGTAATTAACTATGAGTGCTTGAGCTCAAAGGAAGTAAGGACCACAGATCTTTAAACCTTGACATTACCCTCAAGGTAAATTGATTAATTTTAATTTGACTTAAGAGAAATGAAATCCTACAACTATAAAGCAGGATTCATGCATTCATGTTATTTTTCTTAAGCTAATAGATTTCTAGCTATTCCACTGGGATTACTTTTCTCTTCATCTTTGGATGAAAATAGAACTCATAATTTATCTCAAGTAATAAAGCATCTAAAATAAATTTAGATGTTTATTCAACATAGTTATGTGTTATTTTTTTCAACAGAATTCAGGTTGACTCTAATCCTTATAAGTTCTGTTAATAGGTTGATAATATTGTTGCAATCCATGACCCCTAGTCTAAGATTTTGCTGATGATAAATAATGTCATTTGAATTAGTATTCAATGAATACATTTGATTTCTGCTCTTGTCTATGAGTACTAACATTTGAGGGAGATCAAAAGTTACTCAGGACAACAAGAAGACTCAAGACTGGGTAGAGTAGTGTGTGAGTTTATAATATTATAATTTTTCATTTATTTTTATTTTTTTCTTGAGTCTAGCCACAAATTGCATATAAAACTGAGCAACCATGCACATACAGTAGGAGAGGGTTTTAAAAATGTAGAATTTTTTATGTTGATCGTATTATAAGTTTATATTATACTATACGATATGATCTGGCTGAAATAGCTATCTATGAAGAAGTCGTATTGTATGATGGATATTGTACTATATGATATACTACTAATCAAAAACCCTAGACGCCAAATTAAGTTTTAATACCGTTCATATAAACCCTTGTTGATAAGGATAAATATTTGTCATCAACTTAAATTAACAAGAAGAGGAATAACAAAAAAGAATACCAAACAATAAAAAAAAGAAAAAAGAAAATCAAAAAGACAAAAAAGATCGTCAGGAGGAGGACTAGAGAAGTTGATCT
>CM028351.1:22333020-22356929 GCA_016618105.1 Dendrobium huoshanense | reverse complement strand
TGTAGATAATACACTACCCCGAGGGTTTCGCCCTCATTTTGTGAGGACTTTTGATCTGAGTTCTGGTTTCCTATAGGACGCAAAGCCCCTATATTTAATTACCTCTCCCTCACGAGAGAGAAATTTCGATTAAGGCTAGTCTTCGATCAGATATGTATAAGAGCTACGTGTTATCTGGCATATAGTAACAGCAATGGATTTTGATATTGGTAGAGATTGGATTTGGATTTGGGTATTTGTAAGGTTTGAAAAGTTTGGAAGATTTGATATTTTAAAATAGAAATTTCACCATCGTGCACTTAAAGTGGATGGTGGGGGACGAATGATGGACCCGATCAAGATCCCATGGTTCCGTCGTCCCGGGCCATCGCGGTCCCTGGTCTACTTAGTCAGAGGAGGTAGTCGACCCAACCTGACAGAAGGATCCTTGTCGGCAGCCATGGGTTGCTTCGTCCAAGGGGACCTTGTAGACCTGGGTTGGATGTTTGTCTAAGGGGACAAATTTGAATTCACCTTAGCTTACAGAGGGCTTTGTGCCCTATCGATCATATCCTATTGATTCATATCTCAAGGATTTGATGTCAGTAAGGAGCGTATTGGCTCTGGCCGTAACCGAGATATCGTGGTGCCATTTGGCGGCGAAACCACGCGGTCAGAGGGCCCCGGGTCGTCGTAACCGTTTATCCTGCGGTGGCCATTTAGCGGCAGACCGCCGGTTAGAGGACACGTACCACGTCCTTACTAGCAGGAGATTGTTTGAGAATGGATCCTAGTTATATTTTCGACTAGGCATTTGGCTCTTTGTGAGCTAGAGTTGATTTGAATTTGTCCACCCCGGCAAACTGTTGCGGAGGGTGGATGGATTTTGCTTTGAGTGATTGATGGATTGATTTCAGATTTAAATATCTGGGCTTTGGGATTTGTGGAGCTTTGGATTTGGACTTTTGGGAGGCATTTGAGAATGCCTGAAATTAACCCCTCCGGTTGAGATCTTCTTTCAACACGGCCATCATCGGGGTGACCTTGAGGTTACATGAAAAATATTTGGATTTTGTAGAGGTTTGAGGGTATTCTTGAAATATATTATGGACCCCTCCGGTTGAAATAAGCAATCAACACGGCCATCATCGGGGTGTTTAGGGGTCATTTCCATTTGATTGAACCTTGTCGACCCTATCAACTTATCGATAGGGGATCGGGTTTCATAGGCTTTGTGCCTTTTGTTTAGTGAATTCTCTTGATTTCAGGCTTTGAAGGCCTAAAAAGAATGTATTTAGACAAATACATCGGTCGCTACAACCGTGTATTTTATTAGGTAGTACGAATCTTGTCGACTTCTATTGATCCGTATAGAAGGATCGGATTCAAACTTGAATTCACATGTCAACCCGCGCAGCATCCCTAAGCGTCACGTGTACCAATAACACGCTCGTCGGGGCCCATGCGGGTTGAGATTGTATTTACCCCTTGTGTACCTATGTGTATACAAACTAAGGTGCACGTGCAGGGGTGCTTTGAGATAATTATAGACGCCTTCTGTCTGCTTGTACGTAAGTTGCAGATCCGGTGGCGTAGCGTTGTAGGTTGTAGACGCCTTCTGTCTGCTTTCATAGATGTTGCAGATCCGGTGGCGATTTGGTCTTGATGTTGACCACTTCCCACTTTCTCAATCACCGGGGATGGATTTCTTGAAGTCTATGAACATTATTTTGAAATGGAATCTTTTTAAGATCTTTAACGTAGTATACTTGATATTTCTGATATTTATGGATACCAGAGTTGTTCCCCTTCCTGAATACAGGATCGAGAAGATCTTGATCACCGTTGTCGTAGGTGATACTTATACTTGTGTCCACCGTGGTTCGATGTGCTTACGAAGTACCCACGATTGTTATCCACAAGTGGCTTGTATTTACTGGCAGAGGATCGTTGTATCAGCTACGAACTCCTAGGAGTATTCGTAGGAGAACCCTTGCTTTTGCATTGAAACCACCTTTCACCAATCTCAGGTGGTTGATAGTTGAATTTGTTTGTAGAAGATGGATCTTTGATTACTGGTCTCCAGTATTGCCTTCTCAATCAATAGACGATCGTAGAGATCGTCGTAGGAGATATTTATACTTGTGCCCACAGTGGTTCGTCATACTTACGATGTACGCACTGTTGTTATCCACAAGTGGTTCGTGCTTATTTGAAAGGACCCGTGGTATTTGCTACGATCTCCTAGTGATGTTCGTAGGAGAGCCATTATTCCCACATCATGCCCACATATCATCAATCTCAGGTGGTTTGATGATTGCACCTGCTTGCAAGGGGCGGCTCTTTGACGATTGATCTCCAACGTCGCCTCTCAATCAACAGGCGAATGTTGGGATTGTTTAGGAGATTTCAATAGTGCATGGATACTCGTGCATTTCATTCTTGCAGATACGATGCATCCGATTTCGTAGAGACTGTTGTAAGAGTCTATTACATTCTTTACTTGTAAGCACTGAGATCTTGTATATTGTTCTTGAAAGTTCAAGTTCTTTTATTGCTCATGACAAGTTTGGATCCACTTGAGTTCAATTTGAGCGCTTTGCTCTCCATATATTGTTTTTGCTTGAGTTCAAACATGTGAATCATATCTGATGTGCAAATCAAGTCTGATTTGAGTTCGATTGCATGTCCACACTTAGTTCAAAGTCTTCTGCAATCCTCGCAAGTTATATTTCAAATTCATATTGAATTGGCTTTTGAGTTCAATTTTGATCTGAATTTGATTTCAATTTGGTTTTACTTTATTCGGATTTGATTCTTTAGAAATCATTTGAATTTTGTTCAGGTCCTCTGCACATGTTCAATCAAGTTCAAAAGTCCACTGCTCTTTCTCATTTGGTCCAAATCTTTTGTTCTTTTGAGTTCAAAAACAGGTCCGAATGTAGTAATATTTCACCCGAAATTTTGGCAACCTCCCGGCGTCTCCCCCGTTTAGGGGAAAAACTACGAGAAAACTGGGCCTTCCCACCACAGCCAATAAAGGCGTGCATGGTAGGTGCCCTCTTTCGATGACACCTCGGCCGTGATTTTTCTTCCCACCACGGCCAACAAAGGCGTGCATGGGGTCTTTGACGGTACCTGTTACAAGAAGAAGAGCAGTTTTCTTTCCCCCCGCCCGGGGGTACTTATAGATGATTCCGGCCGCGCAAAGAAAAAGGGTACACCAGGCTCGCCTGGCCTCGTCGTGTGTGTCGAACCGGTTTTCCTCCTACCACGGCCACTAAAGGCGTGCTTAGGTGGTTTGCCAGTCCGACACGCATGTCGAGACAGGAAGGCGTGGGTCGCTCGCTTACCTCAACACAGGTGTCGTGCCGATTGCCCCTCCTACCACGCTCAACAAAGGCGTGCATAGGTAGACCGCCGACCCGACACGTTAGTCGAGATAAAAGGGCGAAGGTTGCTCGCTTACCTTATCGTGGGTGTCGCGCCAGTTGCCCTTCCCACCACGCTCAATAAAGGCGTGCATGGGTAGACCACTGACTCGCCACGCATGACGAGGTAAGAAAGCGAGAGGGGAGGCGGCTGTCCGCCTCGTCGTAAGCGTCGGGCCGGGGTCCCATCCCACCACGCGCAATAAAGGCGTGTATAGCGATTTTCCGGTCCGTCGTACACGTCGAGGAAGGAAGCCTGAGTTCAGAGGGTTATACCTTCGGGGCCGGTGGACCGGCGGATCGGTGAAGGTTCGGACGTCGAGGAAGGAGGCTCGCGAGCATGCATTTTTTTATATCAATTATAATAATAATTAATTAATTATAATTTACAATTAATTATTAATTATAATTAAACATAATTATCAAATTAATTATAATTATAATTATTTAGTAACTAATTATAATTAATCGAAATTAATTATAATTAACTGAATAATTATAACGGATAATTAATTACTAATTATTAATTAATTATAATAAAATAATTAATTATAATTATAATTAAATAATAATTAAATATAATTAATATTAATAAATATTAATTAAATCCCCCCCTTACTCTCGGTTTGGGGATTTACGGGATTCGGCCGAAGAAGCACCCGAGAGGTAGAAAGTTACCTTCTCAATCGGCGAGCTCCTGTTCAGGTTCCGATCAAAATGTCTAACTTCCGATCTAGGGGCAAGGGAGGATCGTCAAAGGAGCGAAGTCGGACCAGCCGCGGGAGTCGAAGAAGCACGGACGGGAGAAAGCTAACTTCACGGCCGAGCGAGCTCTGTCTCGCTTCCGATCAAAGTGTCGGTCTGCCGGTCCGACAGGAAGGGAAAGTCGTTCGAAGGAGCGGAATCGAGCGGCGTCGGAGCAGGGAGGACCAGCGGGAGGATTTCGGGAGCCAGGGAGAGAGATCAGAGAGTGGGAGATCGGGAGCCAGGGAGAGAGATCAGAGAGTGGGAGATCGGGAGGAGGCCGAAGGCCTCGTCTCTTTGGCCTTTTAACGACTCGAGCGAGTCGTGCGAGCGACGTGGGAGCGACGTGCGTGAGGCGACGTCGACATGGTCTCGACGTGCGAGATCGTGCGGCGTGCTGCGGCAGGTAAGGGATTTTGATTTTTTTTTTTTCTTCTCTTTTTTTTTTCTTTTACAGCAGGTCAACAAATGCCCCCCAACAAATGTGGTAGGCGTCTGGAGCGGGCCACGTTTGTTGCATGCTAATTGACCCTGTGGATCTCTAGATATTTATTCTAGATGTCACACTAGGGTTTCATTTAGTGGATCTCCAAGAATTTGCTTGGATGTCACACTAGAATTTTCGTTTAGTGGATCTCCAAAAGTGGTTTGGATGTCACACTAGTCTTTCTTTTAGTGGATCTCCAAAATTTGTTTGGATGTCACACTACTCTCCTTTAGTGGATCTCCAAAATTCATTTGGATGTCACACTAAGATTCTTTCTCCACTGCGCTTCTAGATGTATCCATAGATGGTTGATATCTTGTTGAAATTTTAAATATTTATTTGGGGATCTCGGCACGCAGCGCGATGTCGACCCAAATAAATATTTAAAATGCCCTCAGTCTTTCGGGACATTTGTAGATGTCATTCAGGAAACTCATTCTGCTACCTTAGCAAGAGCTCTGAGATTTTGATCCTTCTGTCCTGTGCTTTGTGCTGCGGACTTGGTGAAGGGTTGTCTTATTTGTCTCTGATGACTTGTCAGAAGATTTGTATTCCTTCTGTCCTTTGCTTCTGGCTTTGGCGGGCTTGATAAAGGAGTAGATGCCAGTGACCTAAACCCTTAGGTTTGTATTAGGTTGATGGCGAAAAGTCATCGGTCCAGAGCTTTGTGCATAGCGGACTTGTTGATGACAGAAATCCACTTAGTTCAGCCTTGAGCTTTTGTGAACTTTGGGATAATTTTCTTCGGTCCTTTGCTTTGTGCTTTGGTGGACTTGTTGAAGAAAAATTCCTTCGATCCTCACTTTGTGCTTGACGGATTTGTTGAAAGATTTGCAGGTTTTAGATTCAGTTGATAGTACCGAATGTAGGTAGTATCTTGATCCTTGACCACTTGAGAAGACTTTAATCTGAATAACTTGAGTTTATCAGATCGGGAGAGCTGGAATTTGACAGCTCTTCGTCCTCTGGTTGCTGAGATGGGGGTTCCTCTACTGCGGCCTTTCTTATGGCTTGTTGAGTAGATGGAGCTGCCAGCGATCCGGCCATATTTGGGCTTGTTGGATCCGACCTTTTACACCCATTCAGTCTTCAGACTTGAGCTATGGGAATTGCGCTTCCTAATGCTGATTTTGCTGAAGTTGACAGATTTGGAGTCATCCTTCATGGTTTTGGATTTTGGAGCCTACGAACATTCAATAGCTGCTCGAGACTCATCTTCATTTAGAGCTTTGACTCTCCGGGTCATTTTGGAGAATTTTGCAGACTACGATCACTTGGACTTGTCGAGTCAAATTGGCCTTCGTTCTTCCTACAGTCTCTACTGACGGGTTGACGAAGTGGGGGTTCCGCTACTACGGCCGTTCTTATGGCTTGTTGAGTAGACGGAGCTGCCAGCAATCCGGCCATATTTGGGCGTGTTGGATCCGACCTTTTACACCCATTCGAACCTTAAGCTTCGGGCTGTCAAAAGACTTCAAGCTTTTCCGGCTCAATTTTGTAGGAGTGTGTAGCCACAAAAGTCTCTTCCTTGACTTTTGAGTCTTGGTTTGTTGGAGAAGGTGTCTCTAACTTTTGAAAGATCACCTGCATATACTTTGAAAGAAAAATCTTTGCATTCTTTAGCACAAAATAGCATTTGAACTGATAATTTTAAATATTTATTCGGGGATCTCGGCACGCAGCGCGATGTCGACTTGAATAAATATTTAAAATGCCCCCTGTCTCACAGGGACATTTTAGAGCAGAATAGGATTGGAATTTTGAGATTTTAAATATTTGTTTGGGGATCTCGGCGCGCAGCGCGATGTCGACCCAAATAAATATTTAAAATGCCCCCAGTCTGATGGGGAATTTTGAAATGCGTTCTCATGACATAAGAGAATTTCAAAATGTAGAATATATACGCTAATAAACATGTATGAAAACATAGCGTATTAAACATGACATCTGCTTGAGCAATTCATGAATAGTATTTCTTCAGGTATCGACCGTTGATCGACGGCATGGGCCTTTGACCATTCAGATCGATCAGTTGATAAGCTCCTCCCTGGTACACCTTCTCGATGACGAAAGGTCCTTCCCATTTGGATATGAATTTGCCACCGATTTTTCTGTGTGGGATGATTGGCCTTCTCTGCACCAGGACCAATTCCCCTTCTTGAAATGATCGATGACGCACCATTCGATCAAAGGATTTTGTCATTCTTGCTCGGTAGATCTGCAGGTTCTGCTGAGCTTGTAACCTGATTTCATCGAGTGCATCGAGCTCTTCCATTCTTAGACGAGCATTTTGTTCTTGGGTTAGCTCATTCTGGACAGCAACTCGAAGAGATGGAAGTTCAACTTCTAGTGGCAGTACGGCCTCAACTCCAAATACTAGAGAGTAAGGAGTGGCTTTGGTTGGCGTTTTGTAAGTTGTACGATACGCCCATAGCGCTTCTGCCATCTTCGTATGCCACTCTCTTTTGTTCTTGGAGAGAATCTTTTTTAGCAATTTCACCAGTGTTTTGTTGAAGGCTTCAGCTAAGTCATTTGCTCTTGGATAATATATAGAAGGAATACCGCCAATCGATTTTATGCCGATCAACGAACTTGTAGATTTTTGTACTCTTGAAAGCAGTTCCGTTGTCTGAGATTATGCGACGCGGCACTCCAAATCTGTAGACAATATTATGGGTAAAGAAATTAATTACATGCTCAGATGTAACTTCTTTGAATGGAACTGCTTCTGCCCACTTAGAAAAATAGTCGGTCGCTGCCAAGATGAAGCAGTGTCCTGCTGATGACGGCGGATCTATCGGCCCAATAATATCAGTACCCCAACATTCAAATGGTCAGGATGCTATTGTAGGGTGCAGCGGATTTGGCGGTTGATGTATAACATCACCGTGGATCTGGCATTCATGACACCTCTTAGCATGATTGATACAATCTCTGACCATGGTCGGCCAATAGTAGCCCATTCTTTTAATTTTGATTGCCATCTTGGGACCTGATTGGTGTGCTCCACAGAGTCCTTCATGAACTTTTGCCACAACTTTATCAGCTTCTTTGGTCCCTAGACACCTTAGCCACATTTGATCGAAAGCACGTCGATACAACGTGTTGTTAACAAATGCATATCGTAGCGCTCTCTTCTTGATTTGAGTAGCTAGTGATTTGTCTGTTGGCATTTTACTTTCTTTAAAATAATCAATGAAAGGCAGTCTCCAGTCATCTTCTTCCTCGACATCTAGGCAATGCCACCATGATTCTGAAGCTTGACTGGCCTTGCGCCTTTTCTTAGGAACTTGATGTTCTTCAAGTTGATCTTCGAGATCAACTGGTTGGGGAGGTTGAGGATCAACTGGAGTTGTATCCTGCTGGCTTGAACTTGGTATTCCCTCTGCCTGCGGGAATTGTAATAATGCTGGCTCTAGGATCCGTCGATTATGCACCATAATTATTATAGGCCATTCGTCGTCCATATTCGTCATTTCTTTAGCCAATTTAGCAAGAAAATCAGCTTTGCCATTTTGACCTCGGGGAACTTGAGTTAATTTAACAACTGGAATTTGCTTCATAAGCTCAAGAACTCGCCGATGATAACAGGCCAACTTGAACTTGGTGATTTTGTAAACTCCCAACACTTGATTTACAACAAGTTGAGAATCACCGAAGATTTGGAGATTTTGAATTCGGACATCGATTGCAATCTCCAATCCTGCTATTAGGGGCTTCATATTCAGCCTCATTATTGGTCCGAGGTTCAGTCAAACTGAACGAAAATCTCATTATGCCTCCCTCGGGTGCTACGAAAATGATTCCAATTCCGGCTTGAGCTTTTTCAAGATTTGGAGGCCGAGCACGCTTGATTGACGACACTCCATCAAAATACATTTCCCATACTCGTAGCATCTCCTCTTTTTCAACATTCATGATCTGCTCATCAGGTAGATCGTCGTTGAGCGGAGGATCTGCAGGGATAGGATGTGCAGCGAGAAAATCTACCAACACCTGTCCTTTCACTGCCTTTTGAGGGACATATGCGATATCAAACTGCAGGAGTATCACTGCCCACCTCGCCAAACGACCTGTCAACGCTGGTCTTGTCATCAAGAACTTCAGCGGATCGATCTTTGATATCAAGGTGATTTTGTGAGATAGCATATAATGACGGAGCTTCTGAACTGCGAAAATCAGAGCCAAGCAATACTTCTCAATTGAAGAGTAGCGGATTTCTGCTCCTATCAATCTACGACTGATGTAGTAGAGCGCATTCTCCTTGCCTTCTTCATTATGCTGGGCCAATAATGCTCCGAGGGACTCTTCTAGTGCTGCCGTATACAGTATAAGAGGCTTCCCCGGGATTGGCGCCGCGAGAATAGGAGGATTCAACAGATATCTTTTAATGCTGTCAAATGCTTCTTGGCATTCTTCGTCCCATTTGAAACGGACATCTTTCTTCATCAGTTTTGAAAATGGCTGGCACCTACCCGACAGATTCGATATGAATCTCCGAATGAAAGCCAGTTGTCCTTGTAAAGAACGGAGTTGACGGAGGTTCTTTGGAGGTGGCATCTCCACGATCGCCTTGATCTTGTTGGGGTCGACTTCAATTCCTCGATGTCGAACAACATATCCCAGAAATTTCCCTGAGGATACCCCAAATGCACACTTGAGAGGGTTCATCTTCAGATCGTACTTTCTGATCCTTTCGAACACAATTCTCAAATCATCAATGTGGTCTTTTCGGCCTATGCTTTTAATGACCAAGTCATCTACATAGCATTCGACCTTCTGATGAATCAAATCATCAAATATACGAGTCATGGCCCGTTGATATGTGGCACCAGCATTCTTCAGGCCGAATGGCATGACTGTATAGCAGAATATGCCTATAGGCGTTCTGAATGATGTATGTCTTTCATCTTCATACGCCATTTTAATCTGATTGTAGCCTGACGATTCGTCCATAAATGAGAACATATCGTAATTGGATGTATTGTCAACTAGAAGCTCTGATACTGGGAGCGGAAAGTCATCTTTCGGGCATGCCTTATTGAGGTCCCTGAAGTCGATGCAGATACGAATCTGGCCATTCTTCTTCTTTACAGGGACGATATTGGCAATCTAGTCGGCATATTTCTCTTCTCGAATGAAGCCTGATTCTATGAGCTTCTTCATTTCTGCAATCACCTGTTCTTCAATCTCCAATCTCATTCTCCTTGGAGCTTGCTTGATGGGTGCTGCATCAGGTTTGATTGCTAATCTGTGAACTGCTACGTCAGGGGATAAGCCGGGCATCTCAGCATATGTCCAGGCAAAACAGTCCCTGAATTCACATAGGAGCTCTTTTATTTCTTCTATTTGATCTTCTGGTAGAAGAGAGCTAATGAAGGTTGGGCGAGGATCTTCCTCAGTTCCCAAGTTGACTTCTTTGAGCTCGTCCATCGTAGCAGCTTGTCCACCATCTTCCAGTTCTTCTGGTGCAGGCTCAGCTTCTACGGGTTGATCATCATAATCATCAGCTTCGCGTGTCTCTTCAACACTGCCTTCTTCGGACTCAATTTCCATGCATGTGATTGCACGACAAGTCTCTTTCTGGATGAATTTTCTTTTGATGAACCCGATGCCTTTATATGCATCTGTATCTTTCCGTCGTAATGAACGCGGACTTCTCCCATACCAGAGGCCCAAGCTTGTACGGAGCTGTCGTTTGGTAGTAGGAATATTGATTTGCTTTCGTAGCATCCTTTGAATATTTTTGGTATTGAATTTGGGTAGCCTTGTAGGAAATAATTCCTCGGAGTCGAGGATCATGCAATCCCAGTCATGATTCTCCTCTTCATGAACTCCCGTGGAATATAACACATTCTTTGGCACAGTCCCATTTTTATGAGGAGGCAGATAAAGAGTGGAGAGTTCTTTAATTTTATGAACCTCGCGCGAAATGATTTCCTTGAAATGTTGCAAGGGAACACCTGTGATTACGAGTACGCTGTCTGAAATCAACAGACTGTCTATTCTTCTGGAGAACACACTCTGCACTGAGTTCATGTAGATTGAGTCGTAGTCATAATCATCATTTGAAAATTCAATCTGCCTACTCCATTCATCCGTGGACTGACATATTTTTCGAGATTTGGCAGGAGTAACATCATCTTCATCCGTGTCACTCCCAAGATGAGGTACATTCTTCTTTTGTTTAGGAATGGTTGGTGATTTGGGAAGAGTTGGCATTGCTTTCTTTCTTCCTACACGCTTCTTCTCATCTTCTTGCTTGGGTTTCTTTGCAGCCTTAGAATTTGATGCTCTAGCCTCAAGAGAACTTGAAGACTTTTGCTTCTTTGGCATGAAGTACTTAGCATCTTCATAAACTGTTACTTCATGTACTGCAAATGGCTGAATATCACCAGAAATTCTGAATTATTCTCCTTCTCTGAGATACTTCATACACTGGTGTAATGTCGAAGGGACAACGCCGTATTCATGCAGCGGGGGGCGACCCAATAACGCCTTGAACGAAGTGTCCGCATTAATTACATGAAATTTGGCTTCTGTATGGAGTTCCCCAAATACAAGAGAGAGCATAAATGAACCAAGGGTTTTCTGCCCTTTCTCGTTAAAGCCGTGCACCATCAACTTGTCTTGCCCAAGATGTTCCACATCGAGGCAGAGGGATCTCAGTGCCTTAAGACTCATAAGATTTACGGAAGATCCGGGATCAATCAAAATTCGACTGATCATCATACCGTCGCTCTCTGCCGTAACATACAAAGGGCGGTTGTGATCTGCCGTTCCAAGCAGCATATCATCCTCAGCAAAGGTGATGAGGAGCTCATTCCGAGCTTGCAAAACCTCAGTCAAGTTACGTTCAGCAAAATACGCCTCATATCTTTCAGGGTCCTTGAGAGCTTGGATCAAAGTCTCCCGAAGGTCTTTAGACATTAGTAAGGCATCATATATACTGAGTTGCGTTGGGATTTTCCGTAAGTGGGATAAAATATTGTAATCTATCCCCTTGGATAAAGTATTATTTTTCTTGGGATCTTCGGGGATAATATCTTCATTGATAATTATCTATTTTCCCTTATCTTTATTAGGGATCCCTTTCTTTGGTGGAGGCGGCAGTACCTTGCCACTTCTCAACTGTACTTGGGCCACCTCATCTGATTCAGACTTGTTTGATGTAGCGTGCTCTTCAGAGTCAGCCATTGTTGTGTCTGGGGATTCATCTGTAGACTCGGAATCGTCTCCCAACTTCACTTGTTTCATTTGCGATGCTACGCTTGGATCTGAATCTTCATCATCTGGAAAACATAGATCTTCTGAACTGAATTCCATTGATGATACCATTAGACAGAACTCAGGGGCCGCTTCTTCAGCGTATTTCTCCCTATCAGTTATTTTTGAGGTTGTTGAGATGACTCGGCATATCTCCGTATGAAGGGATTCAGCCTCAATTTCTTCCTTTTCATCTATTTTAAGCTCTTTCATAAAATCACCGAGCTTAATAGGCCTCCTGACAGTCTGGTAATATTCACCCAAACTATCAATAGCCTTCTGAATTGCAGTCTTCTTTGCCTCAGGCTTCTTCAGCTTGGCTTTCTTCTTAGAAGACTTTGACTTTGACTTTCCAGATTTTGGTGAGCTGGTCTGGCCAGATTGCTGTTTAGAGGTGGATGCATTGGCAGGCAACCACTTTAAATTCAGTACTGGCTCAGTAGGGGACTTCCACTTGACACCAGGAACTCCTTCTAACTGTTTCAACATTTTAGTTGTCTTCTTGGAGACCACAGTCTCCCATTGTTCACCTTGAATAGGTTCTTTCATTTTTTCTTTAAGCGGGAGTACGGAAGAGGACGTGACTACCCGGGTGAATTCTTTTCTGGGACGAACCAACACATTATCTGATAATGTCAGTTCTCCCTTCTTGTACATCTTTTCTAACCAATCTTTGAAGACATAACAATCTTCAATTGGATGGCTAACTACCCGATGATATGGGCAGTAGTTTGGGTCGCCACTGTGTTTGGACTCTTCAGGTATTTTGCATTCTGGCAACTCCAGACCAGCTTTGAGCGCTTGTCGGAATAGCTTGGCGACACTTTCCCTTTTAAATGAATATTCCTTATTCATTTTATCCTTCAGAGAGGGGAACGTTCTATCACCAGTTCCTGCAGTCTGCCTCTGGCGCTCTCCTCCACCAGGAAAGGCTCGAGGTTTGTCATTTCCTCCAAGAACTAGCTTTGGTTGAGGATTAGGATTGTAAGGCTGTTTTGGCTTTTCTTCATATTGCATAGGCTGTTTTCCTTTATCCACATTATACACTGTCCGTTTACCTTTATCAGTTCTGGGAGGGAATGCAGAGTAGACATCATTTCTCCTAGCATCAGGCGCCTTAGTCTTTTTAAGCTTGTCAGGGAGGCTTTCTGACTTTGACAGGTTCAACTTTTCAAACTTAGCCACCCTATCCAACAGATCTTGGAAGGTGGTGATTGAAGCCATGCATAAGAAGGGTTGCATTTTGTCATCAATGTTTCCCATCAATAATTGAACTGCATGTTCTTCTTCCAGCTGTTGCTCGCACTTCATGCTGTGATTGCGCCAGCGTGTTATATATTTCGTCACTGACTCTTCCTTTCTCCTCTTACCAAGGGCAAGATCAGCAATGGTAGTCTTCTCTGTTGCACTGGCAACCCTTTTCACGAACAAGGCCTCCAACTCCGCAAATGTTTTTAGAGAATCATTTGGCAACTCGGCGTACCATTCAAAAGCAGTTCCACTCAGGCTGCTCACGAATTGCCTGAATAACAGAGCATCATTACCTCCTGTATTTCCACAGGTTGCTTTGAACTGCGCCAGGTGTTGTCTGGGATTTTTATTTCCATCGAAGATATTGAACTTCGGTACAGAATATCCCTTTGGATATGGCACCTGATCGTACTCTGCTGGGTACGGGCGACCTTTTCCTACCAACTTCTCTGCCTGTTCAGCAGCTATAATAGCCTAAATCTTTTCACTGATTAAGCCTTCCAACTGCGATGCAGTTACGGGCTCAGAAGCGTTAACCACATTTTGGGGAGTGCGCTGGCGGGTAGGATCATCATTTTTATCGCCACCTTCAGGTACACCTTTCACTCCTGAGGCTTGGGGCGCTTGAGGATTTTGAGGATTTACAGCTTGGTTGACAGGCTGAACCGGTGCAGGACCCACAGAAGTGGTCTTCTGCATCATCTCCATCATAGCCGTCATCTGAGTCATCATCTCAGTCATTTTATCATTCAACTGAGAAATTTCTCTGTATTTCCTTCGCATCTGTCGCCTCATTTGATTTCTCATTTCAGCGAGTGTGATGTCTTCGCCAGCGAAGGGATTTTCTCCGACTTCTTCTTCTTTCTCATCTCCTTCTTCTGAAGAGCGAGCACTTCGGCTGGCAATGGATCTAGCCCTGTGGCGACGTCGATAAGCACGTACGCGTGACTGTGATTGTTGGTCTTCTTCATCACCATCATCTTCCTCTTCCACATCGGCGTGACTGACCATACGAACCACCTCAATTTCCATAGTATCTTCATCACCATAGTCTTCTTTATCTTTTTGTATCTGAATTTTTGAGCGGCGGCGCCACTGAATTTCATGTTCTTGACTTGGAATGAGTATTTCTTCAACCCGTGGACTACGATCGAAGTGAACTTCCTCTTTGGTTGAAGTAGGAGAATGACGGGATCTCCTGGAAGACTCTCCAAGATGTCGACCGTCGTTATAATTGTCGCCATTATGGGCCTTCTTTTGGACCCATTTCTGACGAGTTTTGTTAGTAGGGGCGGATCTCCGCGAGACTGCTCCGGATGTCACGCCTGATCTATCTTTTTCTTCAAAGATATTTTCTTTTCGAGGCTTCGGCCTCCAAACTTGTTTGCCTTTCCACCGGGACCTTTCGGTGGCGGATTCCCGAACATATGGTTCAGGTGTCACGCCCCGATGCTCATCGCGTGGAGCTTGTTGTCGGTAATCCCTTCTTTCACCTATCACAGCAGATGATAGTCTATCTCTTGGAGGAGTTCTTCGGGCCTCAACAACCAGTGGCCTCTGGAACTTCTTTTTCATTAAGCCCTTCTCTTTGACTGTCTTCAAAACTTGGTGTACCCGGG
Organism: Dendrobium huoshanense; assembly: GCA_016618105.1. Lineage (NCBI taxonomy): Eukaryota > Viridiplantae > Streptophyta > Magnoliopsida > Asparagales > Orchidaceae > Dendrobium > Dendrobium huoshanense. The sequence goes on along the minus strand of CM028351.1, from coordinate 22,342,152 downwards.
CAGACAGACGTTCAGGCTCTCTTATCTCCTGAGGGGCTGGAATTCCAGGTTGACGCTCCCAAAAAGATTTCTTAGCCTCACCAGAAGAGCTGTTTCTTTTTACCCACTTTAGATTGAAAAACTTGTTCTGAGTGGGGATATTAATTTCTGGTTCTGGTGCTGGCAGATTGGAGGGATGGACTGGGAGTTGTTGATGCTGAGCTCGAAGCTCAGCGTTCATCCTCCTTCTTTGCCTCCCTGTAGACATTCCTCCAGATGAGGCCTCAGCATCGTATTTCCCAGGCGCAGATAACCTGGTTGGCAAAGTAGTGGTGTTTGCAGTCACCACAGATATTCTTCCACCATTTACAATTCTCCTGGTGGTCAGGACTTCAGGCTGTGATAGCCTCTCAAATATAGAAATTCTCCTACGAGAATTTTCAGCCACAGGTCGTTGTGCCGGCAGATGCACACGACGGGTGACGGCTTCATCAGCATTGAGTCTTCTGGCAGACTCCTCAGCATTCCTATCATTCACAGGAATGGCGGCATTCCTTGCAGCAATCGCCGGGAAGTCAACACTGCCGAACTGGATGGTAGCTCCAGCATTTCCGGTCTCAATGACAGCATTAGCCAGCTGAATTCTGGCTCCTCGTCTCAGTTGGACGGTCATCGGTGTGTCCTGCATTTCCATTCTACACAGATGAAAGGCTGGGATTAGTGATCATAATTAATACATCATCACCCCACATTTTCATAAAACAGGAATAACGCAGGACGAATGATAGCAGGAAAATTAGCATGGAATTGAAAACCCTGCTAAACAAATTTCCATTGATCTTATTTAAAAGATTCAATTTCGGGACCTTTTAGTGATGGATTTTTTGACATAAGGACCAAATGTCACATCCTGATGTTCACCGTATAGAGCATAGCATTTTGGCTGCAACTATAACATTTATATGACTAGCCAAAGATGAAAAGAGAAACCATTCCCCAGCGGAGTCGCCAGAAATCTGTGGGCTCCGAAAATTCGGCCCCGGCCTCCGCATCGCCCGATTTCTTATTCGGCGAGGGAGTTTTAACGAACTAAGTTCCGGGGTAAATTTTGGAAGGCAGATGGGTTTGTAGATAAGACACTACCAAGAGATTTCGCCCTCATTTTGTGAGGACTTTATGATCTGAGTTCTGGTTTCCTATAGGCGCAAGCCCCTATAGTTAATTACCTCTCCCGATCACGAGAGAGAACTTTCGATTAAGGCTAGTCGTCGATCAGATATGTATAGAGATACGTGTTATCTGGCATATAGTAACAGCAATGGATTTTGATATTGGTAGAGATTGGATTTGGATTTGGGTATTTGGTAAGGTTTGAAAAGTTTGGAAGATTTGATATTTTAAAATAGAAATTTCACCATCGTGCACTTAAAGTGGATGGTGGGGGATGGATGATGGACCCGATCAAGATCCCATGGTTCCGTCGTCCCGGGCCATCGCGGTCCCTGGTCTACTTAGTCAGAGGAGGTAGTCGACCCAACCTGACAGAAGGATCCTTGTCGGCAGCCATGGGTTGCTTCGTCCAAGGGGACCTTGTAGACCTGGGTTGGATGTTTGTCTAAGGGGACAAATTTGAATTCACCTTAGCTTACAGAGGGCTTTGTGCCCTATCGATCATATCCTATTGATTCATATCTCAAGGATTTGATGTCAGTAAGGAGCGTATTGGCTCTGGCCGTAACCGAGATATCGTGGTGCCATTTGGCGGCGAAACCACGCGGTCCAGAGGGCCCCGGGTCGTCGTAACCGTTTATCCTGCGGTGGCCATTTAGCGGCAGACCGCCGGTTAGAGGACACGTACCACGTCCTTACTAGCAGGAGATTGTTTGAGAATGGATCCTAGTGATATTTTCGACTAGGCATTTGGCTCTTTGTGAGCTAGAGTTGATTTGAATTTGTCCACCCCGGCAAACTGTTGCGGAGGGTGGATGGATTTTGCTTTGAGTGATTGATGGATTGATTTCAGATTTAAATATCTGGGCTTTGGGATTTGTGGAGCTTTGGATTTGGACTTTTGGGAGGCATTTGAGAATGCCTGAAATTAACCCCTCCGGTTGAGATCTTCTTTCAACACGGCCATCATCGGGGTGACCTTGAGGTTACATGAAAAATATTTGGATTTTGTAGAGGTTTGAGGGTATTCTTGAAATATATTATGGACCCCTCCGGTTGAAATAAGCAATCAACACGGCCATCATTGGGGTGTTTAGGGGTCATTTCCATTTGATTGAACCTTGTCGACCCTATCAACTTATCGATAGGGGATCGGGTTTCATAGGCTTTGTGCCTTTTGTTTAGTGAATTCTCTTGATTTCAGGCTTTGAAGGCCTAAAAAGAATGTATTTAGACAAATACATCGGTCGCTACAACTGTGTATTTTATTAGGTAGTACGAATCTTGTCGACTTCTATTGATCCGTATAGAAGGATCGGATTCGAACTTGAATTCACATGTCAACCCGCGCAGCATCCCTAAGCGTCACGTGTGTACCAATAACACGCTCGTCGGGGCCCATGCGGGTTGAGATTGTATTTACCCCTTGTGTACCTATGTGTATACAAACTAAGGTGCACGTGCAGGGGTGCTTTGAGATAATTATAGACGCCTTCTGTCTGCTTGTACGTAAGTTGCAGATCCGGTGGCGTAGCGTTGTAGGTTGTAGACGCCTTCTGTCTGCTTTCATAGATGTTGCAGATCCGGTGGCGATTTGGTCTTGATGTTGACCCCTTCCCCCTTTCTCAATCACCGGGGATGGATTTCTTGAAGTCTATGAACATTATTTTGAAATGGAATCTTTTTAAGATCTTTAACGTAGTATACTTGATATTTCTGATATTTATGGATACCAGAGTTGTTCCCCTTCCTGAATACAGGATCGAGAAGATCTTGATCACCGTTGTCGTAGGTGATACTTATACTTGTGTCCATCGTGGTTCGATGTGCTTACGAAGTACCCACGATTGTTATCCACAAGTGGCTTGTATTTACTGGCAGAGGATCGTTGTATCAGCTACGAACTCCTAGGAGTATTCGTAGGAGAACCCTTGCTTTTGCATTGAAACCACCTTTCACCAATCTCAGGTGGTTGATAGTTGAATTTGTTTGTAGAAGATGGATCTTTGATTACTGGTCTCCAGTATTGCCTTCTCAATCAATAAACGATCGTAGAGATCGTCGTAGGAGATATTTATACTTGTGCCCACAGTGGTTCGTCATACTTACGATGTACGCACTGTTGTTATCCACAAGTGGTTCGTGCTTATTTGAAAGGACCCGTGGTATTTGCTACGATCTCCTAGAGATGTTCGTATGAGAGCCATTATTCCCACATCATGCCCACATATCATCAATCTCAGGTGGTTTGATGATTGCACCTGCTTGCAAGGGGCGGCTCTTTGACGATTGATCTCCAACGTCGCCTTCTCAATCAACAGGCGAATGTTGGGATTGTTGTAGGAGATTTCAATAGTGCATGGATACTCGTGCATTTCATTCTTGCAGATACGATGCATCCGATTTCGTAGAGACTGTTGTAAGAGTCTATTACATTCTTTACTTGTAAGCACTGAGATCTTGTATATTGTTCTTGAAAGTTCAAGTTCTTTTATTGCTCATGACAAGTTTGGATCCACTTGAGTTCAATTTGAGCGCTTTGCTCTCCATATATTGTTTTTGCTCTCCATATATTGTTTTTGCTTAAGTTTGAATCATATCTGATGTGCAAATCAAGTCTGATTTGAGTTCGATTGCATGTCCACACTTAGTTCAAAGTCTTCTGCAATCCTCGCAAGTTATATTTCAAATTCATATTGAATTGGCTTTTGAGTTCAATTTTGATCTGAATTTGATTTCAATTTGGTTTTACTTTATTCGGATTTGATTCTTTAGAAATCATTTGAATTTTGTTCAGGTCCTCTGCACATGTTCAATCAAGTTCAAAAGTCCACTGCTCTTTCTCATTTGGTCCAAATCTTTTGTTCTTTTGAGTTCAAAAACAGGTCCGAATGTAGTAATATTTCACCCGAAATTTTGGCAGCCTCTCGACGTCTCCCCCGTTTAGGGGAAAAACTACGAGAAAACTGGGCCTTCCCACCACAGTCAATAAAGGCGTGCATGGTAGGTGCCCTCTTTCGATGACACCTCGGCCGTGATTTTTCTTCCCACCATGGCCAACAAAGGCATGCATGGGGTCTTTGACGGTACCTGTTACAAGAAGAAGAGCAGTTTTCTTTCCCCCCGCCCGGGGGTACTTATAGATGATTCCGGCCGCGCAAAGAAAAAGGGTACACCAGGCTCGCCTGGCCTCGTTGTGTGCGTCGAACCGGTTTTCCTCCTACCACGGCCACTAAAGGCGTGCTTAGGTGGTTTGCCGGTCCGACATGCATGTCGAGACAGGGAGGCGTGGGTCGCTCGCTTACCTCAACACAGGTGTCGTGCCGATTGCCCCTCCTACCACGCTCAACAAAGGCGTGCATAGGTAGACCGCCGACCCGACACGTTAGTCGAGATAAAAGGGCGAAGGTTGCTCGCTTACCTTATCGTGGGTGTCGCGCCAGTTGCCCTTCGCACCACGCTCAATAAAGGCGTGCATGGGTAGACCACTGACTCGCCACGCATGACGAGGTAAGAAAGCGAGAGGGGAGGCGGCTGTCCGCCTCGTCGTAAGCGTCGGGCCGGGGTCCCATCCCACCACGCGCAATAAAGGCGTGTATAGGCGGTTTTCCGGTCCATCGTACACGTAGAGGAAGTAAGCCTGAGTTCAGAGGGTTATACCTTCGGGGCCGGTGGACCGGCGGATAGGTGAAGGTTCGGACGTCGAGGAAGGAGAGGCTCGCGGGCATGCATTTTTTTATATCAATTATAATAATAATTAATTAATTATAATTTACAATTAATTATTAATTATAATTAAACATAATTATCAAATTAATTATAATTATAATTATTTCGTAACTAATTATAATTAATCGAAATTAATTATAATTAACTGAATAATTATAACGGATAATTAATTACTAATTATTAATTAATTATAATAAAATAATTAATTATAATTATAATTAAATAATAATTAAATATAATTAATATTAATAAATATAAATTAAATCCCCCCCTTACTCTCGGTTTGGGGATTTACGGGATTCGGCCGAAGAAGCACCCGAGAGGTAGAAAGTTACCTTCTCAATCAGCGAGCTCCTGTTCAGGTTCCGATCAAAATGTCTAACTTCCGATCCAGGGGCAAGGGAGGATCGTCAAAGGAGCGAAGTCGGACCAGCCGAGTCGAAGAAGCACGGACGGGAGAAAGCTAACTTCACGGCCGAGCGAGCTCTGTCTCGCTTCCGATCAAAGTGTCGGTCTGCCGGTCCGACAGGAAGGGAAAGTCGTTCGAAGGAGCGGAATCGAGCGGCGTCGGAGCAGGGAGGACCAGCGGGAGGATTTCGGGAGCCAGGGAGAGAGATCAGAGAGTGGGAGATCGGGAGCCAGGGAGAGAGATCAGAGAGTGGGAGATCGGGAGGAGGCCGAAGGCCTCGTCTCTTTGGCCTTTTAACGACTCGAGCGAGTCGTGCGAGCGACGTGGGAGCGATGTGCGTGAGGCGACGTCGACATGGTCTCGACGTGCGAGATTGTGCGGCGTGCTGCGGCAGGTAAGGGATTTTTATTTTTTTTTTTCTTCTCTTTTTTTTTTCTTTTACAGCAGATCAACAACATTTTTATATAAGACTTCCATTTTAACTAAGAATATGATGTAGGCAAAGGGGGCGGGGGGTCAAATCAAACCCAAAAAAAATTGGTTTTGACTTCCCTTGAGCTTGCTAGCTCAATAAATTTTGAGCTGAAATTTAGCTCATTATGAGCCGGTTATTAGTTCATTTATTGAACTAAAGGTTAGCTCATTATTAGCTAGGTTTTAGTTCATATATTTTCTTATTTATGTATATCTTTATTTATAGTTTTGTCTCTTAAAATTCTTAGTTTGTCCCTTGGATTTCCAAAATGGCTTTTGGATTCCATGTGCTTGTTGTTTTTCGTGCCTTGGCTCGTTGGATTCCACGGTTGGCTGTTTCCGTGCCTTGGTTCCTTGGTTTCCACGGTTGGCTGCTGGTTTTCCTGCTGGGTGGCCTTTCCCGTGCTTTGGTGTCTCGGTTCCGTGCGGGCCTCTTGGGTTTCTGCGGCTGCCTCTTCGGATCCCTGGCTGGGCTGTTTCCCGTGAGGTTGGGGGGGCTTTTCCGTGGTTTGTGATGCCTGGGTTCCTGAGGGAAATCATTGAAGTGGCTGTTTGTATTCCCCTCTCATGTCTATAAATATGAGATGTTTTGGAATGTTTTAAAGTAATGTTAAGAAAGAATTTTTGAAAAGAAATCTGCGAATTTTCTTGGAAGAGCTTGAGAGCTTCTTCTTCTTCTTCTATCTCTCGGGGACACTTGCGAGTTCTTTCCACCCTTCTTCTCGGCTTCTAATCTCTTTCGTCTCTCCGCAAGTATCAACTCCATTGTATCCTTCGTCTCTTGGAAACCAGGTTTAGGTTTTAATTTATGTTTGTGTCGTTTGTAAGAGTTGTAAGGTGTTTTGCTTGAGTCGATTGAGTCAAAAGTTTGTAAGTGTCTTTTTATATGAAATGTATGAGTTTGTTCTTCTTATTACTTAGTTCCTAAGTCTCTCTCTTTTGTTATTTTTGAGGTGATCAAGAATTTCTTGGGGGGGGGGGGGGGGGGGGGGCCTCTCTCTCTCCAGGGATTTTTGCTCGCATTAACAGCTCACCCCTCAGTTATTTAACTATCTTTATTGTACTAATAATAGAGGATATCACATAAAAATTAGAAAGCCTTCCCACTCACCAAACTAAACTTTATCATTTTTTTCCAACATTTAATTGTGGCAAAATATTTAACTAGTCAATCCATTCCGAAAATGATATCAAAAGTTTTAATAGGCACTAAAATCAACTCTACAGAAAAATTTTCTAACCCTGAATATCAAGATTTACAAAACATTTCCTATAGGCATGTAAACTATCTCTCGTTGGCATCATAAAAAATAAGACGGGGGTAAAGCATACAGTCTCAACAACAACAATAACAACAAAAAGCCTTTATCTCACTATGTGGTTTGAGCTACATGAACCTTTTCTCTCTATTTTCTCTTGTTAAGAGACAAATTCTTATTTAAATTTAATAAAGAATGGTCATTTCTAATATTTTCTAACCAAGTCTTTTTAGATCTACCTCTACCTTTCTTAATATAAGTCAAATTTAATTATACTTTTCTAATTGGGTCATCGAAAATCTGCCATTTTATGTGACCAAACCATCTAAGGCGACTCTCTCTAATCGTATCTTCCACTAGAGTTACTCAAACCTTTTTACATATATGCTCATTTCATATCTTTTCTCTCAAAGTAATGCACCTGAGCATCCTCTTCTCAGCAACATTTAACTTAATATTATACTTATCTTTTAATTGCCAACATTTTACACCATAAAGCATTACAGGTCTAACCACCATCTTATAAAATTTTCTCCTAAGTTTGAGGGTGTCTTTTCTATCACACAGCAAGCCCGAAGCACTCCTCCACTTCAACCATCCAAATTGATTTTGAGAAACATTAACATCATGCCGCAACATAAGCTCCATAACTCTCTCCAATAATTTTAAAGTATGACACATTAATTTAATTCCTCTATAATTCATATAATATTGTGCATCACATTTATCCTTAAAAGTAGGAATAAATACACTCAATCTCCACTCATCTAGCACCTTTTTAGTCTTCAAAATAATATTTAAAAATTTAGTAAGCCAAGAAATTTACTCATCTCCTAAGCATTTCCACAGCTTAATTGAAATATCATCAAGTCCAATAGTTTTTCCACACTTCATTTTTTTAAATCTTCTCTAACTTCGATTTTACGAATATGCTGATAAAAATATAAATATTTATTTTCATTTAGGGTGCTAAGATCACTATTGTCAATCGCATTCTCATAATCTTCATTGAAAATTTTTGAAAAATATCTCTTCCACCTTTTAAATATTCTCTTCGAATAAAAGCATTTTTTATATTCATCCTTAATACGATTCACTTGAACTAAATTTTTACTACTCTTTATCTCTTTGTTTACATATATATTTTTCCCTTCTTATCATCTAATATATTATATAAATCATTAAAACCTAAATTTTTTTTCATTGCATATTACTTTCTTAGACTCCTTACAGACCTCTTTATATCTTTCTCAATTATCAGAATTTTAAATCTAAATCAATGTTTATAATAAATCTTCTTATTTTGTATCTTTTCTTGCACACTTTTATTCTACCACCAACTATTTTTACTGTTAGAAACTTTTCCCTTTGATACTTCAAGCAAATCTTTTGCAACATTCTTAATATCACTAATCATTTTTCCCACATAACATTAGCTTCCTCATGTACAAACAAATCTTAAGATCTAATATCTTACTCTCAAAAATAGTTTTGTTAATATTCTTTAAATGCCTCCATCATATCTTAGAATAGACAATCCAATGATCACCACACCACAACATCAAACACATGTGCAGAAAAAGAAAAATCCTAATTATAACATGCTTAGGGGTTCTGCACCTACTGTGTGCAGGTTGTGTAGCATGTCACTATAATAGGTGTTTTGTTTTATTGAGAATTAGAAGTGTTTAATCTTAATCCAAGAATAAATTCTCTTTAAGTTGATTGTGACTTACAGAATTTTTTTTGGCTTTTAAATGATTTCATATTTAGAAGGGTTATAAAAAACCCATAAAATAGCCCTGCTTGTTTTGAGGCAAACCATCTACTTATAAAGTCCTAAGATAAAATAATACAAGCATCCCACCTTTCGGGTGAGATGATTGATCATTGTATCAAAAGAAACAAATTATTTTTAAAAATTTTTAGAGTTCTCTTAATGTTTGGATAAGAGATGGATGTTCACCAAAAAGAGTAAGGTGAACATGCCAAAGGGTTATACTTAAGACTTTGTGAGATTCAACTAATTTGGTAAGGTTAATTTCGACGGGTGGAAAACTCCTAACGTGCATCTAAAAGTTATGTATTTTAAATGATATGAGGAGAGGTCAA
>CM028351.1:22272296-22332520 GCA_016618105.1 Dendrobium huoshanense | reverse complement strand
AAAATAAGTGTAGTAATTTAAATGTGAAAAGTAATAAGAAGGAACACATTAGATTTGTATAGTGTTTCAATCAACTTAACCTACGTCCACTACCCGGAGCCTCTTCTCCAAGTACTACACTAAATTTGGTGACTCTCTTTTTGCTCCCACAATAAGGCAAAGAAACTTGTACAAAACTCTTTCCACTGATCTCGCGAGGTAGAGAACACGACTCCTTTTGCTTCATTTAAAGATGGTAGAGAACCCAACTCCTTTCGCTTCCTCCTAAAGCAGGCAGAGAATCTCGATCAATCGCTGAAGTAGACTACTCTGGAACCTCCAAGGAAATAGGGACGATGATTGGAGAAGATGACTTGGATTCTTTCTTGGAGCAACCTTTATGAAATCCTCATAAACTCCCCCTCACAAGATCCCCTTCCTCTCTCCCAAGCTCTCCCTCTCCTCTTGGGTCTTTCAGGTCACGTTAACAACAAAAGATCTTATCTTGAGTAAATAAGAGATCTTATATAGAAGGGCTTCAAATTTGCCAAAAATTACAAATAAATTAACAAATTCATCATGTACGATCAGTAAAAAATTTAGCTCAATCATCCAGGATTATCTAAGGGAGGCTGGATGATTAGAAAGTTTATTTTTTCTGATCATCCATGATGACATCATCCTGTATAATTAGTTCAAGATGTCAATTATCATCCAGACCATCGCTCTGTTTGGCCCGACTTTACCTATTGGATGATAAAAAAATAACTGATCGTCCAGGATGATTTTTAGATCATCAAATATAATTAGTTCAAATGAATACATGTCATCCAAAATATCATTATAGTCATCCAGAAAGTAACAAAGGTTTGATTAACTGATCAACCCGAATGATCCTGTAATTGTCCAGGATAATATGATCGATCAATCAAACCTTAATTTATTTCCATAATCATCAGACTAATTTAGGAATAATTGTAATGCATCATCCAGGCTGATGTCCTAGACAATGACTAGAAATAATAACATGCCTAAAAGAGTTGGCAGTAGATTCTTTCTGATTTGAGTATATCATCTAGGATGATGCTAATATCATCCTATATAATTTACTTAATTTTGACCGCCTTAATAAGAATGAACTAATTAGGGTTTCTATTTTTAACAGATTGTCTAGGATTATTTTAGATCATCCCAAACAATGTGATCAAAAATAAAAAACTTTAAAATAGAAAGAATTTTTCCCTTGAGTGTGTGTGTGCAAGGTTACTTAGCATCAGGACCCATTTTATTATATTTGACTCAAGAAAAGGTAAAGACGCTTGATGTACACTTACAGACTGACTCAGTCCTAATCTACTCAATTTTGACCATGCTTGATAGATAATTGACCTTATGGACCTGAAACATTAGTAGGTAGGGAAATCATAGAAAAATAAAAATGTAAGAAATATTGGTTATCATCAAAATTATAATTCTTGAATTGAGATTCATAACAATCTCCCCCTTTTTCTGATGGCAAACATTTGGTAAAAAGTTTAACTTAAGCAATTAATTAAAACATAACATGAAGGAAAACATTATGAACCAAGCAATTTAAATTTTACTAAAATCAAATATATGGAACAAACACTAAATAAAAGTAGTAAAAAATAGTACAACGAAATAACATAAACACTACAAATACTCCCCCCTTTTGACATCACAAAAAGGTGGAAAAAGAATAGAAAAAATAAGAAGAAATATATAACATCATAGAAAACATCATAAGGAAAAAAATCTACAAGTACGAAGGGCCTTGATCATCAGAAGGAGCTGGTGGTGGCGCTAAAAGAAACTAGAAATAATAGCGAACTGCTCTTCAAACTAGGACATGTCCTACTCATGCTCCTGCCACTGGTGAATCACGTATGCATCAAATCTAGTGACATCCTTCGCATGCTGCTGCTCCTATGTAGCAACATAAGAGTCGAACCTAGCCTCTCACTATTCGAATTGCTCCACCAATTTATCCAGCTTTGACTGCTGGTGGATCGGAGCAAGTGCATGAATAGGTGCTAGAGCAACTTCCTCCTTAGCTCCCTCATCTTCCTCAGACTCTGGGTGCAGATGAGTATTGTGAAGAATATGGAAGGAGCTGTTGGTGTAGAAGGCAGGCTGAAAATTAGGTGCGATAGGATATTGAAGATTATACTTGATTTCCATGACATAGGTTATGATGTGCCATAAGTCAAGATTAGGCTTCCTGCTATGCCCTGGATCCCTAATGCTAGTGAGATGCTTAATGTAATGGAAAAGAAGTTCAACAGCATTGAATTTCCTATGGGCGATGTTGTAGAAGGTAGTGATCAAAAGGAGAGGAGTGATGTGGACACGATCACCAACTTTGAGAATAACTGAGGTATGAAGTACATATTGGATTGTTCTAGCATCCTTAACTAAAATATTAGATGCCACATCATGATAGGAGAAAAGAGTGTTTCTCAAAAGGTGATTGGTAGGAGCCCAATCATAATTAAGATCTTGAGATAAGAGGGGAGGCTTATCTCCAGTAGTGGACAATTGGGGGGAGTTTATGGTAGTCCTGATAGGTAATCTCAATGGGTCATTTGTTTACATAGGATTGAAGGGCAGTGTAAGTGGATTTTATCCTAAGCCTCACAAAAAATTCAAAAAGAAGTTCAGAATTGAAGGGAAAGGTGAGTGTTAGGATAAAGGTGAGGGAGGTGTGAGCAAAAAGATTAAGGACATGGTAAGTGAGCATAAGAGAGTTGAGAATCTTGAACAGAGTGATCTTGGTTGTCTTGTTGAAAAGATAGGTGGCTTGGTCAATCACCTAAGTGAATCGAGGATTAATAGTTGCCCTCGAAGAACTTCTAACCAACATTCAGGAGCGCTTGCCACCCGCCATTAATCAAATGAGGGAGAGGAAGGAAGATTATTAAGAAATAAAGAAGGAAAGTGTAAGGAAACTGGATCAAAAGGGTTATTTATAAAGAATTGGCCAACATCCAAGATGATTGTAGAATCATCCAGGACGATAAGACAAAACTATACCGTTAGAGACGATTAATAAAAAAGGCGATTATATTGTCCATGATGATAAGACATCATCCAGGATGATCAGACATTGTCCAGGATGATCAGACTTCATCTAGGATGATTAGATATAGGCAATCATCCCAAGGAGTCATGTCAGATGACTGTTAAAAAAGTAGATCATATAGGATGATTAAGTGGATTGTCTAGGACGATCGATAATAATGGATCATACCATGTGAATTTAAAATGTGTAGTGTCTTAGGCCACGTGGATCGTCTGGAATGAACAAGTCGTTTATCTAGGACGATCTGAAATAATTGAAGTAGAATTGATCAGATCGGCTAAGATGGTTAAAATCTTCCATGACAATCATATATATTATAGGAGGATTTAATTAGATCATTCAGGACTATTAGGATTGTCCATGATGATCTCAAACAATTGACTCAGATCAGCCATAGACAGAAGATGAAGGGTGGTGTGATGATATCATCCACGATGATATGAAGAAAGAAAATTAAAATTTTGATGATGGAGGGAGGTGATCAGAAGGTGCCCCAAAATATAAAAAAAAATATAAAAAAATAGTAAAAAAAAAATATAAAATAATAAAAGATTATAAAACAATGTCAAAAAGAATGAAAAACAAAGTTTTTTTTTTTTAATCAAAGCACGAATATGATAAATTTCTATGTGATTTAATTAAAAATATGTAAGAAACATGAGTTAACATCATTGAAATCCAAAAAATGATAGAATAACTGGTCCTGTTAGCCCTATCTCGGACTTTTTATAGGGCAAATCATATTTTGAAAATAAAGATCTAACTCAGAAAAAATAATTGGATAAGAAGAAGTGATCAGTTCAAAACTTGGTTCTAAAAAAATATCTTATAGAATAATATATAAAAGTAATTAGTCATAATCATGAATTTTGAAATCAAGTCTTTGAAAATATCAAGTGCCACATGAATTTCTTAGATTTAAAGGTTTGAAAGAGAGAGGAAGCTTGCTTTCTTATGGGCTCATTTTGTGCCTCTTGTCAATTGATTGGCACATTTTATGCATCTTTTGATTTTTCATACACTTTGTGTATCTTTTAATTTTTTTTTGCTATCATTGTTCATCTTTTAAATTTTTCTTCTTTTTGAGCTCATTGTATGCCTCTTATCATTTTTTCAAACTAGATCCCTTTCATAACTTTTTAATATTCTCAGTTGTAAAAATATCTTTTAGATATTAAAGAAGAAAAACTCACTATCTAATATAAGGAAGAGTAAACCATAAAGTAGAATCAAATTCATATGAGAAATGCAACGACAATATTACGAAAGCCTGAAAGTGATTTAATGACTTTGAACATTATTTATATAAGATAGATTACTATAGTAAGATAAAAAAAATCTCAAACACAAAGTCCTGTTATTAATTTAAGATAGTCTTTTGTTTTTAAAAGAAAATGACACTGCTAAAAGAAGTTAGAGGATGGAAAACAATCAACGGTGTTTCTCCCTTTAACTGATTTAGAGATGTCAAACATAGACATCAAATTTTCAAAAATAAAAATAAGACATAAATATCATTTTAACAAAGATCAAAAGAAAAAAGAAAAAAAGAAAAAAATTAGAAAACTAAAATAATAGAAATGAAAAAAGAAAAAAAAATAATAATCAATAAATAAAGAAAAGGCAAAAGAAAGAAAAGAAAACAACATATCAAAAAATATAAAATTCAGAATTCAGTAAGCATCAAGTTCATGTATTTATATCAATCGCACCCAATCTGGTCCTTAAGATACTAAATATATTGAAGGCTAATGATTTAGTAAAAATATCAGCTAGTTAATTCTCAGTTGTCACATGGTGTAACATAATGTCTCCTTTGGTAAAATGGTCCCTAATAAAATGATGCCTTATATGAATATGTTTGGTCCTTAAATGTTGGATATGATTCTTAGAGATGTAGATGGCACTAGTGTTGTCACATAGAATTAAATTTATGCCTATGGGTAATCCTAAATGTAGAATTTGTTGCTTTAATCAAAGGACTTGGGCCACACAACTTCATAAGGAAATATACTCAGCTTCAGTTGTGGAAAGTGCAACAGAGTTTTATTTTATACTAGACCAAGAGATTAAGGATAGTCCTATGAATTAACAAGTATTAGAAGTGCTCTTTTTATCCACCCTACATCCTGCAAAATTAGAATCAGAATATCCAATAATCTCAAAAGAAGTGTTGTGCCTAGGATACCAGATTCCTAACTTTTGGATCCTTAAGAGATATCTATGGATTCTCTTAAATGCAATCAGGTGGGATTCTTTAGGATCTGCTTGAAATCTAGCACAAAGAAAAACACTAAATAATATATCAGGTCGGCTAATAGTCAAGTAAAATAGTGATATAATCATTCCTCTTTACTTCTTTTAATCAATAAATTTTCCATTTGAGTCCTTATCCAACTAAACACTATAGGTCATGAGAGTATTTATTTTCTTGGTTTTATCAATTTCATATTTATTCAAGATGTCCTTAATATACTTTGTTTGATTTAGAAAGGTTCCAACATCCAATTATTTTATGCTAAACCCCAAAAAGTAGGACAACTCTCCCATCATACTCATCTCAAATTTCTTACTCATTATTTTAGAAAAATCATCACATAACTTTTAATTAGAAGGTCCAAAAAGTATATCATCGACATAAATCTTAATAATGAGTAACTTATCTCCTACTTTCCTCATAAAAAGGGTGGTGTCTATGCTCCCCTTAACAAACTCTCTCTCTAGTATAGGCAAAGGCTAGTAGCATTCTAATGGCTTCCAATCTAGCTACAGGAGTAAAGGTAACCTCAAAATCAATCCCTTCTATTTGGTTGTATCCCTTAGCCAAAAATCTCTCCATATTCTTAACCAACAGATCAGAATCATTCATTTTATTCTTAAAGACCCATTTGGTTCTCACTACACTTTGATTCTTAGGTCTTTCTACTAACTCTCAAACATCATTCCTCATAAATTGGTTTAGTTCTTCTTTCATAGCTAAGATCCAAAATTCAACATAAAAGGGCTTAATTGATCATGGTGGGTTCAGTCATTGAGATAAAGGTAGAGTGGTTCACTTCCTTTCTAAGTTCATGCCTAGTTCTAACACCTTCAGAAGGGTCTCGTAAGATCAGTTCTTTAGGATGACTTGAAGAAATATCTCAAATATTTAAGTAAAGTGTGTTTAGGTTCTACCCTTTTCTCCATATTTACATTTTCTACTCCTTGGATAATCTTGCCTACTCCTTTAGTGTTTTGAGGCTCTACACTTTTCTCCAAATCTTCAACTCCTTGGGTAATCTCACCTACTCTTTTAGTATTTTGAAGCTCTACCCTTTTCTCCAAATTTTTAACTTGTTGGGTAATCTCTCCTACTCCTTTTGTATTTTGAGGCTCTACCCTTTTCTCCTAATTTTCAACTCATTAGGTAATCTCTCCAACTTCATCTTCATCCTTAACTCTAGACTTCATAAGATCAGATTCATCAAACACTATATGAGTAGTTTCCTCCACCACCAAGGTTCTCTTGTTAAACACCCTAAAGGATTTCCCAACACTTGAATATCCTAAGAACACTCCATCAAATTTTGGGTCAAATTTTCCTAAGGGTGACTTCCCATTATTAAGAATGAAAACCTTACAACCAAAGATATGGAGTTGGGAAAGGTTAGGTGTCCTACCCTTAATGATCTCATAGGGTGTCTTATCTAGTTTGGCTATAACATTCACCCTATTGAACACATGACAAGATGTGTTTATTGCTTCAGCCCAAAAGTATTTTGGAAGTGAATACTCAGCAAGCATGGCTCTAGCGGCTTCAATTATGGCCCTGCTCTTCCTTTTAGCTATCCCATTCTGTTGAGGGGTTCTATGAGCTGGAAAGTTGTAACTAATCACTTGATCATCACAAAAGTCTCTAAACCTCTCATTTTTAAACTCTCCACCATAATCATTATGAATGGTTAAGATCTCACAACCTAGCTTTTTTTAATCCAATTAGAGAAGTATCTAAACTCACCAAAAGACCCACTCTTATATAATAAAAATCTAATCCAAGTGAACCTCGAGTAATCATTGATAATCACAAATGTATAGATATTTCCCCCTAAGCTGGAAGTGCTAATAGTTCCAAACAAATACATGTGAAGTACTTCTAAAGGTCTAGAGGTGTTAATATCCTTAATTGAATGGAAAGAGGTCTGGACTTACTTCCCTAGTTGACAGGAAGCACATAGGTGATCCTTAGTAAGCCTAAGCTTGGGGACACCTCTAACTAGATCATTTTGGGTCACTTTCCTAAGGGTTTTCATGCTGGCATGATATAACCACCTATGCCACAACCATGACTCATCAACAATAGTTTTTAAGAAAATTGAAGCATAACATTAAATATTATTCAAATCAAGCATATAAATGTTGTTAATCCTTTTGGGTTATAGTGCCTCTTCCTAGGATTTAAGATTTTTGGCTTTGGATTAAGATTGAAAAACTGTTCAGGTGATGGTGGAATCCTATTTTCCTTAAGTGCTTTCAATTCTGCTTTAAAAATTGAGCTAGCACTTTCTAAAACAACATATCAACTTTTAAATAGTCCTCCCTACTCTTAAATTCATTAATATATATTTTAAAATCATTTTAAGTATATTGTGGGATAATTTTAATGAATCATGCTCAATGACCAACTCAAAAAAAAATTTTATTTAAATCATCAAGTAATGACATGTGATTTCTATCATGTGTAGAGTGATCTTTAAGTAAAACATCATGTACTTTTTACAAATAAAAAAAATTCCAATTTTAGGTTAGTATGTAATTTCTTAAGTTTCTTATATGATGCATGAATTTATTCAGAAACTTTAAGTAATTAATTATAGGTTTGTTCACATCCTCTTCTTGGTCAAATTGACCAAGATGATCATTTGCCATCAAACATAAGTTTGTTATCTCTTCTTCAGCTTCAATATTAGAGGAGTCAGATACAAAATCTGCCCAAAATACCTTTTGAAACCGCTTCTTATCCTTCCTGAACATGCATTTCTCCTCACCCTTATCCTTTCTTGGGTGAGCCTTAAGTATAGGATAATCAGCTTTCACATGTCCAGGCTTCTTGCATTTAAAATAAATCATATCAGAGGAACTTTTAAAATTTTTGTTTCCCTTACCTTTTTTAAATTTCTGATGGTGCTTTTATTTCTTCCTTAGAAAGCTTTTAAATTGCCTAGTAATTAAGTCAACATAATTACTTTTAGACTCAAAAAAATTAGTATTCATACCATTAGCCTTCAATGCAATAGTTTTCTCCTTCTTTTTCTCACATGAATCAAGTTATCTTTTGTTCACTCCTTGCTCATAAGCAATGTGTGATCCAAGTAAGTTATTAATAGAATAAGTGCTCATATCCTTGAATTCAATTATTGTAGTAATCTTAGCATCAAAAGAAGAAGGAAAGCATCTCAAAATTTTATTAACTTTTTTATAGTTAGTTAGCTCTCTTCGTAATGCATGCAGTGAGGTAATAATTTCAGTAAACCTAGTATACATGTCAGATATTAATTCACTAAGTTTCATGTGAAAACATTTATAGTCATGCTGTAAGATATTTAACCTAGATTATTTAAATTCACTTGTGCCTTCATAAGTGATATATAATCTATCTCATATTTCCTTACTAGTAGCACAAGTTGAGACACGCATGTAATCTTCTAATTTCAAAGTACAAAAAAATATTTTAAAAATTTTGTATTTAGTTGTGCTAAATCCCTATCATCAAATGTTCATTCAATAAAAGGAAGTTCAATTTTGATGCCATTAATTTCACGAGTTGGTGTTGAATATCCATCCTTATCAAGTATCCATATTCGATAGTCAATAGATTGTAAAAATGTGGACATATAGGTTTTCCAAAAATCAAAAGGTATATTATCAAATAAAGGTGGTCGGGTAATAAAATACTCTTATGCAGTATTTTTATTACCAAAGTTGGCCATGGATTGAAATTAAAAAGTTTTCAAAAACTAGATTTTATGAACCCCACTCTTATACAACTTGAAAGTTTGTCAGGGATGTTAAGCTCTAATGAATTAGCCCGAGGCTAATCAAGAGTGGGGAGGGTAAATTATTATTTTAAAAATTGGCAGATAAAAATCATGATCTAAACCAAAAAATTATTTAGCAAAAAAATGAAGTGCAGAAATTAAATGTGAAAAATGCAATAAGAAAGAACACACCAGATTTTATAGTGGTTCAGTTAACTTTACCTATGTCCACTCCCTGGAGCCTCTCCTTCGGGTATTGTATTAAACTCAGTGACTCTTACTTTTCTCCCATAGCAAGGCAGAGAATCCTATATAGAACTCCTTTACACTGACCCTAGTAAGGTAAAGAACCCAATTTCTTTTGCTTCCTCTTGAAGCAGGCAGAGAACTCGACTCCTTTTGCTTCCTCCTAAAGCTGATAGAGAACCTCAATTAATTATTATAGTAGACCTCTCTAGAACTTCCAGGGAACCAGAGATGATGACTAGAGAAGACAACTTGGATTATTTCTTAGAGTAATCATTATGCAACCCTCACAATCTCCCCCTTATAAGATCCTCTCTCTCTCTTCCAAGCTCTCCCTCTCCTCTTGGCTCTCTCAAGTCAGGACAATAACAAAAGATCTTCTCTTGAGTAAATAAGAGATCTTATATATAAAGGCTTTAAATTTGCCCTAAATTCCAATTAATTGACAAAGATCATCTAGGATGATTGATGGATTGTCCTATATAATTAGAACAAAGTCAGCTCAATCAACCAAGATGATTTGTGGGAGGTTGGATGATTACAATGTTTATTTGTTCTAATCATCCTATACGATTAGTTCAAGACATCAAATATCATCCAAACTATCACTCTATTTTTCCAGACTTAATTTATTGGACGATAAAAAAAATAAATGATCATCTGTGATGATTTTTAAATCATCCAGTATGATTAGCTTAAATGAATACACATCATCCAGAATATCATTCTGATCATCCAGGAAGAAACTAAGGTTTGTTTAAATGATTGTCCTAGATGATCCTGCGATCATCTAGGACAATATGATTGATCAATCAAATCTTAATTACTTTCCTTAATCATTAGACTAATTTAGGTATAATTATAATGCATCATGTAGGATGATGTCCTGGATGATGTTAAAAAATAATAATAGGCTTAAAAGAGTTGGCGGTTGATTCTTTTTTATTTGAGCATATCATCTAGGATGATGTTAATATCGTCCTAGATGATTTACTTAATTTTGGTTGCCTTAACCAGGGTGCCATAATTAGGGTTTTTGTTTTTAACAGATCATCTAGGATGATTTTGGATAATCCCATATGATATGATCAAAAATTATAAAACTCTAAAACATATAAATTTTTTCTCTTGAGTGTGTGTGTGAAAGGTTACTTAGCATCATGACCCACTTTCTTACATTTGACTCAAGAAAAGGTAAAGACACTTTACGTACACTTATAGACTGACTTAGTCATAATCTACTAATCTTGAGCTGACTTGATTTGTAGTTAACCATGTGGACTTGAAATGTTAGTAGGCAAAGCAATCATAAGAAAAAAAAAGTGTCAGAAATGTTTGCTATCATCCAAATTATAATCCATGAATCCATATTCACAATACAGTTTAGCTAGGAACAACTCACCCCTTATAAGATATTTACTTATCTTCACTGCATTAATAAGTGAGAATGTTGCATTTTTTCTCTAGGAATATAGGCAAACTAAACTTTATCTCTTTCTTCCAACATTCAATTATAGAAAAAATTTTAACTAATTAATCCATTTCCAAAATGATATCAAAGTCTTAACACGCACTAAAATAATTTTAGTTGAAAATTTTTAACATTAAATATCAAGATTAAAAAACACATCCTATTAGCATGTAAACTATCTCCAGTTGTCACACTACATATAACATAGGTATAAAGTTTATAGTCTAAACAAATAAATTAGAATAAAATTCTTTAAAAATAAGTTATTTGGATGCACCAAAAAAATAGAACTCTATCAAACTTACTGGAAATCAAAATTATACCTATAATTGTCTTCTCTAAATCTTTGTTTTCCTAGGGTGTGATGAAAAATAGGTGGCTTTCCTCTAAACTCTCCAAACTTTATATGGAATTACCTTTAACATCTGATGCTTCTCCTCTCAACTGCACTGGTGGCTTTCCATGGACCATTGGATTTCCCAAAAGTGAATTTTTCTTATATTATTACCATCAAAATATCTCTTATATTTACCCTGATCCTGATATCCCTAAAATTGTTATAGCATGGAATTATTTCTTTTCTCTTTAGGGTTGTCCACCTTACATTGACCCAATTCACCACATCTAAAACATAATTTTGAACCCACTAAACACTTGCCAGAATGTCTCTTCCCACACTGATCACACAGAGGTTTCTCAAACTAATTTTTCTTATGGTTATTATCAAACTTAGGCTTCTTATTTTAAATTAATCTTTATTTCCAACATCCTCTTTTTTGTTGCTTGTTGTTACTCCCAACTATGCTTAGAGAAGTTCAACTCATTTTTAAGTCTTCTAGTTCACTCCACTAAGACTAAAAACTTGCTAATATCAAAAGGTGGTAATGCTAATCTCAATTGAACTCTAAGGCTTCTCAATAATCTATGGCATTTTCTCACTTAAGTATAAACATAATGAGGTGTATAGTGTGATAGGGAAGTTAACTCTACTTTATATTGCATAAACATTTTGAAATCTTGAGTCAAATTATAGAATCTATCTTGTGGAACTAGTTTAGCTAAAGAAGGAATAAACCAACCTTTGAATACCCTCACAAAATCATCCCACTGTATGCTAGTGATAGGCATATGTCCAAATTTCTCTCAATATTGTGCTTGCTACAATTTTTCAGCCTCACCTCTAAAATAAAAGTAGCCAATATTAACTTTCTATTTTTAGGACAAATCATACCATCTAGTATCTTCCATATCCTTAATAACCAATCTCCATACTATTGGATCACTTGCACCTTTGAATACCAACAATTTAAAACTCTATAATAACCTTAGATGATGATCCCCACTATTGGTAGAATATTTATCCAAAGATGTCATTTTATCCACCACTTAAGAGATCAGATGCTTAATATTATGAAGTTCCTTAGACTTATTTTCCTCATTCATTCTACTTCTCTAAGAACTTTTAATCTGCATATCTATTTTTGTATATGTCTTGAATAACTGGCCAATCATTCTCTCTAGCAATTCCTTAGGCATATTTATCTAAAAATATAGATATATAAATAATTTATATAATACATGTGATTCATGTGATCATTTTTAAAAATCATTTTATGCATGTATGCCTATTCAACTACACAATAATGAATGTAGAATTCAATTCAACCTCTGTCCAACCTATTGCTCTATATAATCAGATTCATTTTATATCAACATACTTCATTTCTAAATCCAATTATTCTTCCTTTAGATTTTCTTTGACTCTGATATCAATTTCTATCACACCCCATTTAAATCCCCTTCTCAGTCAACCGGGAGTGTAGCAGATAAGGAGAATTTGAACATACATTTCTCTTACTAATAATCATCTTGAAATACTTTTATCAGAATCAAGTGAGTAGAAAATAACCTATACAGACTATCCCAACACATCATGTTTTTCAAGTCTTAAGATTCTATTTTACTAATTTGTAAGTGGAAGCATATTCATAACTCGTCAAATAAAATACAAAGCTAACTAAACTTGTTAAATAAATTTATATATCCAAAAGCCTAATTGTATAACTACCAACTCTAACTTCTATGTACAATCAAAATGTATGCACACAAAAGTACGGTCAACCTCCTGCCTAAAGCCACATTATCTCCTTCCTTTTCTTGCAGTGCAACCACTATAAATGATTCAAAGCATATAACAAATAAGAAACATAAAATTTGTAGTCAACTTTTTAAAAAATTAAAAATTCTATAAGAATCATGAGCTGTTAGATTTCAATGCATAAAATGCTAATATCTATATTTGTTCATTAATTTCCATATTTCTTGTTAAGTTATTTCCCAATATTTTATGCATGCCATATGATGACTTTTGGCATTTTCACATTTACAACTCACTCATTCAGGGTTAGGTCAGTACTACCAACTTTTAGAATTGAGGCAAGCTCTCTCATTTAAGGTTGGGTTTGAATTCTCAACTTTTGGAATTAAGAGAGAGTAGGGTACCTTTTATACAAATTCCCTAAGGCATATCTTTTCAGGTCTTTCGTCTTTACTTATGTGGGCTTATTCCCCATATATAAGTTGTCTCATTTACATTCCATAAACATTTAGATGTTCATAACTTACATATGACTTATCATTCTGTAGCATCAAATTTCAAAAAGAAGTTTTAATCAAAGAATTCAAATAATAAGTAATTATCTTAATTGTACCAATAATAAAAAACATGTTTAATATAAAATAATTACTACCACTATTATGTTAAGTATATAAGTTAAGTATATAAAGATGCTCTCATTTCTTAAACTACAGGTTTAGTATCTCACCGTTCTCTATGATGGTCAGATAAATGCTTTCTCCTTAAACACCCCAGCCTCTTGTTCTCTTATAAAAAACTTAAAGCATAATTATTTGTCTTTCATACATGCATTTAAATAAAGTACAATAGGCTATATACAAACATTACAAATTTACCTCAATTTCACTCCTCATTTAAGATAATTTTCTTTCCTCTCCTAAACCTCATTTCTATATTTCCCTTTATTTCCTTCCCCTTTTTCCTTATTGATTTTGTCTTTTCTTCCTCTTTTCCTTTCTAATTTCCACAAACAGCATTTCCTTCCACTTTTTTTATTAACTTCAATAATCAGATTTCAGCAAATATTCATTCCAACAAACATTCAACAAACAACTACAACCCTTACCAGATTTTAGCAATTTCCTAAATTTTGAACTCTCCCAGCAGCCTGCAACAACTCGAACCATCACAATCTTTTCCCTTAGATTTCATCTCTAGCTCCCTTATTCTCCAGTCGAATTCTAGATGACCGCAGAGGGAGAAATTTGATTGGGAATTACTTAATATATTAAGTATTAAATATCCACTAACACTCTACTATACCCTTTGAGTCATTGCTAGCTGCATGATTAGTGGGAACTGTAGTGGAGAAATACAAGCAATAAAAATATTTAGTAAAGTATATTTAATTAATTATACATTTAATGAGTATAGTTATTTAGTTGTTTATAACTACATTAAAATTTATTGATTAATGTTTAATAAGATCAATTAATTGAATTCAATTTTGCAAATCTTCATTTCATTCAATTAGGGATGTAGTCAATACTAGATCATTAGAAGTACTTCATATGAATTTATTTTGAACTATTAGTGCAATGAGTATAGGTAGGCTATCTTCTAGATTTATAATCATTGATGATTATTGCAAGTACACTTATATGAAATTCTTTATAAATAAAAGTTGCTCATTTGAGAAATTTAAAGCATTCTCAGTTTGAATTTAGAGAAAAAAAAGCTATCTAATTTTTATAATCCATAGCGATCATGATGGAGAATTTAAGAATGAGATAGTTGAATTATTTTATCCGGAATCCAAAATAGAACATAAATTTTCATCCCCTAAATTACCACAACAAAATGGTATATCCAAAAGAAAAAATAGGATATTTGTAGAGGTTGCTAATGTGATGCTAATGAGTATAATATATCCATTTACTTTTGGGCAAAAGTAGTGAATACTGCTTGTCATATTCTTAATAGGGTAACCATTAGATATAAATTTAATAAGATGTCATATGAGTTGCTTAAGTGTATAAAACCTAATTTGTCTTATCTATATGTGTTCAGATGCAACTGTTTTGTTTTAAATATTGGAAATCACATATTGGAAACTTTGATGAAAAGGTAGATGAAGCCATAATTTTGGAATATTTTTTAATAGGCAAGGCATGTAGAATTTTAAATAAGTGAACCTTAATAGTAAAGAAGTACACCCATGTTACATTTGATGAATCTAATAGGGTTTGTGAAAATAGAAAAAATAATGAAAGAGAAGAAGAAGAAGATATCACCCATAGAGCTAAAAATAGCGGTGCCAATATTTAATATGACACGAAATCTCAACTTGAACTCCACCCAACAATTTTTGGTTAGGGTCAACAATTTAAAAAATGGGTCAGGTTCGGGTCTCATATTATGACTCATCTGCAAATGTTTTTTTCAGGTTCAAATCATCTAGATAACCCAAAAGCATACCAAACATGACCCGCATGCTTAGGTTTATAGCTAAATATCGCATGATCCATCACTCGTTATTCATTTCTTCAGCATCATTTTATTTCTTCTATTTGAAAATTTTATTATTTTATCCTCTCCTCAGTTCCTCCTATCTTTCTTCCTAATTCTATTAGTTTTTCCTTCGCTCAGGTGCTATTGCATGCCTTCATCAGTTTATTAGTTCACCTCTCTGACATCGCAGCCTCTAGAGAAATATATCTCCACATCACCATCTACAGAGAGCTCTTATATGTTATCTCTTTGTGCTTAACTTAAAATTCATCATTTTTATTTTTAGGTTTTTTCCTTTTGGAACTTAGAGATTAGAGCTTGGAAGGGAACTTTTCATTTTTTTCACTCAATGGTTTTTTAATGGATCTTATCTAAGTATTTTTAAATTATGGTTATTTTCATTTGAGTTAAGGGCTTTCTCATTTTAGGGTTATTTTATTTTTTAAGTTTTGGATCATTGACATATTGCATTAAAGAAATTCGGGTATTCTTTTTCCACTTTTTAGCATATGGATATTTTATTTTGCATAGAAGAATTTAAGGTTTTATTTTGGTGCAATTCAGCTAGTTTGGTGCACTTCAGTCTTTATTTGTTTAAGGTTATTTCTTATTTTTGTTTGTTTAACATGAACAAATTATTACATATAAACATAATAATTGTTTGTAACTCATCACTAAGCTTTAAATAAGTAAATCTATAAATGGCTTAAACTATTTGAAAACAAATAGATTATTTCATTAAGAGCTATGAGGTACCAAAGCATCAAATACTTGTTTATAGTTGATTGAATTGATTTTATGTTTGTAGATTAAAGTTTAATATGTTGTAAATTGTAATACATTTTTTTGTATTAATGATTTATTTTACCCGGTCATTGAAATATGAATTTTTGATGGTTGTTACTAGCTGTGGACATGTTGTTTTTATATTTAATACAAATTTGAAGAGATTGCCTCTAAGTCAGTTATAATATTGATTTGTATTTATCTATGTAGCTCTATTTATATTGCCAGATAGTGTATTATATTTGCTATGTTGGATTCTTTGCTATTGCATTTTATGATTGTAGTTTAATTTAAATAAATTTGGTTGTAAATCATGTCCGGGTGGGTCAAGTTAGAGGTCATTCTTGTCAGGGTCGAACCCATTTCACAAACTAGGTTAGACTTAAAATAAGACTAGGTTGGTAGTGAACTCGACCCAAAAACCATTTTGATACCCCTAATTGAATTATAATATAAAAAAAGAACCTCATGATCCATTGTCTAGAGAATGGAGATATGTGCTAGTCACCCTAAATAATTTATCTTAAGAGACCTCTTGGGATACCCATCCATAGGGGTAAGGACTAGGCATGGCCTTAAAAAGGATGTTATACACTTAATCTTTTTCTTTATAATAGAGCACACTAGTATAGAACAAGCACTAAAACATGAATTTAGGATTATTGTGATGCAAGCAGAGTTAAATCAATTTATTAGGAATGATATGCGTGAATTAGTGACTAGACCCACTTATTAGAGTGTTGTTAGAATTAAATTGGTTTTTAAAAGGAAATCATATAAAACTAGATTAATTATAAGAAATAAGACTAGGTTGGTAGCAAAGGATTACAACTAATCTGATGGGATATATTTTAATGAGACTTTTGCCCCAGTAGCTAGATTAGAATCCATTAGGATACTATCAGCATTTAAATATTTTAATGATTTTAAATTGCACTAGATGGATGCAAAAATAATCTTTTTAAATGGAAAATTAAAAAAAGATGTCCATATAGACAACTCACAGGTTTTGAGAATTCAGCCTTTCCAATTCATGCCTATAAACTTAAGAAAGCAATATATGAGCTTAAGCAATCACCTAGGGTGTAGTATGATAGGATTTGTAATTTTTTTATTAGAAAAATTCTTTGTTAAGGGCTTCGTATATTCCACCCTATTCTTTAATAGAATTGGAGAAAATATACTTATTATTTAGATATATGTAGATGTTTTTTTTTATCCATTGATAATGATTTATGTAGAGATTTTCACCACGAGTGGTGAATTCAAAATTAGTATGATGGATGGGTAGATCTATTTTCTTGGTTTTAATGTAAAGTAGAGAGAAGATGGAACCTTCTTGAGTTAGACTAAGTACATTAAATTTTTTTTAGAAAATTTGATATGGAAGGTAGCAAGAGTATAGATACACTTATGAGCCTAACCACCAAATTAGAGAAGGATCAGAATGACAAATCTATTAATCAAAAGACGTTTAGAGAGATTATAGGTTACTTACTTTACGTGACTACTACTGGGAGTTATATAATGTTCAGTGTTTCTCTATGTGCTATATTTTAAGTTAATCCTATGGAATCTCATTTAACCGGCATGAAAATAATCTTATGATAGCTCATAGGAACTCAAATTTTAGGTATCTAGTATCCTAGAAATAGCTTGACCTTCGACCTAGTTAGATACTCAAATTCAATTTTTGATTGATTTAGAGTGACTGGAAGAGCACCTTAGGAAAATGCCAATTTAGAGGATAATTTATAGTTTTTATGTCCGGTAAAAAGCAAAATTCTATAATCTTATGTACTGCAGAAGCTTAATATGTA
Organism: Dendrobium huoshanense; assembly: GCA_016618105.1. NCBI lineage: Eukaryota > Viridiplantae > Streptophyta > Magnoliopsida > Asparagales > Orchidaceae > Dendrobium > Dendrobium huoshanense. The sequence goes on along the minus strand of CM028351.1, from coordinate 22,314,513 downwards.
ACTATACGAAGTTTTGTTGCCCAAGTTCTTTGATTGAAGCAAAAGCTTTTGATTTTGGACTTCTGGTAGAAATCATCCCGATCAAGTGTGACCACACAGGTATGATTTGCATTGCTTAAATCCTTTTAGCAATCTCATACAAAACATATTAAAATTAGACATCACTTTATTCAGGATCAAGTGGCCAAGGGAGATGTATAGATATAGTATATGGAAACAAAAAATTGATAATATGACATTTTTACCAAACCCCTATATTTTGATAGGTTCAATGCACTTCAGATTAGATTAGGTATTAATTATATAAGTAATTAGGAAATTAGTGTCATTGCATGTTTTAATTATTGCTTGTGTTTTTATATTTTTATTCTAGCTTATATGTTTGTATTTGTGTTGTTTATTTTATATTTATATGTTTTAGTGTTTTATATACATTTTATGTCAGTACCATATGTCATTTATTCCCAATTTTCATTATGTTTTTATGATTTGTGTAAAAATTGTTTGCTTAGAATTGTGTAACTGTCCCTAATCATCTAAAAAAAACCTAAATATATCTACACATAATACTACATGATTACTATCCTACGATATAATACACATTGATTAGTACACATTAGCCCTTAACTTGTTACAAATAGCTCAAATCAAACAAATTGTTGTGGTTTGTACTATATGAATATGAATGATGTCCTAAAAAACCATTGTGATGAAGTTAATTTAGTCAGTATGATCTTTATTGCACATCATACTATATGAACACCTAGTATTGGATGATCCATTCAATCAATAATCATACAAAAGACCCCTCTAAATGAATAAAATTACAAAGATCATATTGTATGATCCCTATTGTATTAGATGATTTGATTGTCCTTCACGCTATTTAAGACACGACAATTTAGATTCTAATGATCATACTACACAATCTTTACTATAATGTATAATCTAATAGAGGCTATAAGTAGAGATAAAATTTTAATTTCAATTCATACCAATCATCTTTTCTTGTCCCTAGTATTCTGGATGGTAGGCAAGTGTTGACCTCATTTTTATACGAGGTTAACTAATCCCAATTTCAAATTTAATTGAAACCCAAATCAACTCAAGTTCAAACTGTTGCGGATCTATGGTTCATATTTTTGATGATAGAAAATAATTCTTATTTCTTTACAATTGCCTTATGATTTAACGTTTCAGGTCCACATGATCAGACTGCAACTTGGAACCAGCTTAAGATTGGGTAGACTAGGATTGAGTCAGTTTGTACCTTTTTCCTTTCTTGAGTCTATTGTATTTGGTGTGGCACCTGATATTTTATAACTTGGTAGAAATTCTCTTTTCCCTTTATGATTTCTATTTTTGGTAACATCGGCCAGGACGATAGTAATATTGTCCTGGACAATCGGTCTAAAATCAGAAACCCTAATTAGGGCATCCTCATTAAGGCAGCCGTCATAAGCACTTAAACAGATTAGCCTGGATGATACATGTATCGGCCAGGATGATATTCTCAATTCAGAAAGAAATTAGCCGCCAAAAGCAATTTAGGTAATCTTTATTTTAGGCAATCGGCCAGGACGATATTACTATCGTCCAGGACGATCTAACTCAATTATATCTAAATTGATCTGGTTATATTTGGAAATCATTAATGGCTGATTGATACGATCCAATCGGCCGGGACAATAATTAGATCAGCCGAGACGATGTCCTGTACGATTGACATCGGCCAGCACCAAAACAGAGCGATGATCAGGATGATAGAAATCAGTTTTAAACTAATCAGCCAGGACGATCGAAGTATCGGCCAGAACGATGTAACCAATTTTCTTCTGATTGTCCCAAATCGTCCCAGGCCGTTGAGCTGAATTTGAACTAATCGGCCAGGACGATATACCTATCGGCCTGGACGATAATGTCGGCAACTTGCATTAATAAGCTCGTTTTGAGAGCTTCTATTTATGCTTTGGCATAACACTTTTTGTAAGTGTCTTTGGCAGCCAATGTAGCTTCGTTCTTGTGGGGGAAACTTGAAGTGAGAGCTTGAAAGGGAGAGAGGAAAGGGTGGAGTTTGATAGGGAGAAGATCCTGTGAGGGGGAGGAACTCAAGGGAGTGTGATGGGGGATCCACACGGTTGCTTCGGCGAACTCACACCTTAGTACCATCAGATTCAAGGCTTGTCTCGAGGTAAGTTCACCAAAGAAGAAGATCTCTTTGGTGTCAAAGGATCCGGCGACTCCGCCGCACCGGGGAAAGTGGAAGTGATTTTGTAAGGGCTTCTCCACGTAGCTGTGGGGGCTAAAGGAGAGTCACGATTTTAGTGCAATACTTGGAGGGTGCCTCCAAGGAGTGGACGTAGGTCAAGGTTTGACCGAACCACTATAAATCTAGTGTGTTCTTTCTTTATTACTTCCGCACTTTAATTTCCGCATTGTTGGTTTTCTATGTGGTGATATTGGTTTGAGTTTTATCTTTGGTTTTAAAGTTTTCCAATTCACCTCTCTCTTTTAAATTAGCTTTGGGCCAGTTTTATAGGGCCTAACATCCCTAACGAACTTTCACAAACTCAATCTAATGTTTCAATTCAAAATCAAAGCAAAGTCCAAATCCTTCAAGTGCATTCCATTTCATGCCTTGAGTAAACTCAAATTCAATGTGAGTAAATTCATGGTGAGTTGACTCAATCAACTCGCCTAAATTATTTAAATCTCTCACATAGACTTTCCTTACATCCAAATTTCACACCTTTGTACCCAAGTCTACTTAATCCCATGTAGGCATCTAGGAGCTCCCAACAACCCATCCTAGGTGGTTGACCATGTTGATTGATCAACTTGATCAAAATTACTAAAATATTCTTAAATGGTCAAATTGAGCCAACTTATGTTAGAAATCTCAAACCCTTCCACATCAATTGTAAAGGCTAGCTTAAATCCATTTTAGGGGCTTCACAAGTAATCCAAAATGCTTGTTAAAATTATTATGTTATATGATATGGATCATCCAATTTGATTTAATGTTCATATAGTATAACCCTTAATTCAAAAAATGGATTTAACTTTGAAGCAAAAAAAAATCATTTTTTTGTCCAAATTTTATGTTCTTGGGCTCATTGGAACCATACCAAGCCCAAGTTTATTTTAAAATTAATTTCATTAGATTTGGACCAATAGATTATGCGATATTAAATTTTTATTGAAAACTAAACTTCCTTAATAACTCTCAATTAAGTGATTAAATTAAGCTCAAATTATACAGGGTACACTTGAGAATGTTCGTCACATACCTAAATTTTCTTGGCCCTTAAGGATGATTGGAATTTGGCAGATTAAATTTTTAAAGTTCTGGGTCAAGATTTTGACCTAAAATTAAAATTCATTTCTCTTAAAAATACATAGAATTAGGATTTAAAATTTTTATGGCATTGTGTTTTGCTATAAGAGTTAGATACACCTAATTTCATACTTATGAGAAGTTTAGTGACACCTAAGAAAAATAATTAAAGTCTTTGTCTAGAGAAATTTGAAAAATCTTAGGAAAGTCTACAAAAACACAATAGGGGTGAAACTCTAGAACACTAAAATTAGTGACATTATAAACTTTAGCTTTTAATTTCATTGAATTTGAAATCCATTTGGTTAAAAAATTAATAAAAAAAACCCCTTTAATGGGTCTGAAAATTCATAAAATTATAATAAAATAAAATTAAATCCAAAAATATAAATAATATCTCAAATTATTCATAATTAAACATACAACCTAAAAAAAATAAAAGCCCCATTATGAGACCTCAAAATGGACTTTAATTTAATAATAAATAAAATTTAATAAATTAAAAGAAATAATAAAAATTAGTAAAAAAAGTTAAATAAATTCTAAACTCTTGAAAACACTCTTATAGGTCATTATAGACATTTGTTAGAGATTTTAAGAGGTTTGGAGTTAGTTTGGTGCGAAATAAAGAAAGCTTTCATGATTAAGCAATTAAATAATTCAATTAAATGTCCAAATTTTGAAAATTCATAACTAATTGAAGAAAACTCAAGCGCATTGCTCTAATATTTATGAAAAATACAAAACTTTCTAAATTCACTAAAAATCTAAAATTCATCTCTATGGTCAACCTTAGTTCAAAAACACCCCCAAATTTTAAAAATTCATAACTAATTATAAAAAATTCAAATTCATGCAAACTTAATGTCATTTTACACATCCTAGCATATAATATTTATAAAAAATAAGAAAAGTCTAAAAAATATAGTTAATCAAAATGTCATAAATTAAGCCCTTTAATTAATACATTAAAATATTCAAAAAATACAAAAAATCAATAAATAAGTAAAGTTTTAGCAAATCACTAATCTAATCAATCAAATTAATAATAGTGGGTAACCCGGGCTTATGTGGCTATTATATTAGCCTTATAGAGGGTGAAATAAACCTCACAACCATGGTGTAAACAAAGGTAGTTACCATTTAACAAATAAAACTCATCCTAAAAGGAATATTAAGAAACTAATACTTAAACTCTAATAAAATTTCATCAGCTTTAGAATAAATTAAGTAAAACACTAGAAAATTTCAAATAATAACCCATTTAAGATATATCCAAACCATACAGTCTATAAAACACACTATAGATGGTTTTCTATGATAATCAACTATACTTTTAGGCTAGGCCATTATTCCTTTTCTCTATATGTGAAGTGAATTTTACTTGATTTTCTTTACATGTTGGTTATTATAATTAATCTGTTCTATGATGTCTTATGATGTAATGATTTTATTATATTATTAATGAATTTATGTGATGGTGTTAGATTTTTCCTAGGTTAGGAAAGTTCTAGATAGTAACAAAGTTTTTCACAGGTAGCCATGCTCAAATAGGCCTATAGAAGGGGGCTAATTAAAATTTAACTAACCAAATTTTTTGCTCATTTAGAATTGATGCTAAGCCCCCCTAAAATAAAAAGAGCATTGCCAAGTGATAGTGATTGGCTCAAGTATGAGCTATGGATTTTCTATAACTATTTGGGATTATTTTTTATGATAATTATAAATCACTCAAGATAACATGGAAGTCATAAAGATTCTTTTTTAATCTTTTGATATGTATTGTTATTTGAAATGGAATATTTAATATATAATATGGAACCCAAAAGAGGAAGAAAATATCCCTTATGGTAGTGTTTTTTTTTTTTTTCATTTGGGGATTCATATTAAGATGACTTGAAATCTAGGGGTCTTTACACTTGGATATTCAAACCTGATGAGCCCAAGGAGATTGAAGAAAGAAGTTGAAGAAATGAAGACCAAAAATATTCCATTTCAATGATACTTGCGTCATTCTATAGGTTATGAATTTGGGTTGTTGTTAGTAGTGCCCGAGCACTTTTAATTTCTGTAAACCCTAGGTTGTAAATTAAGTGCCACTTGCCACATGAACTTTATAATTAATTGATTTGATAAGATTGATGATGATTTTACATTACTTGTGCTTCAAAAAAAAATTTATTTTTTTTTAGGTTTCTTTCTTGCATGTGTGATTTATTTTTGTCGGGAAAGCTCATTTAGGCTCATAAGGATAATGCTAAAATTTTTCTACTTATAATTAAATAAATTTTTTTTTACTCTCATTAGAAAGATAAGTGATACCTAAGAAGTAAGCCCAAGAACTCTTGAGAGTTCTCATACAATCATATTCCCTTCTCTAATTATTTGGCGCCTCCCTACCTGCAGGTCATGAAAGACCATCGACCTATTCGGATGCAACTCGATCTAAGGAATATTGTGCATCTCTAGAGAAAAAAAATATTTTTAAGCCTAAATTTTAATGTTCATCATATATGATTTCTGTATTTAGAGTCAATCAACATATATTACATTAGAAACAAATTAAAGAATGAAAATTTAACTTCTTATATAGAGAAAAAATCCTACCCTATATAAGTAAGGGGTTAATTAGGATCTTCTATAGATATCAGCCTCAATTCCTAAAAAAATTAAATAATGGGCCTACCTATCTTTCATAATGACTAGATACATGATTTTAAAGCACCTTGGTGGTTTAGCTAGAACTCTAATCTTGGTCGAGGTAAGCCCAAATTTTCATTTCATTAGCTATGTTTGAATTAGTATTATGTAGTGACCAAATTAGATTTAGGATTAGAGCATGCCCAAAATTACAAGTCTCCAAAATCAAGAATCTAATTGTATTATAATAAAATGATAACTTGAACTAAAATTCCTTCTAAACCAAAATATAAAGCCTACATTAGTAAAATGAGGCATTTTTGAATTATTTTAAAAGCCCAAAATGCTTTTTAATTCTCATCATTTGTCCTCTAAAATAAGTGCTCAAAATTTATCTAATCCCATTTAAAATTATAACATTACTCATTTCATATCACTACTAGAAAGTTCTAATTAACATTTTTGTCATTTTTTAATTGAGAGTATAAATTAGAAATTCAAAATCCCTATGATGTAATTAACTATGAAGGCATGTACTCATAGGAAATTCATAACCCCATAAATAATCAAATTCCATTCTATTTTTCTCCTCAATAGAATCGAAAAAATAAATTACTTTCTTTGGGAATATTAACATTTAAGGATGTCAATATCATCATATTCAAACCAAGGATAATAAGTGATATTTTCTTTCCCTGGAGAGATATATATTTTATCAACATGTATTTGAATATGAAATTTTTAACAAAATATCTAAATTATCATGGATAAATACTCAATCAAAAATCATTCTGACCCTCCAGGGTCATATATAGTTTCTTCCTTAATTTAACACAATAATTATGATGAAACTTATAGTTTTATAATCTAAACCTATTAGGAAATAATAGTTTCACCACTCAATGTGATATATCATTTATAATGATAAGTTTTGCTTCAAAACTAAAAAAAAAATTAAAAGGATTTCATTTGAAAATATCTAAAGAAAGTATAATTACAATTGCTTTGCGCTTTTCAAAAAAGTTATCAAACAACAAGCAAGCCCAACTAATCACAGGGGATCACTCTTGACCCTAGATAGATGATATATTCTAATCCAAGGATGAGGAAGATTCCTTCTATAGATATAGGATTGCCACGATATAAGGTAACAAATTAACAAACCCCCAATATCAAGTATTTGACCATTTCATATGGACTAAACTATAGCTTCTCCTTACCTTTGCATTCCATATCAAAGGTGAGTTATTTTTTGAATTTTTTACTCATTTAATAACAAATGTTGAATGCACTTCATTGCAATCATATGTTTGTAGATGCCCAATAGAAATTTCCTACCAAGATTTTCATGAACAACTACTCATTTCTACTATGTATGAAGGCACATCACATCTCTAATATTATTGATTACAATTGGACCCAGGATTAGCCTCTAATTAGCACCTTAGATGTAAATTCTTGTGTTATACAATGTCTTTTAAAAAAAAAATCTATTAAACCTAAAGATGACAATATAATCAACATCACTCCACTATTATCGTCATAATTTTTGATATGATTGGAACTAAATATAATGTGTCTAGCATGATTACATGTTACATAGGAAACATGACCACTATTAGGAACCCTAGGGAATGTTATAGGCAAAACATAGCATTAGGGCATATCATAGCCTACCTATTAGATACAAAGTATAGTCTGATGAACCTTACCCTAGCTATCCACTTCCTAGTTTATTTCATGGATAGTTCTTTCCATATCTTCTATAAAGATAAAATTCTAGGATTATAGGTTATAGAGGAATGTGATTCTAAAAAGAAAATGAGAGCACCATCCCTCAAAGCACCAACCTATGTAGCACCCGCCCAAGAATTTCATCCACCACTACTTGATTCATGGATTTAGTGATTTGATCTCCTAGAGATAAGTCTAGACACTCACATTCAAGAGTTCACAAGACATTTGGAATAGCTTTAGTAGTAGCATAAGATAAATCTTGCTTTGTTTTAGGAGTCATTCTCTTCACTCTATTAATACTTTTAGCCATCGCCACCACCACTACCTGGTCAGGATTCATTTTGATGAGCAGTTGACTTTATTTTTGTTTTGTCTCATTTTACTCTTATTTTTAGTTCTTACCATATTATACTTTTTTATTTTTTTGCTATTGTGTTGTACTTTCTAGCTCTCTTTTTGTGATGACAAAATGAGGAGTAAAGTTTGTTGATTATATTAATTACTTTTGATTAGTGTAGTTTATTTTATTAGTTCAATGCTTATATTACTATTTTTAGGATACTTAAAAATTTAAAATAAAAAGATGAGTGTTTTTTAAATAAAAAAAATAAAAAATTTAAGTTAAAAAATATTAATTAAAAATTAAATGGTTTTCCCCATTATTTTTAAACAAGGTCCATTTAGTGTGTGTGTATGTGTGTGTGTGTGTGTGTGTGTGTGTGTGTGTGTGTGTGTGTGTGTGTGTGTGTGTGTGTGTGTGTGTGTGTGTGTGTGTGTGTCTGTGTGTGTGTTTAGGGGGGAGGGGGAGGGGAGGAATTAGCATGGAATTGAATATAAAATTTTTAAATTTAAATCCTAATCAATAATGTTTGCAAAAAAAAAAAAAAAAATAGAAGAGTATGAAAATATAGAGCTTAGCCTTATATATATATATATATATATATATATATATATATATATAATGTCACTAACTATTTGAGGTATGACATACACCGAGTAGAATTAAAAAATAAAAACTTAAGATAGTGCAGCGTTAGGATCTAAATTCAGTGTGTAATATATCACAAACTTTATGCATTTTATTTTTCTAGAGTTATTTTATATATTAGGTGAATGTTGAATAAATAATTGAGTATACATTCAAAGGGTGAGGGGAGATGAAAATTAAAGATTTAAATTTCACTTATTATCATACTATACAATCCCAATTATACTATATTATCTATTAAACAAAAAAAATTAAGTCAATATTTAATTAAACAAAATTAATTATAATTAATCATATTATATGATCTCTAATTATATGGGCAAATCATTTATTTTTGCTAAAATCCCATTGCAAGATCTAAGTTACCAAAATTAGGCAAATTTAGAATTTGAAATTTGAACTGATTATATTGTATGATCACCTTTGTATTGTACAAACATTAATTAATGTTGTGTAATTTTGTTTTGTACATTAAGGATTTAAATTAGCATAAAATCCTAGTTAATGATATATTATATGATCCATGTCATACAAACCAAAAAACTAGAGAGCTCACTAGCCAACCCTCAATTCATCTTGAATGATCTTTAATTCGATATAACTAATTATAATGTATGACTATACATCAAAAAGGATGATAATATAATTGGACAATATGATTCAAGTATAATATCATATAATCAAGGAAATTAAATTTGAAATTAGTATTTAAATTTAAATTAAATTTAAATAACACAATTTAATTCTTTTAACAAAGGCTTGAGGGTCTGAAGTTCAATGGCATATAAAATTTTCTTATGTGAGAGAGCTCTTGGAGAGGGAGAGGAGTCTCCTTACTTGTGAGTCCAAACTACTTGAGTCAGAGAGGTGTGTAATTGCCCATACTTTGATCAAATAAAATGAATTTTTTTAAGATTCATTATAAGTCTAAATCACAAACTATCTTCAATATAGCATATATATTACAGTGTTTTAATTTTACTAACTTTTTTTTTAAATTTTTGTGCATTCATGTGAAACCTTAAAAAATTGACACATGTTGGTATAAGTGGGTATTTTGGAACTATTAGGTGTCTGTTTTGCAAATCAATTTCACTAAAAGTTTTTAAATAAATTGGGCTATTTTATGAATATTAATTTTTTTTTTTGAAGCCCCAAAAGAATTTATTTAAATTTCATGCTAAAAATTGAATAAATTATATAAATATATTTATTTTCTATTATTATTTTATTATATTTATCAGAAAGCACTTAATGTTTATTTCTTAAAACCATTTTGAAAGTTCGTTAGGGATGTTAAGCCCTTATAAACTAGTCCCGAGGCTAACCAAGAGAGGGGTAAATTGGTATTTTAAAAATAAACAAAAACACAAACATAATCAAACCAAGATTCACCACAAGAGAAAAAAAGTACGAAAATTAAATGCATAAGCAATAATAAAGAACACACAAGATTTTATAGTGGTTCGATCAACTTGACCTACGTCCACTCCCTAGAGGCACCCTCCGAGTATTGCACTAAACACAATGTCTCTTCTTTTTCCCCCATCGCAAGGCAGAGAAGCCCGTACATAAACTCCTTTCCACCAACCCCAGTGAGGAATAAAACCCAACTCCTTATGCTTCCTCCTGAAGCAGGCAGAGAACCCAACTCTTTTTTCTTCCTCCAGAAGCAGGCACAGAAACCTGATCAGTTGCTAAAGTAGACCTCTCTCGAACCTCCAAGGAAATAAGGATGATAACTAAAGAAGATGACTCAAATCCTTGCTTGGAGCAACCTTTGTGAATCCCATCACAAATCCCCCCTCACAAGATCCTCTCTCTCTCTCTCCCTCCCTTGCTCTCCCACTTCTTTTTGTTCTCTTAAACCAAGATAGCAGTAAAAGATTTTTTCTTAAGAAAATAAGAGTTCATTTAAACAAGGGCTCCAAATTAGTCCTAATTAGAAACTAATCATCAAATATCATCTAGGACAATCGATCAATTGTCCTGTAGGATCAATTCAAATTTAGCTCAATTAGTCAGGATGATTTGGAAAAATTTGGATGATTAGAAGGTTACTTTATTCAGATCTTCCATGATGATAAGATATTATCCTGTATGATTTATTCAAATCATCAAATATCATCTAGACCATTTCCCTGGATGAATGTTTGGATAATAGAAAAATAACTAGATCACCCAGGATGATCTCACGATCATCTAGGTTAAAATGATGAATATCATCCAAAATATCGCTCTGAATAGATGTCTAGATGATGGAAAAAAAACTTGATTGTCTAGGAGGAACTAAGGTTTGTTAACTGATCATCTCATATGATTCTGCTATCATCTAGAATGATATGATCAAGCAATCAAACCTTAATTGCTTTCCTTAATTACCAGATTAATTTAGGCATAATTATGCTGCATCATCTTGGATTATGTCCAAAAATAAAAGGTGCCTAAATAGATATGGCGGTTGATTCTCTTTGATTTGATTCTATCATCGCGGACTATGCAAATATCATCTGGACGATTCTCATAATTATGGTTGTATTAACCAAGCTGCCCTAATTTGGGTTTTTATTTTTAACTGATCATCCAGAACAATTTTTTGATCGTCCCGGACGATGTGATCAAACTAGAAAACTTTATCCAACAGATAGAATTTTTTCCCAAGTGTGTGTGTGCAAGATTACTTAACATCAAGATCCACAACTTTTATAATTCACTCAAGAAATGGTGAAAGACACTTAACACATGTTACAAACTGACTAAGTCATAATCTACCAAATCTTGAGCTGGTTTAATTTGTAATTCAATCTTATGGACCTAAAACGTTAATAGGCAAGACAGTCATAGAAAAATAGAAATATTTATTATCATCAAAATTTTATTTCCTGAAATCAGATTCGTAACAATCTCCCCCTTTTTGATGATGGCAAATAATCAGAACAAAATAAAACACGAACAAGTAAAATAGTACGATGAAACAAACTCAAACAAATACTAATTCAAACAAGCACTACTCCCCCTTTTGACATCACAAAAAGGAGGAGGAAAAACCAGAAAAGTAAAGGAAGATGAAAGAGAAGAATGAAATAAAGTTTTTTTTAATCAAGGCATGAAATGATAAATTCTCTATGTGATTGAGTTTAAAAAATATATAAGAACAATGAGTTAACATCATCAAAATCTAAAAAATAGTAGAATAGCCGATCCTGTTAGCCCTAGCTCAAAAACAAAAGTCTTAACTTAGAAAAATTAATTGGATAAGAAAAAGAGATCTGTTTAAAACTTAGTTCCAGAAAAATATCTTATAGAATAATATACTAAAGTAATTTGTCACAATTGTGAAATTTGAAATCAAGCCTTTTAAAATATCAAGTGACACTTGAATTCTTCTAAGATTTAAAAGTATTGAAAGAGAATGAAGCTTGCCATTTATGGGCTCATTTTATTCCTCTTGTCAATTAATTGGTGCACTTTGAGCATCTTTTGATTTTTAATACACTTTCTGCATCTTTTAATTCTTTTTGGCAGTCATTGTGCTTCTTTTTGGTTTTTTTTTTTCTTTTTAGGGCTCATTTTATGCCCTTGACATTTTTGTAAGCAAGATCCCTTTCAAAACTCTTAAATACTCTGAATTGTGAGTATATATTCTAGGTATTAGTGAAGAAAAACTCATTCTCTAATATAGGAAAGAATAAACAATAAAATAGAATGAAATTCATATGATAACTGCAACGACAAGATTTCAAAGATTTTAAAAGTAATATAAAGACTTTGAACATTATAAATATAAGATAGATTACTGTAACAAGATAGGAAGATCTCAATTACAAAGTCCAGTTAATAATTTGAGACAAACTTTTGTTTGGAAAAAAAAATTACACCACTAAAAGAGGTAAGAGGGATATAAATAATCATCTATGTTTCTCCCTTTAACTTATTTAGAAATGTAAAACCTTGACTAAAAATTTTCAAAAATAGAAATAAGACATAAAATATCATTTCAGCTATGACCAAAAGGAAAAATAAAACAACAAGAACATTAGAGATGAAATTAGTATAAAATAATAGAGAATAAAAGATCAACGCTCAAAACTAAACAAAAAGAACAAAAAATAATAACGAGCAATATATTAGAAAATATGCACATTAGAATTCATTAAGCAGCAAGATTATACAAATAAGAGCTATGAGCCTCCACTGTTTAAGTACCACATGCTCTCACGAGGGCTTTTGTGAGAGCAACCTTATAAAAATATCAAACTTTAGATTTAGGAACCCAAACAGGTTTGGGTTTGTTCTTATGAAAAGAAGAATGTAATGCATGTGTATTGTGTTGTGGATCATGCAATTTGGGTCTCCACACCCAATGTGTACAATGGTGAACAATGCAAGTGTTTAAAATGTGCCCTTGCATGCCACATGAAAAATATTTAACACCAGGAAAAGGATTTTTTAATTTGTTTGTGTTCTATTGCCTCTTCCTAGGTTTTGGCTTTATATAAAGTTTGGGTGTAGTCCTCTTTTCTTCAAGTGCATTCAATTTAGCTTTAAACCTTGAGCTAGCACTTTCTAGAATAATATTATCAACTCTTAAATTGTGCTCCTTATGTTTAGATTCATTAATATATATCTTAAAATTAGATTCAACTGAGATGTTGGATGCTTTCAATGAATCATGCTCAATAACCAAATCAGAATACTTTTTATTTAAATCATCAAACTCATCAAGTAAAGATATGTGATTGCTATCAATTTGGAAGTGATCTTTTAACAAAACTTTATGCTCTTTTACAAATTCAAAAAATTTCAATTTCAAACTAGCATGTGAGTTCTTAAGTTTCCTATATGATGTTTGAACTTTCTCACAAACTTCAAGTACTTGTTCATAACTTAGTTCATATACCTCTTCTTAGAAAGAATGACCAAGATGATCACTGGCCATCAAGCACAAGTTTGTTGTTTCCTCCTCTGCTTTAGTCTTAGAGGAGTTAGATGCAGAATCTACCTAGAATGCCTTTTAGAACTACTTAATATCCTTCCTGACCATGGGTTTCTCCTCACCCTTCTCCTTGCTTGAGTGATCCTTAAGTGCAGGACAATCAGTTTTGACATGTCCAGGTTTCCTGCATTCAAAACAAATCACATCAGAAGAATTTCTAAATTTTTTGTTATCCTTATCTTTTTCCCATTGTTGATGATGCTTATGATTCTTCCTTAGAAAGCTTTTGAATTGCCTTGTGATGAAGGCAATGTCATCACTTTTAGACCCGAAAGAATTTATATCCATACTGTTAGCTTTCAGCGCCATAATTTTCTCCTTCTTCTTCTCACCTGCATCAAATTATCTTTGGTTCACCCCTTGCTCATAAGAAATGAGTGACCCAAATAAGTTATCAATAAAATAAGTATTCAAATTCTTAGATTTAGTAATTGCAGTAATCTTAGCATAAAAAAAAGAAGGAAAGCATCTTAAAATCTTAGTGACTCTTTCATAATTTGTTATATCTCTTCCTAAGGCATGTAATGGGTGACAATTTGAGTAAACCTAGTATACATGTCAGAAATAAATTCGATAGGTTTCATATAAAAAAGTTCATTGTCATGCAATAAGGTGTTCAACATATATTGCTTAACTTCATTTGTTCATTCATAAGTGATACACAATCTATACAAAATTTCTTTTCCAATAGCATACGTTGAAACATATATATAATCTTACAATTTCAAAGCTTAGAAAAAATAGTTCAAACATTTTGCATTCAATTTTGCTTAATCCCTATCATCAAAAGTCCATTTAATAAAAGAAATACAAGTTTTAATGCCATTAATATCAAGAGATGGGGTTGAATAACCATCTTTAACAAGCATCCACATGCGTTAGTCAATCGACCGTAAAAATATAGACATGCGAGTTTTTCAAAAATCAAAAGGAATATTATCAAACAAAGGTGGTCATGTAATGGAATACCCTTCCATAGTATTATGATTACCAAAGTTATCCATTGATCAAAATTCAAAAGTTTTCAAAAACTTAATTTTATGAATCTCCCTCTGATACCACTTAAAAGTTTGTCAGGGATGTTAAGCCCTTATGAACTAGCCTCGAGGCTAACCAAGAGAGGGGTGAATTTGTATTTTAAAATTTCTCCAAATAGAAAGACAAATATAATCAAACCAAGATTCATCAGATTTTATAGTGATTTGGTCAACATGACCTACGTCCACTCCCCAAAGGCACTTTCCGAGTATTACACTAAACTCATTATTTTTCCTTTTGCCCCCACAGCAAGGCAAAGATGTTGAGAGAGTTTCTACTTAGATTTGCATGTTTTATATTCATGCAACTTATATGTTTTTAATGATTTCAAATATTATTCTTTTGATTATTAATTTCTCCTAACATAATTTGGAAGAATTGTTTTTTCTCTTTTGTGTCCTAACATTTCAGATAAATCATACTCTAGATTGTTGAAGACTTCAAATCAAGATCAGCTTAGAATGTTTTGTTAATTAAAGTCTATATTTTTCATTTTATTGAGTCTGAGAGAGTGTGATTGTAATTGAGTAACTAAGCACACAAACATGGGAAAGAGTTTTAAAATTCATAATTTTTAAACTGATCGTATAGTATAAACCATATTCGTATAGGATGATCTGGTCAATTAAACTCCCAAACAAGCAGTGGAACGAACAGAAAAGGCAAAACTTTTTCCAAGTACCGATTGTCTAGATGATATTTTCCATTCATCCCAAGACCATCTCCTCAAAATTTTCAAATTGCTCTATTCATCCAGATGATATTTATTGTTCATCCCAAGATGAAGAGCTCTAGATTTGCCAAATGAAATATTCAACTAGATGATTTTTATCATTCATCCCAGGATGAAGGGCTCTAGATTTTCCAAATGAACTATTCATCCAGATGATATTTATCGTTCATCCCAGGATGAAGGGCTCTATTCTGTAAACTTATATTTTAACTTAACTTTTCTGCCGATGAACTTTGAAAAATAACTGTTCGTACCGTACCAACTCAGCTCATACGGGATGATGACTAGGCACGAAGGAATTTTATACTAATTCAATTTGAAATCATACACAATAATTTTTATACTATTTGTACATATGAATACAATTGTACGGGATGATCGTGAATGTACAGATTTGAAAAATGTAGTTTTTTTATGATTTTTCATGTCTTTTCTATAACAAGTCCATTTAAGACTGTTATGAAATCTTTTTGTCACTTGGTCTTCATAAATACTAAAGGGAATTTGAAGGAGAGAGTGAAAGAGAGTGATTGAAAGAGATTTCTTACTATTGGAGCGTGAAGAACTCACTTGGTTATTTAAAGGTAAGGATCTCTGTATGTATTTTGTGATTTCATCACTCTTTTCTATTTTCCTTCTAAATTTCTTGTGAGAAGATCTTTCAAGAAGATTCAGTTCTCTACTGACACTAAAGGAGTGTGAACAGCTGAAGGTTCTCTGCCGACACTCGAGGAGTGTGAACAGCTGAAGGTTCTCTGCTGACACTCGAGGAGTGTGAATAAGTGAAGGTTCTCTACTGAAACTCGAGGAGTGTAAATAGCTGAAGGTTTTTTGCCTACACTTGAAGAGTGTGAACAGTGGAAGGTTCTCTACTAACACTTGGAGGGTGTAAAAGGATGCTGGTTCTCTACCGCATCGGGTAGTGGTGGAAGAGAGTTTTTGTGAAGGCTTCTCCGCCTTGCTATAGGAGCAAAGGAGAGACACTAGTGGTAATAGTGTAATACCTGAAGTGGGAGACTTCAAGGAGTGGATGTAGGTCGTATTTGACCGAACCACTATAAACCTTTATATCTTTTTTATTTTTGCTTCCTTTAATTTCTTCTTTTTATTTTATAATGGTTGAACAATTACTTTTGAAAACATAAAAATCAACTTGCTCGGTTTTTAGTCAGTTTTGATTTTTTAATTACAAAAAGAGGGAAATTTTTAAATTACATATTCACCCCCCCCCCCCCCCCCCCGGCCGCGGCGCCCTCTTGGTTGGCCTTTGGGATATAAGCTTAGGTCTAACAACCTAACTCATATTCAATAAGAACCAATAAGATGTATCAGACCTTTATTTCAAAACCATAAGTTTAAACTAGTTTTTGATTAATGAACATGGCTACTTTTTGAAACTGAGACGCACCTGAAGGGTATTCAATCACTAGAACTCCTTTGTTTTAATGATATCCTTTTTTATTTTTTGACAACATGCATGTCTATATTTTTATAGTCACTTGATTATCATATGTAGATCTTAGTACAGGAAGGGTATACAAAACCAACTGTACTAGTTCATGGCATTAGAGTAGAAATACCCTTTGCATATTGGACTGTAGAAGAATGTGACTTAGCACAACTTAACGCTAAATGTTTAAATAGTTTCTTTTGTGCACTTAAGTCAGAGGACTACATGCTAGTTTCCACTTATAAGAGTGGAAAGGACATATAGGATAGACTCTGTATAACTTATGAAGGTTCTAATAAATTTAAACAGACTAGATTAAACATCTTTCATGAAACCAAATGAATCTATTTCAGACATGTACACAAGATTCACTCAAATAATCACTTCTTTGCATGCAATAGGTAGGGAATTAAAAAATATTGAAATGGTTAATAAGATTCTCCGTTGTTTTCCTACTGCCTATAATATAAAAATAACTGTTATATCATAGTCCAAAGATTTAAATATTTAGATCACTAATTGCTTACGAGTAAGGAGTGAGTCAAAGAAAGATTAATGCAATAAAACCATGAAGGGAGAAGAACATAGCATTGAAAGTGGAAGAGTCAGAGAGTGATCTATCATAACCTGAGAATTAGGATGATATAGCATTAATAACTAGATAATTCATAAGCTTTATGAAGAGAAAGTAAAAGAAATGCCGGTAATGGAATCAAGGTGATGAAGTGATTTGCTATGAGTGCAAGAAATCTGGACACATTAAATCAAATTGTCCAAAACTCAAAGTCACTCATAACAAGGAGAAGGTAGAGGAGAAACTAATTTTGAAGAAGGGTAAAAAGAAATTCCAAAGAGCTTTCTGGGCAGACTCGGCTTCGGATTCGTCAGACACTAAAAAAGAAGAGGAAGCCATCAATTTGTGTTTAATGGCTGATAATCTTGATCAATCAGATCAAGAAGAGATATGTGACTTAACTTATGCTAAACTTTTTGAAGTCACTGAAAGAATACATGATGCATATAAGAAGCTAAAAAAAATGCTAGTCTTAACCTAGAACTTCAAAAATTGTAAAAAGAACGCAAGATCCTAGGAAAAATCATGAATTAATTAATAGCAACCACATGAAATTACTTAATGAGTTCGATGATTTTAATAACATTGATGAAAATTTAAAATTATCATATACAAAATTGGAAAAATAATTTAAAGATTTTAAAGATGAATCATGGAGTAAAAAATATCAGTTGAATTATACTAATCGTGTGTTGGAAGATATGAATACATTTTTTAGATTGAAAATATAAGCTCTCAAAGAAAATAGGATACCCCCAACTTTTGAAAAATTTATAAATCTTATTTTGTACCCAAAATTTATACAACACGGGAAGAGATAGAGTAATTATAGAAGATTGAGGAAGCCTTTTCCTAGAGTTAAATATTATAGTTGTGGATTGATTGGACATATAGCACACACCTGTGCATTGGATAGAAAAACTCATTTGATGTGGAATCCTAAGATGCATAAACTTAGACATATCATACATGTATCTGTTTATAAGTTGCTAAGAGGTGAATCCAAACTTGTTTTGGTTCTTAGGTCTAACATTTAATTATTTTGCAGGTTCTCTCTCACACAAGGCCTCATGAGAGCATATGGTACTTGTATAGTGGTTGTTAAAAGCATATGATTGGAGATACTACATAATTCATATCGCTAGAAGCTAGGAGTGGAGGCAGGGTTACACTTGGAAATAACACGATAAGGAAGGTGGTGGGATTAGGTATGATAGGGAATTTAAAAAACTTTTTTATTGAAAATGTTTTATTAGTAGAAGGCTTAAAGCATATTCTTCTGAGTATTAGTCAGCTATATGATAAAGGATATTATGTTAAATTTTTTCCTACTAGATTCATATCAAGCCTGAATAGTAATGATGTTTTGCATGGTATACGGGTAAACAATGTTTATATACTAGATTTTAATTGTATCAAAACTCCTAATGCTTTTTATTTAAATACTATTTCTGATGAATCATGGCTATGGTATAGGAGGCTTTGTTAATCTAGCATGAAAAACCTTAAGAGGATTACCTAAAAGAACTTAGTGAGAGGTATACCAAAACTAGACTTTAATAAGGATCACCTTTGCGATGCATGTCAATTAGGAAAATAGGTGAAATCCTCTTTTAGTCTAGTAAGGATCTTAGAATTAGTAAACCATTTAAAATTTTACATATGGATCTTTTTGGACCAGTTGGAACTGTAAGTCTAGGAGGGAAGGTATACGGTTTTGTGATTATGGATGATTTTTCAAGATTCACATGGGTTAAATTCTTATATCATAAGAGTGAATCATTTGATAAGTTTAGAGATTTTTTTACTTGGATTTTGAGGAAACTAGGGTGTGAAATTATTACAATTCAAAGTGATTATGGTGAAGAATTTGATAATGAAAATTTGAAGATTTTTGTAAGGAAAAAGTTATTGATCATAACTTTTCAGCACCTAGAACCCCTCAGTAGAATGGGGTAGTTGAAAGGAAGAACAAAACATTGATTGAAGCCGCTAGAGCCATGTTGGCTGAATATTCACTTCCTAAATATTTTTGGGCTGAAGTAATTTACACAGTATGTTATGTTCTAAATAGGGTGAACATCAGATCAAACTTGAATAAAATACCGTATGAGTTTCTTAAGGGGAGAACACCTAATTTGTCATATATGCATGTTTTTGGATGTAAGGTGTTCATTCATAAGAATGAAAAATCTGCCTTAGAAAAATTTGATCCAAAATCAAATGAAGGAATTTTTCTAGGAAACTCTAATGTTGGAAAATCTTATAGAGTATTCAATAAAAGAACTTGGTAATTGAGGAGACCACACTTTTGTATTTAATGAATCTGGAATTTTAGAATAGCTGATTATTGAATAGGATGAAATATAAATTGACTCCCAAAAGATTGAAAAAATAAATTTGGATGAAATTTTGGAGATAGAAAAATCATTGCCTAGAGATTTAAGGTTTTTTAAAAATCACCCAAAAGAATTGATTATAGGTGAATTTAGTGAGGGTGTTAGGACTAGGAATTGATAAAATAAAGAAGATAATCATTCAGCCTTTATTTTTATGATAAAACCCACAAATACTGATCAAGTACTTTCGGATAAATTTTAGATTTTGGCAATACAAGAAGAATTAAATAAATTTGTAGAAATGAAGTTTGGGAATTCACTGCAAGGCCAAATGATCAAAGTGTAGTTTGGAAAAAGTAGGTATTCAAGAGTAAAATAAATGACTCAGGAGTAGTTGTTAGAAATAAGGCTAGATTAGTAGCTAAGGGGTATAATCAGATTGAAGGTATTGATTTTGAGGAGACTTTTGCCCCTATCGCTAGACTTGAAGACATTAGGGTTTTGCTATCTCTCTCTTATTTTAGAGGATTTAAACTATATCAAATGGATATTAAAAGTGCTTTTTTGAATGAGATAATTCAAGAGGATGTTTATGTTGAACAACCTCCAGGCTTTAAAAATTCAAAATATCTAAATCATGTTTTTAAATTAAAAAATGAATTATATAAATTGAAATAGGCACCTAGATCTTGGTATGAGAGGTTGAGAAACTTTCTACTTGAGAGATCTTTTGAAAAAGGTAGTGTGGACACAACTCTCTTTTTCAAGAAATCAGGAGAGGATATGCTCATTGTACAAATTTATGTTGATGATATCATCTTTGGATATATAAATAAAAAACTTTATAATGATTTTTCTAAAATAATGAGTAGTGAATTTGAGATGAGCCTAATGGGAGATTTGAGTTACTTTTTAGGATTTAGCATTAAGTAAATTGAGAATGGTATATTTCTTAGTTAGTCAAAATATGTTAATGACATACTCAAAAAGTATGAAATGGATAATGTTAAACCTGTTAGTACACCTATGAGTTCCTCAGTTCAGTTAGATAAGGACCTAAGGGAAAATCTGTTGATAAAAAGAAATTTAGGAGAATTATTGGATCTTTGCTTTACTTGACAGCTAGCCGACCCGATATTATATTTAGTGTTTATTAGTGTGTTATATTTCAATCAGATCCAAAAGAATCATATTTGATAGTAGTAAAAAGGATTTTGAGATATCTCTTGGGAACTCAGAACTTAAGAATTTGGTATCCTAAGTTTAGCTCTTCATTTGAAATAATAGGATACTCAGATTTGGACTTTATAGGTTGTAGGGTTGATAGAAAGAGTACATTTAGAACATGTTAATTTATTAAAAATTCTTTAGTCTCTTGGTCTAGTATAAAATAAAATTATGTAGCCCTATCTACTGTTGAAGCTGAATACATTACCTTAGGAAATTATGTGGAACAAGTACTTTGGTTGAAACAATAATTAATTAATTTAGGATTAACAATAGGCACAATTCTCATTTATTATGATGACACTAGTGCCGTTTGCATTTCAAAAAATTCTATTCAACATTCAAGAATCAAACATATTAACATCAGGCATCATTTCATAAGGGATCATTTATCTAAAGGAGAAATTAAATTAAATCATGTTTCAACTGAAAATCAATTTACAAACATTTTTACAAAACCATTAGCCTTTGATATTTTTAGTATATTAAGAATAAGGCTTGGTGTGATTGACTTGAATGCTTAATAAAAGTTTTTGCAACATTATATGAGTTTTTGTGAGTGTGTTTTTGTGTTTTTGATTTTATTTGTGTTTTTTCTATTTTTGTGCATGTTTATTTTAGTGTCTTTTTTCCTTTTTGTTTTGTGTGTTTTCAAAATATTTTCACATTTAAATTCATGTTTTTGAGCAATCGTATAAAATTTAAGTGTGATATTTGTCTATATGAAATTCATTTGTACTGGATGAATCTTGTAGCGTATCGATCATTGAGTTGAATAGTCTGTGTGCAATTTTTTTAGTTTTTATTATGGTTCATATGTACGATCCTCGGATCATCCAGACGATGTGTATTCATTCGTATGTATGCAAGTAGATGGTTATATAAACAGAATCAATTTTTATTTCTGATCGTACGTACGAACCTTTAGTTCGTACATACGAATACATGGCATTTTGAGTGGGGACGTTTCAAATCATCATAAAAATGATCTTAAATAATTGATCATTCTGAATTAACACTTGTTTGTACATACGATCATTTGGTCAAAAACTATGTATGAAAGGATGCCTCGTAACTTGCATGATTATGAAAAGCTATTTCTTTTTAGACGCATTCATTCATACATACAAAATTTTATTTTGTACATATTAACCCAAGATCGTACGGGATGAAACCAGTTTTATACGTATGAAATGTCATTTTTTTCTTTAAATATAATGGTTTAGAACTCTATTTTCATTCACTTCAAAAGCCTTTTCAAATCTTCTCATCTTTCCAAATATGTCAAATGGCAAGCTCAAGCAAAAGGACTAGAGTGGCTAAGGAACTAACTAGGCGACCTTCCTCATGAAATCCTGAAGACAAGTTTTTTGTCCAAATCAAGCGAAGAATCTTTTCCTAGGTTTGTTTCCGCCAAAATCACCAGGAGAACATAAATTTCCATGTAATGCACCTTTTTACTTCTACCCAGTTTGCTTTTATTTTGACCCTAATCCATTTCTACAACAAGGAAACTTTCCACTATTGCCTTGCAAACTTGACTTTTAATACTGACTAGAGTGTGATTAGATCCTTTGTTTTGAAAAAGAAGGTAGAAATAACCAAGGAGGATTTGAGGATATTCTTAAATTTAAGGACTCAAGGGATTATAGCTCATACTTTAACCTCTTCCTCTATCTTTGACTGGACTACGATAAATTAAGTTATTAGAGGGATTAGTGATGTATGTCATGTGCCTATGGTGTCCTCTCTTAACCGAAATTCCCAAATCATCCAGTACACTCTTTGGACTTCCATAATTCCTAAAGCTGATGATCGAATAAATATTACTCATCTTCTTTCCATTGTAACATACCTGATTAAGACTAGCCATGCCTCCCATAAGAGAAAGAAGAATATAGCCTTAGGACATCTTGTGACCTACATTCTTAAAAAGAAGTATGATCTTGTTCATCCTGTTCAACATCTTGAAGAGCCTATCTACTATAATGATGGATCATTTCAAGCAATTTTTAACAAAGATGCACAATTCTAAAGTGGTGACTCTAAGGAAGAAAAAATAAGACCTGCACCTCCACCTGCTATTGGACAAGACTTTAAAGAGATGGTCCAACGCTTTGATCGTCTTGAGAGCCACTTTGATCAATATTTTGATCAAATTGAAACTCATCTTCAGCAATAGGATTTTTAATATCAGCAGGATATGGGCTGGGTAAGAGGTCAATTTGGATCGATCAACATGAATATAGCTATGATGAATAGCTATTTTAATCTATTCAACTAACCACCTCCTCCAGATCAGGGCCCCTCAGAATGATGACTGTTCTGCTTTTGTGATTGTCGTTGTCATACTTGTGATGTCATGTGATGATGTTTAGAGTTTTTGTAACCGTCTTTTATTTGTTGTTTTATATTAGTTGTTTTATTTTCAAGTTAAAATGATATCAATTATGCTCAAATGTATTATCATTCACCTTAATATCAATAAAATCTATCTTGTCATGTTTTTAGCTGTTTTTTTATCTCTTTCAGAAATGTTTGTTAGCCTATATGATTATCCTGACATATTTGATCTAATAAGTGGTATACTTTTAAAAGAAATTCAAAATTGAATTCATTATAAAATCTAATTTTTTTTTAAATTTTAGTTAGCTTATAACTTGATCAAGTTAAGGCTATCAATCTCATGTTTTTTTAGACTAACATAACTTCAATATTATTATTGTAATTTTGATGTTTTATTATTTTTCATTTCTCTTTTCAATATAAGTATCTTTGTACTTAGAGAAATTTGATCATTTAGATTATCAATTTTGGAAAGATCAATTAAAAACTTGAAAAATATACAAATGTATAAAAATCAAAAGAATGTGCAATGATTCGCAAATTAAAAAAGATGCACAAAATTAGCCCAATATAAAAAGATGCACAAAGTGTGCCACAAATTTTAAAAAGATGCGTAAAGCACCACAAGTATATGATCTTTTCTCTATCCTTCAATCTTTAATTTCAAATGAATCATCTGTTCAAATTTATTTTATATTGAAATTTAAAGTTCATAAATTTTCATTTCAACTACTTTGCAATTATTTTCCTTATATGTTTGTCTATACTGATTCATGACATTCATATATTTTTCTTGTCTATGTTATATTCAAACTTAAATCATATGAATCTTTTTTTTTCTAATGAAATTTATCTTTTTATTGCAAATATAACTCAATCTCTTTCAGGATCAATTATTAAAGCCTTCTTATATGACTTCTTACATTTCTATTGTTTGTTTCTTCTTCTCTTTTTGCTGTTGTCAAAAAGGGAGAGAAATATTTGTTTGAGACTTTTGGATGTTTTATTTGTTTTTTTCTATTTTGTTTCATTTTATAGTTTGTTTCTATTTACATTTTATTGTTTGTTTCATTTAAAGTCATTTTTGTCATTTTGTGTGATCGTCTTTGCGTGTTAAAAACTTTAAAATTAAAAAAAAAATCAATTTGTTCATAATAAATGCCCCTTATACTCACATGCTTATTCATTCAAGGGGAGTTTATGAGAAATTTAGGAATTTCAAATTTACGCAAACAATAATTGTTTTGCCATCATCCAAAAAGGGGAGATTGTTGAGAGAGTTGCTACTTAACTTTGCATATTTTACATTCTTGTAACTTGTATGTTTTTTATGATTCCAAATATTATTATTTTGATTATTATCTTCTTCTAACATATTTTGGAAGAATTGTCTTTGCTCTTATGTGTGCTAACATTTCAGGGAAATCATATTCGAAATTGTTGAAGACTTTAAATCAAGATCAACTTAGAATGTTTTGTTAATTGAAGTCTGTATTTTTCATTTTAATGAGTCTGAGAGAGTGTGATTGAAATTAAGTAACTAAACATACACACACATGGCGAAGAATGTTAAAATTCATAATTATTAAACTGATCGTATAGTACGAACCATGTTCATATGGGACGATCTGGTCAGTTAAACTCCCAAATGAGCAATGGAATGAACATAAAAGGCAAAAATATTTCTAAGTACCGATCATCCAGATGATATTTTCCATTCATCCCAAGAAGATCTCCTCGGGATTTTGCAATTTTTGTGTTCATCTAGATAATATTTATCATTCATCCCAGGATGAATGGCTCTAGATTTGCCAAATTAACAATTCATCCAGACAATTTTTATCGTTCATCCCAGTATGAAGGGCTCAAGATTTGCCAAATGAACTATTTATCCAAATGATATTTATCGTTCATCCTAGGACGAAGAGCTCTAAATTTACCAAATGAACTATTCATCCAGATGATATTTATCATTCATCCTAGGACGAAGGGCTCTAAATTTGCCAAAAGCACTATTCATCGAGATGATATTTTTTGTCTGTCCCAGGATGAAGGGCTCTATTCTATAAACTTATATTTCATCATAACTTTCATACCGATGAACTTTGAAAAAAAATTGTTCGTACTGGACGAACTCAGTTCGTACGGGAAGATGATCGGATATGAAGGCATTTCGTACTGATTCAATTTGATATCATACGCAATAGTTTTTATACTATTCATACGTATGAAATATGATTGTACGAGACAATCATGAACGTACAGATTTTGAAAAATGCAGTTTTCTGGATGGTTTTTCGTATCTTTTCTATAAAAGGTCCACTTAAGACTGTCATGAAATCTTTTTGTCACTTGGTCTTCAAAAATACTATAGGGAATTTGAAGGAGAGAGTGAGAGAGAGTGTTTGAAGGAGATTTCTTACTATTGGAGCATGAAGGGCTCACTTGGTTACTCAAAGGTAAGGATCTCTATGTGTACTTTATGATTTCTTCACTATTTTCTCTTGTCCTTCTAAATTTCTCATGAGAAGATCTTTTAAGAAGATCTCATTCTCTGCCGACACTCGAGGAGTGTGAACAGCCGAAGGTTCTTTATCGACACTCGAGGAGTGTAAATATCTGAAGGTTCTCTATCGACACTCGAGGAGTGTGAACATCTGAAGGTTCTCTGCCTACACCTAGATATTGTGAACAGTGGAAGGTCCTCTACCGACACTTGGAGGGGGTAAAAGGATGATGGTTCTCTATCGCACCAGGTAGTGGTGGAAGAAAGTTTTTGTGAAGGCTTCTCCACCTTGTTGTGGGGGAAAAAGGAGAGACACTAGTGGTAATAGTGTAATACCTGAAGTGGGAGACTTCAGGGAGTGGATGTAGGTCATGTTTGATGAACCACTATAAACCTTTGTGTCTTTTTTTATTTCTGTTGCATTTAATTTCTACTTTTTATTTTTTTGTGGTTGAAAAATTATTTTTGAAAACATAAAAATCAACTTGCTTGGTTTTTAATCGGTTTTAAAATTTTAGTTATAAAAAGATAGAAATTTTTAAATTACCAATTCACCCCCCTCTTCTTGGTTAGCCTTTGGGACATAAGCTTAGATCTAACAACCTAACTCATATTCAACAAGTATCAATAAGTGGTATCAGATCTTTATTTCAAAACCATAAGTTTAAACTACTTTTTGATTAATAAACATGATAACTTTGAAAATTGAAACACACCTGAAGGGTATTCGATTACTATACCTCCTTTGTTTGATAATATTCCTTTTAATTTTTGGAATATACGCATGTCAACATTTTAAAATTACTTGATTATCACATGTGGATCTTAGTACATGAAGGGTATACAAAACCAACTAGACTAGTTGATGGCATTAAAGTGGAAACACCCTTTGTAGATTGGACTGTAGAAGAACGTGACTTAGCACAACTTAATGCTAAATATTTAAATAGTTTCTTTTGTGCACTTAAGTTAGAGGACTACATGCAGGTTTCCACTTGCAAGAGTGGAAAGGACATATGAGATAGACTCTGTATAACTTATGAAGGGACTAATGGAGTTAAATAATCTAGATTAAACATCTTGTTGCATGACTATGAAATATATTGCATGAAACCAAATGAATCTATTTCAGACATGTACTCAAGATTCACTCAGATAGTTACTTAATTGTATGAACTAAGTAGGTAATTAATAAATGGTTAAATGGATGTTTGGATGATAGGATATCATCCAGGATGATAGGATATCATCTTGTATGATTAGTTCAAGTCATCAAATATCATCCAAACCATCTCCCTGGATGGATATAGGGATAATAGAAAAATAACTAAATCGTCCAAGATGATCTCATAATCATCCAGGCCAATTAGTAAAAATAATGAATATCATCTAGAACATCAGACTGAATGGATGTTTGGATGATGGAAAAATAACATGATCGTCTAGAAAGAACTATGGTTTGTTAACCGATCGTCCCGTACGATCCAGCAATCGTCTAGGACGATATGATCGAGCAATCAAACCTTAATTACTTTCCTTAATTACTAGATTAATTTAGACATAATTATACTGCATCATCCAGGATGATGTCCTAGACGATATCCAAAAATAAAAGATGCCTACATAGATATGGCGATTGATTCTTTCTGATTTGAGCCTACCATCCCAGACGATGGAAATATCATCCAAGATAATTCTCATAATTATGGCAACCTTAACCAAGATGCCCTAATTAGGGTTTTTGTTTTTAACTGATCATTCAAGATAATTTTTGGATCATCACAAATGATGTGATCAAAACAAAAAACTTTAACCAACAGACAAAATTTTTCCCCCAAGTGTGTGTGTGCAAGGTTACTTAGCATCAGGATCCATAACTTTTATAATTGACTCAAAAAAGGGTGAAAGACACTTGATGCATGTTACAAATTGACTAAATCTTAATCTACCAAATCTTGAGCTAGTTAAATTTACAATTTCATCTTGTGGACCTAAAATGTTAGTAGGTAAGGCAGTCATAGAAAAATTGAAATGTTTGCTATCATAAAAATTCTATTTCCTGAAATCATATTCGTAACACATTTCATTTATTCAATTTGCTAATAAAGAAGAGGTTAGGAGAAATAAGAGAGAAAGTGGAGGAGAGAGAAAAGTGATCTTAGGATTTAGAGATCATAGAGTGATTTATGTCAGTTGATCATATTGGAAGATTTCCTCGTATCATTGTAAGGAACCATTATCTTATTTTTTATTTCAATAATTTAGTGATTTTGAGATTCTTTAGGTCAAATATGTATTTTCATTAATAAGAAATTAGGATAATTTTGTATTTATAAAACTTTCATTATGTAACTTTTAATATATTGCATAGATTGAGATTATGAATAATTTCAATATTTATTTAAATGTTTTTTTGCTAGGTGATTTTTAAAAAATAGTGAATTTTACACATTCAAAAATTTATTTTAACATCAAAAAATAGTTTATTAGTTCAATTAAAGCTTCTCAGAATATTGCTATATAAAATCTCAAATAATTTGGTTAATTTTAAAAAATATATATGAATTTCTATGTAGTAGGGTTTTTTTATTATGTATAATTATAATATTTTAACACTTTTTGAATTAAGCCAAATTATATTTTATTTACTGCAATGCATTGAAAATGAATGTGAGTATGTGATTAAGTAATTGTTGATTGCCATTATTGTTATAATTATATGATAATAATATGTGTTAGAGAAAATAAGAGTAAAACTTAGTTATTCACTAATGTTGGCTAGAGACTGATTGATCTGTATAAGATTGTGTGTCGAAATGCTTTTCTTTAAATACTGTAGTTAAGTGATATCCTCTACTAATTCAAATGATTCACTGATTGTAAGTTATAAGAGATGATTACTACGTGAACAGGCAAAGTGTGACGACATAATTTACCAAGCTAATGATTTACTGACACATATATGATACTAGAAAAACATAAATTAATTTAGGATTTCTTGTTATTTAGCATGACTATTAAAATGCATATTATTGAGGTATTATTCTTATTAATCTACAAATTTATTCTTATTACACATATTTATTATTATTGATACAAACATCGATATTATTTGAAACTACTGATTCATTATATGAATACCATAGTTTGGTGTTATCCTCTACTGATTCACTGATTGGGAGTTATAAGAAGATTATTATTATGACGACGAACAAAGAGTGATGACTCTATCTACTAAGCCAAGGGTTTATTGATACTAATATGATACTAGAAAAATATCAGTTAAGGCTTTCTTACTTATTTAGTGTGACAACTAAAATACAAATTATTTAGGCATTATTTTTAATACTGTATAGATTTATTATTACTCTATGAATTTATGATTATTTAATTATTTTATTATTCTTTCCATTGATTTTACTGTTATTGATGTAGACATCCATATTATTTGATACTACTGATACTGAGTATGTGACATACTAAGCACATATTATATTGAGCATGTGATTGTTTTTGGGAAACCCATAAAGGGGCCTACGTGTCGATTAATAATAAAAATAGAAGGTCCATAAAAGGGACCTTGAGCTCTTTAGTACTCAAAAGAGCTACAAAAAAAAAGCCAAAATAAAACCTACATTCTCTAGGCCCCTACTAAGAAAGAGCACAAAAAAATACTAGGAACATTCTAGGGTGGCAAGCAGCTAAAACCACAAAAAAGGAAAGATCAAATGATTGACTTTAAGCCCCATCTTTCCACCCAAAAATTCAGAATCCAACATACCTGCACTAGGAAAATCTTGCAAAATAAAGTAAGTATTAAAAGAGGACATGCACAAGTAATAGGATTTTTGGTAAAAAAGATTCAGATAAGTACTGTAAATAAAATTGTAATAATCCATTAGGTAGATGGGAGGGGCAATATTGTAACATATAATGAAGATAATGACCACAACAAAAGCAAAAAGATAGAACCAACTAAAGAAAATAGAATATTTGTAAAAATTAATAAGATCAAAAATAAACAAAAGGTAGTTAGTAATAGGAATCCAACAGTTGACAAAAAAAAGCAAACAACCATGTCCTATAATGCAACACGGATGAAGTGGATCCCCATGTTGAGAAAGCTTCTACCTAGCTTTGCATGATTTACATTCTTGCAACTAGTATGTTTTGATGATTTCAAATTTTATTATTGTTTATTATTATTTTCTCCTAACATATTTTGAAAGATTTTTTTTGGGTCTTGTGTATGCTAACTTTTCAGGGAAATCATACCCAAGATTGTTGAAGACTTCAAATCAAGATCTACTTAAATTTTTTTGTGAAATTGGAATCTGTATTTTTCATTTTATTTGAGTCTGAGAGAGTGTGATTATAAATTATGTAACTTAGAACACACACTGGGGGAGAGTTAAAATTCATAATTTTTAAAACTAATCATATAGTACGAACCATATTTGTATGGGATGATCTAGTTAGTTAACTCTCGAACAAGCAAAAGAACGAACATAGTGGATTTAAATTTTTTTCAAAGTACCATTCATCCAGGTGATATTTTTCATTTGTCCCAGGACGATGGGCTCCAGACGCGTTCGTTCAAATGATATTTATCATTCATTCTAGGATGATGTTCTCTTGATGCGTTCATCCAGACAAAATTTATAGTTTGTCCCAGGACGATGAGCTCTGTATTCACCAAAATGAACTATTCATCCAGACGATATTTTCATTCATCACATGATGATGGGCTCCGGATGCGTTCGTTTGAACGATATTTATCATATGTCCCATAATGGTGCTCTCTGCATGGGTTCGTCTGGACGATAATTATCGTTCATCCCATGACGATGGTCTTTAGATTGGTTAAAATGAACTATTTGTCCAAATGATAATTATTATTCATCCCAGGATGAGGTTCTCTATTCTAGAAACTTAATATTCATCCTTCTTTTTCGTACCAACAAACTTTCAGAAATACCATTCATACCGGAGGAACCATGTTCGTACGAGATATTTATCGGGTATGAAAGTTGCTCATACCAATTCATATTAAGTTCATATACAATTGTTTTTACACTGTTCGTACGTACGAAATTGGATCGTATGGAACGATCATGATCGGTCAGAAATGGAAAAATGTAGTTTTTGGAAGGTTTTTCGTGTCTTTCTTATAAAAGATCCACTTTAGACTATCATGCAATCTTTTTGTCTTTAATTCTTCATAAATACTGAAGGGAGATTGAAGGAGAGAGTGAGAGAGAGTATTTGAAGAAGAGTTCTTACTATAAAAGAGTGAAGGGTTCACTTGGTTACTCAAATGTAAGAATCTTTATTTGTAATTTGTGATTACTTCACTCTTTTCTTTTGTCATTCTAGATTTCTTATGAGAAGATCTTTCAAGGAGATATGGTTCTCTGTCAATACTCGAAGAGTGTGAACCACCGAAGGGTTCTCTGCCTACACTTGGAGAGTGTGATAGGATGAATGTTCTATGCCTACACATGGAAAGTGTGAAAGGATGAAGGTTCTCTATCTACACTTGGAGAGTGTGAACAGTCGACGGTTCTCTACCAACACTTGGAGGGTGTAAAAGGACAACCGTTCTCTACCGTATCGAGTAGTGGTGGAAGAGAGTTTTTGTGAAGGATACTCCACCTTGCTGTGGGGGCAAAAGGAGAGACACTTATGGTAATAGTGCAATACCTGAAGTGGGAGACTTCAGGGAGTGGATGTAGGTCGTGTTTGACCTAACCACTTCAAATCTTGTGTTTTTTTATTTTTCGTTGCTTTTTTTTTTCTCTTTGTGCTTATCTATGGTTGAAACATTTCTAAAAAATTCACTAACTTTAAATTGGTTCTAGAAGAGATTTTTTTAATTACCAATTCACCCCCCTCTTGGTTAGCCTTTTGGGACATAAGCTTAGGTCTAACAACCTAATTCATAATTATCAAGTTTTAATAAGTGTTATCAGAGCTTAGTTTTAAAACCAAAAGTTTAAACAACTTTTTGATTAACGACCATGGCTACACTTGGAAACCGAAATACACCTGAAGGTTACTCCATAACTAGACCTCCCTTATTTGACAATATTCCTTTTGATTTTCGGAAAACATGCATGTCAACATTTTTATAGTTACTAGATTATCACATGTGGATCCTAGTTTAGAAAGGGTATACAAAACCAATTAGATTAGTTGATGGTATTAGAATAGAAACACCCTTTTGCGGATTGGACTGTAAAAGAATGTGACTTAGCACAACTAAATGCTAAATATTTAAATAGTTTCATTTGTGCTCGTAAGCCAGAAGATTTCATGCAGGTTTCCACTTGTAAGAGTGGAAAGGACATATGGGATAAACTTCGTATAACATATGAAGGGACTAATGAAGTTAAACAATCCAGACTAAATATCTTGTTGCATGACTATGAATTATTTCACATGAAACCTAATGAATCTATTTCTGACATGTACACAAGATTCACACAAAAAGTCACCTCTTTACATATATTGGGTAGGAAACTAACGAACGTTGAAATAGTTAATAAGATACTTCATTATTTGCCTACTACATATGATGCTAAAATAACTGTGATTACAGAATCTAAAGATTTAAATATTTACTCTATTGACAATCTTCTTGGATTACTTATTGCTTACGAGCAAGGAGTGAGTTAAAGAATGATTGATGTAGCTGAACCACAAAGGGAGAATAACATAGCACTAAAAGTGGAGGAGTTGGAGAGTGATCTATCACAACCTGAGGATGAAGACGATATTGCACTAATGACTATACAGTTCATAATCTTTTTGAAGAGGAAGAAAAAGAGATGCCAGCAATGGAATCGAGGTAAATTCAATAGGAATGTTAAGATTTCAAATGATGTTATTTGCTATGAGTGCAGGAAACCTGGACACATTAAGTCAGACTACCCAAAACTCAAAGTCACTCCTAGAAAGGAGAAGGTAGAGGTGAAATCAACGATGAAAAAGGGCAAGAAGAAATTCCAAAGAGCTTTTTGGGTGGACTCAGCTTCATACTCATTAGAGACTAAAAAGGAAGAGGAAGTCACCAATCTATGCTTAATGGCCAATAATCTTGATCAGTCAGATCAAGAAGAGATATGTGACTTGACTTACAATGAACTTTTAGAAGTCTCTGAATGCATACATGTTGTATATAGCAAATTAAAGAAAATTTATGCTAGTGTGAACTTGGAGTTACAAGAATTATAAAGAGAATAAGAGATCCTTATGAAAGATCAAGCTTTAATTGATAATAACCATATAAAATTAGTTGATGAGTTTGATTATTTGAATAAGAATCATAAAAATTTAAAATCATCATATGCAGAACTTGAAAAAGAATTTAAAGATTTTAAGGATGATTCAGAGAGCAAAAATTATTGGATAAACTATACAAATCGTATATTGGAAGATATGAAAACCTTTTATAAACTGAGGATAAAAGCTCTCAAGGATAATAGGATACCCCCAAGATTTGAAGATTTCACAAATCCTACTTCGTATCCAAAATTTATACAATCCATGAAAAGACAAAATAAATATGGAAGATTAAGAAACTCATTTCTAGGAGTCAAATGCTTTAATTCTGGATTGTTTGGGCATATAGCACACACCTGTACATTGAATAGAAAAATATATTTGGTGTGGAAGCCTAAGATGCATAAACCTAGAGATAACATACATGCATCTATTTATAATTCGCAAAAGGTGAACCCAAACTTTTTTGGGTTCCCAGGTCTAAGGTTTGATGATTTTGCA
This sequence comes from Dendrobium huoshanense, assembly GCA_016618105.1. Taxonomy (NCBI): domain Eukaryota; kingdom Viridiplantae; phylum Streptophyta; class Magnoliopsida; order Asparagales; family Orchidaceae; genus Dendrobium; species Dendrobium huoshanense. Next base: position 22,280,817 of record CM028351.1, on the reverse strand, counting down.
GAATTGCTCTCACACAAGGCCTCGTGAGAGTATATGGTACCTGGATAGCGGTTGCTTAAAGCATATGATTAGAGATACTACACAACTTATATTGCTGGAAGCCATGAGTGGAGGCAGGGTTACACTTGGAGTTGGTTGGATCAAATATGATTGGAAATCTTAAAAACTTTTTCATTGAGAATGTACTACTTGTAGAAGGCTTAAAGTATAATCTGCTAAGTATTAGTCAACTATGTGATAAAGGATACTATGTTAAATTTTTTCCTACTAGCTGCATATTAAGCCTAAATGGTAATGATATTTTGCATGATATACGGGTAAACAATATATATATGCTAGACTTGACTTGTATCAAAACTCCTAATACTTTTTATTTAAAAACTATTCCTGATGAGTCATGGCTTTGGCATAGTAGACTTTGTCACTCTATCATGAAAAATCTTAGGAGAATTACCTAAAAAAACTTAGTAAGAGATATACAAAAACTAGACTTTACTAAGGATCACCTTTACGATGCATGTCAATTAGAAAAATAGGTGAAATCATCTTTCAGTCCAATAAGGATCTTAGAACTAGTAAACCATTGGAGATTTTATATATGGATCTTTATGGACAAGTTGGAACTATAAGACTAGGAGGGAAGGTATACAGATTTGTAATTATGGATGATTTCTCGAGATTCACATGGGTTAGATTCTATATCATAAGAGTGAATCATTTGATGAGTTTAGAAATTTTCAACTTGGATTCAAAGGAAACTAGGATGCAAAATTTTGATAATTCAAAGTGATCATGGAGGAGAATTTGAAAATAAAAAATTTGATGAATTTTGTAAAGAGAAAGGGATTGATCATAATTTTTCTTCACCTAGAATCCCTCAGCATAATGGGATAGTCAAAAGGAAAAACAAAATATTAATTGAAGCCACTCGAGCCATGTTGGCAGAATATTCACTTCCTAAATATTTTTGGGCAGAGGCGGTTAGCACAGCATGTTATGTTCTGAATAGGGTGAATGTAAGATCAAACTTGAATAAAATACCCTATGAGTTACTTAAGGGGAGAACACCTAATTTGTCACATTTGAATGTTTTTGGATCTAAGATATTCATTCAAAAAAATGAAAAATCTACCTTAGGAAAATTTGATCCAAAATCAAATAAAGGAAATTTTATAAGATAGTCAAGTGTTGGAAAATCTTATAGAGTATTCAATAAAAAAACTTTGGTAATTGAGGAGACTATACATATTGTATTTGATGAATTTAGAATTTTGGAAGAGTCAATTATTGAAGAGGATGAGATAGAAATTGACTCTCAAAAGATTGATAAAATAAATTTGGATAAAAATTTGGAGATAGAAAACTCGATGACTAGAGATTTGAGATTTTCTAAAAATCACCCAAAGGAATTGATTATAGGTGAACCTAGCGAGGGTGTTAGAGCTAGGCATGGAATAAACAAAGAAGTCAATCATTCAGCCTTTATTTCAATGATAGAACCCATAAATATTGATCAAACACTTTTGGATGAATTTTGGATATTAGCTACGCAAGAAGAATTAAATCAATTTGTAAGAAATAAAGTTTAGGAATTAATTGCAAGGCCAAAGGATCAATGTGTAGTTGGAAATAAGTGGGTATTTAAGATCAAAATGAATGACTCAGGAGTAGTCATTAGAAATAAGGTTAGATTGGTGGCTAAGGGGTATAATTAGATTGAAGGGATTGATTTTGAGGAGATTTTTTCCCCTGTAGCTAGACTTGAAGTAATTGGGGTTTTATTAGCCTTTGCTTATTTTAGAGGATTTCAATTATATCAAATGGATGTTAAAAGTGGCTTTTTAAATGAGGTGATTTAAGAGGATGTTTATTTAGAATAACCTCCAGGCTTTAAAAATTCTAAACACCCAAATCATGTTTTAAAATTGAAAAATGCATTATACGGATTGAAACAGGCACCTAGGGCTTGGTATAAGAGGTTGAGTACCTTCCAACTTGAGAGATCTTTTGAAAAAGGAAGTGTGGATACAATTCTCTTTCAAAAGAAATTGGGAGAGTGTTGACCTCATTTTTGTATGAGGTCACTAAGACCCATCCAGAATCCAGATTTAATCCTAGACCCTAGGATCCACTCTAGACTTTAGGATCTTTCATAGAACTAGACTTTAGAGCCTATTCTAGAGCCTAGGATCCCTTTAAATCCTAGATCTTAGGATCACTCCAACTTCAAATCAACCTCCACCTTTGATCAACCTCAATTTTAAATCAATTCCTATACTTAATCCACTCCAATTTCAATTTGACTCCTACATGTGACCAATTTGAATCTCAAACTCCACTCAATTCAAGTCCAAATTAATTTAAACTTCAAATCAAACCCAAATCCAAAAGTTTAAACTCAAATTCAAACCTTTAAGGCCCTGTCCTAAACACCCTTTTCAGAGATTTTTCAAACATTTCAAAACCCAGTCAAATGGCCTCTGATTCAGGGTCTATCACTTGCAAAGTGATGAGACATGTCTCTAAAGGCTACCCTCCGATTTTGAGCTCATTCTGAGGGCTCTAACCCCAGAATCTCAATTAAAATTCAAAGGTTGTAAAATCTTCAAATATTTACAGCCTATGCCACTGAGCATAACCCTTTTGAGATTTTGACCTTGGAACCCTTATCCAAGCCTCCGATCACTTCCAGACCTTTGAATTTAACCCATTGAGCAGTAAACTGCATTTTCCAGACCCTTTTTGACCTTAGTTGACCAATAGGTCAAAATTGACCAAAACACCCCTATGGGGCTCAAATGGGGATTTCAAACCAAATGAGCTCCAAATGGGATGTAACCACCTTTAACAAATTTCAAATGTCATTTCAAAACTTTTGAACCTATTTCCAACCCTTGAGTCAACCTGGTTGACCAAGTCAACTGGTTTGACCCAAGGGGCCCTTTAAGGGTCCAAACATGTGTTTTGACCCAAATGACCTCTTTAAGTCACCCAACCACTTCCATTAACCTTAAAATATCATTTCAAACCTGTTGAGCCCAAACCCAGACCCTGGGTCAACCTGGTTGACCAAGTCAACCCAGGTTGACCAAACAGGCCCTTAGGGACTCAAATAGGGATTTTGATCAATTTGACCTCCCTAGACCCAGGAACTACCCTCAATGGTCTCCAAATGCCTTTTCAAACCTGTTGAGCCTAAACCCAGACCCTGGGTCAACCTGGTTGACCAAGTCAACCCAGGTTGACCAAACCAGCCCTTAAGGGTTCAAATGGTGATTTTGACCAAATTGACCCCCCCCCCCAACCCACCTAATCAGCCCATTTGGACTACCTTGGTGCAATTACATAAACCCTTGATTGGGTTGACTGGTCAACAAGTCAACTCAAGGATCAAAGGACCATTTTCATAGTCAAACTCTTTAACCCATTGAACCTAGCCCAATTTAAACTCAACCAGCCATTGGGAGGGACCTCACAGCCTGCTTTGATGCCAACTCAGCAGGTCTTGACCCCATTGACCAGTCAAACAGTCAATGGGAGTTCAAATGGGCTCACCCGGTCAAACCCATTTGAACTCTTTCCCCTTCCCATTTCAGGCCAATCCAAGCATTAAGTCTTACTCTAAAAGCTTTCCTAAACCTGCCCTGACCTCCCCCAGCTGCTGGCATGGCTCTAGACCCGAGCTATCAAACCAGTGGTCCCCCTATGCTTGAAAACGACCTCAGGTCACTCTTACCTGAGGCAGCCGCTCCTCCTGTCCCCTAACCGTCTGGGACAGGTGTCCATCATCCCAGCACTCTCCCTGATCAATCCCCACCATCCCTTTAGGCTCCACACTCGTGAATAGGCAAGAGGGACGAATCCCATTGATCCCAAGTGATCTTGCATTCCAGAGCTCTCCCAGAGCTTTTATGATTTCGTTTTGACTCCATTGAGCTCAACCTTGATTTTCCTATCGATCCCCGGCGTTTTGAAGCTGCCGGCGGCGAGATCGGAGCTGGACCGAGAGCCACTTCCGTTCAAACTCCTCCAACTCCGTTTCCAGTGATCCTCCAAGCTTGAAGCCTGAAGGAGATCAACACGTGGACAATCTACAAGTTCAACCGTGGTAAAATCAGCTCATTTGATCCACCCTTCGGTGAGAAATCCTAAACCCTAGTTTGTTTTCTAGGTTTTAAAAAAATACATTCAATATTGTATCAAATGGCTTAAAAATTATCCCCCACTCTTCTTTAGAGTGTATTACGTCTCTGCCTAAATTTTCAAAGCATTTGGTTGGGTATTTTTCGAGAACGAAACAAAAATGCCTCTAGGGTTTTCGGTTTGGCTGGAGGAGGAAGAGAACCCGTTAGCCGTTGGATCTATTCCGTTTGGATCAACGGCTATGATCGGGTTTGATTTCGAACTCCGTTTCATATTGATAGAACTTTGGATCGACCGATCCTCTGTCCAGCCGAATCCAGGCCGTTAAGACAAACTGCGGGAGCTAGATCCACCGTTCGATCATCTAGGATTGAATTTGATCCCGCGGGTTTGATCTCAACCGTCGGATCGGAACCGTGGAAGATCGAACGGTTGCAAGCCCTGCCGCGCTGGTTAAGTGGCGGGTCCCGCGTAACCGCCGCCGTCCGCGTGGCTGCATCCGCTCCCGCCGCGTGTCCCGGGTCAGCGCCGCCGTTTGACCCGGCTAACTAAAACTATATTTTAATTCAAAATATTACCAGAACTTCTAAAATTCACCAGAATTTCAATTCTGATCCATTTTTGGTGTTCTTGGGCTTGTTTTGTTCATATTTTTAACTACTATATTATAAAAATAAGTTAAAATTATTTTGATCTGTATATTATTAGTAATTTTAATAATACCTAAAATCTACCTTTATTTTTAAATAAAAATATATAAATCCTTTTTGGCTGAAATTTGGCAGAGGTGTAATAGGGCCTAGGGTTGATTTTCTGTAATTTTCCTAAGTCAGTTTGATATAAATATGACTTAGTTTATGAATTTACAAAATCTAGATCAATATTTGAACTAGATTTTAGAAATTCATAAACAATTCAATCTAAATCCAATCATGGCATGTTAGGGTTCTATGGAATCAGTGTAAAGTCTCCCCTTTCATTGAAAATAGGTTTAGATCTTGATCATGTATGGTTTAGTTAAAATCTACTTTCAATATCACGCTTAACCTAGTTTAATTAACTAATAAATTGTACATGATCATCATATCAAATTAGATTGACTCTTGATTTAGGGATATTGATATGCACATGCATAAATATATATCCCAAGATCATTTCATTCTAATTTGATGTATTTATTCCTCTATAGTAAATTGTTTAAGTTTATAGGTCATCAAATGACCTATAACTATAATGATTCACTATAATCCTTCCATAGAACATTAGGAGCACCTTTTATTGTTTATTGTTTGTGTTGATGTGATTGTAAACTAGTGTCCAAGGGTTAGAAGAATATTGATTGCTATCCTAAAATCTAGTGACACTAAGGACAACAATTAAGGACTCGGTCTTAGCCAACTTAGATCAATCTAGGAAGAACTACATGCATCCTTTTTGGGATAAAACCAAACATATAAAACTAGTGTCATATACCCAATGATTAAACTCACTTTGATTTGACACTAATTGATCTCAAGATAACTAGTAGATTTAGGTGTTTTTTTTCTTTAAAAGTTTTAATGTTCAATAAATTACAATAAATTAAATAAAATTCTTTGAAAGCCTAAATCAATCTTAATCAACCTTAATCGACTCTTACCAATCATAGAGCAAGTCATAATCATTCTAAATTAATACTCAAGGCCTTTAATTGAACAAAAATTCATTAAATATCCAAAACTTCGATAATTCATAACTAATTCCAGAAAAATCCAAACCACCCAAACTCACTTGCATTCAACTCCTATTGATGTCTAGTATTTATTAAAAATATTAAACTCCAGAAATCTGCAATATTTTAAAAAGTCAACAAATCGGTCAACTTTAAGTCAAAACTAGTTCAAAATTTCAAACCTTTGTAATAAAATGTAGAAAAATCCGATTTCAACATACTTACCTTCTAACTGATCGTAGTAAGGTCTAGTATTTTAATAAAATACAAACATTCCAGAATTTGAGCTTAATCAAAAAGTCAATTTTCAACCCCTTAATTAAATCATTAAAATATTCAAAATTCATAAAACTCATAATCATTCTAAAACTCAGAAAATATTGGTTTAATGCTTAAAGCACTTAACAAATCCTTTAAAACACAACAACCACCCTAAAGTTGAAGTTTATTGGCTGGACTACTCCGGGCTGCGGGGCTAAGTGTCCTAAGGAGGCTGGTTCCTCGAGCCTGGTGGCACAACGCCACGAATGGATTCTAAGGGGTGTTAAATCTTAAAATAGATTAATCTTTAACTATTTAACATTTTAAAAATCTTTAATTTAATTACATTAATTTGGTTTATCGGCTGGACTACTCCGGGCTGCGGGGCTAAGTGTCATAAGGAGGCTGGTTCCTCGAGCTTGGTGGCACAACGCCACGAATCAATTAATGGCAAACTTAAATTAATCAAGCTTTTAAAATCAGTAACTAACTCATTTTAATATTAATCCACTCTTTTAATTCCAACCAATTTAAATAACTTAATCAACCCGATTGCTACTGGGTAACCCAGGCCTACGAGGCTATTAGCTTAGCCCCAAGGAAGGTGAAATAAACTTCACGGCCTCGGTGTGAAACAAAGGTAGCAATCAATTAACTTCTAAAATATGTTTAATTAAAATTCTTAATTCATTAATACTTAAATTTTAATCTAAATCCCCTTTTAAGCCTTAACAAACCCAGACTTTTAGACAACTTCAATTAATAACCCACTTTAGGATCTACCCCAGCCACACGACCTTTCTCACACACTTTAGATGATGTGCTAGGACAACCAACTCTAGATCTAGGTTAGGCCGGTGTTTACTTTACTGCTGTGTGCCGGATTTTTCGTAGTTTTCACTGCATGTTGTGGATGAAATTGCTTTACTGTGTCTGCTTACTTTTTCTGTACTCTGTGGATGAATTAATGTGTTTGGCGACTAGATTACCCTTAGGTTAGGTACGATCTGGATGTTGACACAGTTTTCTGCAGGTGGCCACGCTCATGCAGGGCAATATAAAAAGGGGGCAAATTAAAAATGCATAAATATTATAAACTCTTTGCACAGGTGCTTCAGCTGCTAAAGCCCCCAAATAAAAAGAGCGTGGCTAGTGTGTTTACTTTCTTTTCTGCTCATATACAACTGCTTGGGAATAACTGCTTTTTATATATTAATTGCTTAGGATAACCCTGCAGGTGAGTCTAGATTTTTATTTTGATATCAATGTAATTTGTGTAAGTGTCAAGTGTTGTGAAAGTTTATTTTGAGTTGGGATACATAGATCCAAAGCTTGGATTCCAAAGAGGAAAGGATACCCCTTTAGGGAACACTCCTTTTCCATTTGGAAATCCAAATTTGGATCACCTCTTCCTTACCCAAAGAGGAAAGAGTGGCCTTCCCCTTAGAGGGAAGTGCCCTCTTATCCATTTGGGTAATCCACTACGAAGATTCCAAGAAGATTGAAGAAAAGGAGTCCAAAGAAGAATGGAATTGAAGATTTGAAGACTTGAAGATTGAGAATATCCCACTCAAAATAACTTGCGTCATTATTAGGCTTAGAATCCAGGTTGTTGTCAGTGGTGCCCGGCCACTTTACTTTCTGTAATATTCTGGTTTGTAATAAGCAAGGCAATTCTGCCTATGGACATTTATTAATTAATTTGTATTTGATTTGATGATTTGATTGCCTTTAGGATTACTTGCTTTTACTAGTTTTTTGGCGATTGCATGCCGCTCTTTGTTTTCGCCTGGATACGTGAGACTCGTGAGGGTGTGAAACTTTTCTACTCATAATTTTAAAAGTCTAAAATTTTAGTTAGTCTAAATAACATAGAAAGATAACGAATCTAGGGAATTAGCCGGGGATCGACCCCGGGGTCGCATGCATATTTCTGCATTACTCTTTCCTTGTTTTAGACCCTTCCCCGCCTGCGGGTAGAGTCCGGATAGTCTGACCTATGAGGACGAGGTGCCGGACCTGGGGAAGTCCAGTCTTCTAAAAAATTATTTTATAAGCCTGTTTTTAAAAATTTCAAGCATATTTGATTTGAGGTTGTTAACCAGCATGCATTGCATTAGATACAAATTAAAAGAGTCAAAATTTTAATTTCATAGTCCTTAGCATTTTAGCACCCAACATAAGTCCGTGGGGCCAATTAGGAGAATCTCTAGATGTCGGCCCCAACTCTCCAAAACCTTAATTATAATGTCCCTACCACTCTTTCATAAAAGACCGGATTCATCTCTTTTAAATCGATTAGGTGGTTAGCTGGCTCCCCAATCCAGGCCGGGGTAAGTCCAGACCTTGCACTGCATTAGTTAGGATCGGACGACTGTGGTCCAGTGTCCAAAATAGATTTAGGTT